>OY720032.1:15193227-15454177 GCA_963082485.1 Eudonia mercurella | reverse complement strand
AAACAAGTGAACATTGACCAAGTTATTGTAATTTTGTAAAAGGCAACTCGGCTCAAATAATAGAAACTGCAATACGTCCTACTGCAGCCCAAGGTGAATCTCTATAAATCCAAACTTACACGACGACGCTACTCTAAATAAACTAAGTACAAACTCAGTAATCAGTATCTAGTCTCAGCACAAATATCAAAATAACGGTCCGATTTTGTGATTGGTTGCGTCGCGTACGGACCACTGCGACCACCATTGAAATTGATTTTATTTATCTGTCTCTGTGGTCTAGTGGTTAAGGTCAACAGTCTCCCGGGTTCGATTCCCAGCGGAGGGTACATGAGATGAAGGTCAAGCGCTTATTATAAGCATAAAAATGAATAGGTACTTTATAAGTTTCAACTAATTTGTTTTTGAGTAGCATCGTGCAAGGGACTAAGGTGTATTTGAATAGTTTCGGAAACCGGTCGGCATACCTGAGAGGGCTCGCGCAAACGACTCCTCCGCGGTGTCGCCGGAATGTCGCTCGTCGAGCTCGCCGCGCAGCAGCTCCGCCTCGTCGCGTAATCGGACGCCTTTGCGCTGGATGACGTCGAGCAACGCCCATAGCTCGTCCTCGAGCGGTCGCGGTCGGGACGCGGACGTCGAAGCGGACGCGGACGAGTGCGCGTCCTTCCCGCACGAGGTCTCCGTGCTGAAGCCGCTGTCCTGCACGGAAGGCTGGGGCTTGGAGCTGGCGCGTGCCGCGTCGCCGCCGCCGCCCGCCAGCTTCCTGCGTACGCGCACGCCCGGCTCCCAGTCCCGGCGGGTGCCGCTCGCCGGCGTCGACGGCGGCATTTTCGAGCGCAGGTTCGGGAATGTCTCGATGACGAGATCGCGGAACTCGAGTAATGCGCCGACCTCATTCTGGAGTTCCTGTTGGGTGTCATCGATTTAAGTTCATAAACATACCCATCATTGAATGGACTCGTATTTTGATATACCCACGAGTGTTTTCGTAAACTACTTGAACAATGGAATTCTTAGTGCGCATATTGTTCTCTATCGATTGCTGAACGTAGACCGAGCTACGCCAAAGCGACAATTGTATGGTATAGATAGATGTTACTAGGGTTTTTATCGCCCTCCCTTTCGCCTAATGCCTTAGGCTCTGGGAAACTGGCGACCCCTTTATCCACACGGATTTGGGGAACTAACGGGGCGTAGCGGGTTTTCCCCAGTTATTTATTAATAAGTGTTTGTAATCACATTGTTCAACAATGTATGTGATAGAAGGTCGTTATTCACGTAAGTGGATAATTTGAAATGAATTATAAGAGTGCAAAAAGTTTTTCGCACAGTTTTGACTGCTGCATTGTTCCTAAAAGGTATAGGTACATGGATTTTACAAAAGTATGAAAACATATATTTCGCGAAATATTACCAAATTTGTCACAAGCATTGCACAATATCTATATCAGCATTAACATGACTTAAACATTTACCAAAGTAGAGTAACTATTAAGTAATATGTGCTAGTAGTCTAGGACAAAGTGCATATACTCGTAGTTATTACACACTGCGCCACAATTGGCGCTTTATTTCCATAGCTGCTTTGATCATAGCCTGCTTCTAGTAACCTGCACCTACAAGCAACTCGAGTAGAAGCGGAAGATACGACCAAACACACTCTTCAAAAATTAAAGGCGTGAGTGAGACCAACAGCATCCGCAGCCTAACAACAGCCCTCTCATCTCATCTCATGTCTCATCTCACTAATTTATAACAAATGGCGCGTGGGCAGAGACCTCTGTGCGCGGTGGCTATCTCAATTGTCGCAGGCGCTACGTATTTTCGATGTTATGACAGCGCCAGTAAGGATCATCCTTTTTGAATGTTCACAAATCGAGGTCTTAAGCTTATAATCTTAAGCTTATAATTAAAAGAAAAAATAGATCTGATGGTTCTCACCTGTAGAGCGACGAGGGACTTAGCCTGCTCCGAGATGAGGTAGTGGAATGGACCGGGCGGCGAGCGCAGCTGCAGGCAGTCCATGCCCGACCCGCCCGACCCGCCGCTGGCGCTGTCTGCACCCCCCGTCTGGAAACAAGAGAGAAAAACTAACTTTAAAAGGTTAACTAACTTTGTTAAGTGATAATAAGGCCGAAGTTGAAAGCGCACTTCACCCGGAATCCTTAACTACTGAGGCACTGGCTATCTTATCTTTAGCTGCCGGACTATTGTTGCTAAGTATTTAAATGTCACACGTTATACAGGATGCCTAGTCTAGTGTCTAGTGCGAGTTTCATTCGCCATTCAATCACGTTAACGAAAACGAGTTTGTAGGTGACAAAATTTTAACTCATGAGTTAAAATTTTAATTTATTTAATTAAAAAACTAGGAAATTTTCATCAGAAGAAGACGCAGCTTCAGTGCCATACAAATTTTCGATTCAGTTAACGTGATCGAATGGCGAATAATATTCGCACTAGGCAATCAAATTTTTAAATTTAAACTCTGTTTGTGCACTCTGAACTTGACTGTCTGTACTTAAGAACTATGATCTTTTACACTACAAATTTAACAGTTTGCTTGTTGCAATATATATTCTAGCTACTTCTACTACTTCTTTATTTGTAATTTTATATCCACCCTAGCTGACCCGGCGGACTTCGTACCGCTTTGACAGTTTCCATCATTGAGTTAAATAATATCAATGGTTTCCATGACAACAAAACAAACAAATCATTTTGTATTGGAAAATTAAATTGTCGTTTTTTTAATATAGCCTATGTTACTCAGCGCTAATGTAGCATTCTAATGGTGAAATATTTTTTTAAATCGGTCCAGTACTTTTTGAGTTTATTCGTTGCAAACAGACATACATACATAGTATTCATACATACAAAAATACAAAGGTTTCCTCTTTATAATATTAGTATAGAAGTATAGATTTAGACTTATTCATCACAAAATGGTGCTAGTGAACTTGTTCTAGATAATAAAAAAAAGTGTTTACTCACTAAAAAAACCTTTTCAATGAGTACCTTACAATAACAAAAAACCGTATAAAGGTATTATTCTTTAGTAGGTAGATTTCTGTTCGTTTTTTGTGCTGACTGCCAGTCCGGCACACCCGACATGATATTAATTAGAATCGAGACAAAAACTGATACATATACAAATCACTTGTCACGATGACAGGAATCGGTCGGAGGTATAAAATAATGATCCAGTCAACTAGCGGTGATGTTAATGAGATTAAGTTCGTGACAACTGCTAGTTCCAATGTTAAAGCAAGTAGGCTACTCTTGACGCAAACTCAATCTCAATACAATTCCAATGCGATTAATATGTATCGATATTGGGATAAGTTTCGCAATTTCGGAACGCCTTAATATATTCTTTATTGCACATAAACACAAATACAGAGAACAGTTTACAAACAATGGTGAGCAAAGGTGGACTTATCTCTAAAAGAGATCTCTTCCAGCCAACCTAAGGTGGAATGGGAGCATCATGTTTAAGAGGAAGCGACAAAAACGCCCCATCTCGATAATAATTTGTTCACTCAATTTCCACGCAATTTAATTCCAATGTAGCGCTATTATCGCTTTTAAGTGTGCCATTTGAATTTTTTAGATTTGGGATTGGAGATTGATTATTGCAATTGTGTTTCAAGAGTAACCCACCAATTCTGTGTAAGTCCAATCAAGGGAATGATTATCCGCCCCCAACTACCTGTTGTTGACCTAAGTGGACGAAGACATTGAACTTACAACGACGATCACTTGGGTTTAAAGTTAAGATTCTATAGGGAACGAAAGTTGTTAAACACTTTATTACTTTGTCGAAGCGATTAAATAATTCTAACAGGCGCATGTCAACTTCTGTTAAAGTTATGACTTAGTACAGTCAATAGCAAAAGTCGTTAAACTAAAACCTACCATTAAAAAGGAAACAATAAAGAAATGTCACTAAAGATAAAATAACAATTAAAAAAAATTGTCAAACATCGCCAAAGTAATACACACCTAGTAAAATCTTTGGTCTCGTCAACTTTTACTATTGACTGTAATAAAATGTTCAGCGTCTTTCGTTAATGTCAAATTTCCTCAATAGACTTTAAACTGTATTCCTAAGGGATATGGTTGAAAATGTATAGAAGAAATTTGACAGTTCTTGAAACGTTGACGTGCAGGCGTCTATACCTACCTGTACAGTACTGATAAACATTAAGTCACCATCATCATCATCATCATCATCAGCTCATTTATGTCCCCACTGCTGGGGCACGAGCCTTCCCTATGGATGGATAGGGAGAACGGGCCATAAACCACCACGCGGGCCCAGTGCGGATTGGTGGCTGTTGACGACTGCTAATGCAGCCGGATAATAATGCAGAACGTGCCTTCCGAAGCACGGAGGAGCTCGAAATGATAAATTTTTGGTCACCCATCCGATGACCGGCCTTTGCGAAAGTCGCTTAACCTCAGCACTCGCAGACCGTTCCTCATTAAGTGCCTTACAAATAAACAAAGAATAAGGACCGAATAGTTATTCCGTGTTTTGTCTCGTTTACTCTAATTTGAAATGACGTTTACATGACAGGAACAAAACACGCATTTCGGACCTTATTCTTTGTTTATTTGTAAGGCACTAAAGCTTAATAACTTTATAATACTAGCTAAAGTGCTTGGCCTGAACGTCGAAGAACTTAAGTCAAATTCTCGGTCGGGCAAAGTGTTTCGTATTTTCAATGCATAGTCCATCTTTGTGAGCACCAAACCCGCATTTGGCAAGCGTGGTGATTAAGGCAATACCCATCAATTTAGCGATGACTTGTTTACAATGATGGGGGCCTTGGCAGTACATACTAACTACTATAAAGAATGAATGGATATATGTTTTTATAGGCAACTAGCTGAGCTTGTGTGAAATTCAGTCCGTCACATAAAGTGCCAACTCTAGTAACTAATATGTTTTCCCGGGATAAAAAAGTATCCTATTTGTAATCCGAGATGATTACAGTGAGCCTAATTTCACCGCAATCCGTTATTCGTATAATAGAATAATTTTAAAACAAGACACTAGGATATAGCGTGACGATAAATCATTTTAAATTATCAGACGAATTATAAGGTAATGAAGACAAACATAACGAGGTAATTTCGAAATGACCAAACAATCTGTTTGACAAAAAATATCCGTCATCACGGGATAATGGCCAAATTGATTTTGACAACAAAAAACAACCACAACTACAATCGACCATGATGATCAAAGTAACTAACGTGTTTTAATATCGATTAATTAGTATGTTTATCCTAAATTATATTATTATGTCAAATTAAAAACATTTCTCATAATGTTCGACTTAAAAAAATGTCTCTATGTTTCTCCAGTATGCGTGCCTATCAGCCTATATCAATAATCAGATTGCGATGAAACTTTGGGAAGTTGTGAGCGCACACCCGCGATTGTTTCCGAGTTGATAAAACGATCAGGGGATACGGTTGATAAGCCAGATGGATATTTATAAATATTACTTGTTTAATGCTTAAGCATGCTGTGTTAGTATAAACCGTTTACGAACAATACTTCAATGACAATCGCGATTTCAGAGTGCGAAATCCATGGCCGGGCGTTCCTGCAGTGATGAAATGTTTGACGACTTGTGCCATCATCAGTGTACAAACGTCCTACTGCTTCCTTTAGGCCTTCTACATTCGAAGATTGGGCTATTACTCACAAGCCTAATAAATAGGGGTTGGTGGGTTCTAAAAACTACCATCTTACAACAACAGCTCAACGTCGCTACCGAAAAGCACAGAAGAACTAGAAATAATTTGGTATCCTATCCTGTGACTTGGCATTGCAAAAGTTGTTTAACATGCAAGAACAAGCAAGCAGCTGCGCTATCCTGACCCTGAGCCTCTAAAGAAGACTAGTGTTGTGTCAGATCGTTTACCAAGCGGGCGAAGCCGCGAGCGGAAGCTAGTGCAAAATAATGTCGCCGCGGAGTGTTCCCTAGCGTAAAATTGCGTCATGCTCGAGTGCTTGCGCCCGCCCGGACAGTCTCTCTTCCTCCGCCATTGTGCGTGCTGGTCGTTGCATTGTTAAAAGAAAACGTGTTGCTAAATAAGTTTTTTTTACCAACTTCCCAACTTTGACGGCGAACATTAGCGTTTGAAATAGGCGCGTTTATTAGTAGGTCGTCAATGTCATTAGAGCTAAAAGGCATGCATTGTAAAGGTCTCTTTTGTAGATCATGCGTAATTTTTGTAAGAGAATTGGTAATCCCCATTAGGTACGTTAAATAACTTTAGCTTAAATATCTATTTATAACGTAGCGTAGCGTAGCAAAGCAAGGCGAGCTACGTAAATCTTGCTATGTACACTTTCGCAACTTAACAGTTCAGGCAAAGTTAAGGGTCTTATAAAAGAAAATCTTGGGGATTCATTATACCACGGCTTTATAATAACTTGTACGACTATAACGGTATTAAAATTTGCTATGCATTTGTCAAAAAGTGTCATATATATATTTATGAGTATTAGGTTTATTTATAACTAGCTGAACCGGCGGACTTCGTACCGCTTTGGCAGTTTCCATCATTGAGTTAAATAATATTATATCAGTGGTTTCCACGACAACAAAACAAACAAATCATTTTGTATTGGAAAACTAAATTGTCGTTTTTAGTTTTTTTTTTTAGCGCTAATGTGGCATTCTAATGGTGAAAGAATTTTTTAAATTGGTCCAGTCGTTTTTGAGTTTATTCGTTGCAAACATACATACATACATACATACATATAAAAATACAAAGGTTTCCTCTTTATAATGTTAGTATAGATGTAAGTACATATATCCAAATATATATTTCTCTAATTTATTCATTTTAGCTTGAAACGTCACTTCGCACAGGCCCTGCCAGAATACCAGCGCCCCGTTGCGATGTGACTTTCTCACACCGTAGCGGCATATGCTGATAGGGTCCTGATTGGCTCGTCACACTGCTGTTGTGTTCCTTATTTGTTATTTTTTAGTTATTTTTCGTTTTTGAGACAAGACATGAACTATGTCTTTTTTTTATTTATTCAATTTTTAAGCATGTTATGTGAGAGTCAATAAATGTTTTTTCTTTCTTTCTTCTTGGAGGTACGATAAATTAATTTATTTTACCTTCGGCTTAACAAAATGCTCTAGTTTATACAACTTAGCTACGCATTTGCATTATAATTACGACTTTCGATTTAATGTAGAGATATTAATTTACTTCGTATTATGATCAATCGTCGAAGTGTCAATAAAATGCTATTTTATTTTACAATATTAAATGTCGTTTTAAATTTGTTAAACTGTGCTGAATATGCGTTTGAGTAGAAATAAATCCTGATAAGCGGCTATTGTAGATATTTACAACAAGCAAGCGTCCGCTTACACTCGGGTAAAAGATATCTGTCAGTTTAGCGGGCTATACGTGTGAAAGTCGGTGGTAAGATATATCTACATACAAAATTTACGGCGAGCCGGTGACCGCTAGCTAAATTGCGTAGTACAGTCATATCCGATTTCACCGCACTATACATATCCGAAAACAATAAAAATTATCGGCTTATTGTTTAAAATTTGATAACATCAATACTGTGCTTTTGGACTCCTTTTTGCAAAAAGTGACTTTTGATATGGTGTTACTAGAGTTTACAATTGATTACCAAACCGCAACTTTAGAGACTGTTTAAAATGAGATTTACCAAATTAGAAGTTTGCCAAACGGGAAATAGCCATTTATCTTCATCATCATCAGCATATAAACGTCCCACTGCTGGGCTCAGGCCTTCCTACACGAACAGCAATACATCGGGAGATTTGGACATGACCTCACACACTGAACCCAATGTGGGTAAGAAAGTTCAATTCGTATTCTATATCTGTTTGAAACCTGCGTACAAATGCATACATTGCATAAGCCCCGTAATGGCATCGTGTAAGTAATCTCTATTCCTATTTATTTACGACAGCACTGATCATTGCAATAATCACGATTGGGCACAGTTAGATGGAGCAAGATGACCATAGTGTTCGATCGCTTTAAATGTTCAGATCACCCAGACATCAGCGGCGGGCGGTTGCGAAAGGTAATTTTGTAATTTTACTAGTAGATTAGAGCCGCCGCGATTACCTGCACGACTGATTGAGCTATAACATTCATTGTGCTGTAAAATCGAGTGGCGTTTTATCAGCTTTCCGTTTTCGCGGAGGAGGACTTTATGAGCATTTAGCCTGCCTGCCGTCAGACGCATCGCCAGCATCAGGCTGAAGGGATACTGAGGCTTCTTCGTGAGGTGGAGGCGAAGCACTTACGCCCGTCACTGGAGTCTAGACTATTGTTGCCTCTACGAGTACCTATTCCTTTAACAAAATAAGTTTTTTGTTTGCTGTGTTAGTTGTTTTACGATGTTTCTTTTTATTATTTATATTATTTTTTCATCTGTTTGTATTTGTTTCTGTGCGCAAGTCAATAAATGATTCTTATTCTTATTCTTACACCATACTTGGTTACTTACAAATAAACAAAGAATAAGGTCCTAACAGTTATTCCGTGTTTTGTTTCTGTCATGTAAACGTCATTTCAAGTTAGAGTTAGAGTAAAAGAGACAAAACACGGATTATCTCGGACCTTAGTCTTTGTTTATTTGTAAGACACTAAATATATAATCGAAAGTCGTAATTCTAGATAGAACGATGGTCAAGATATCCATCATCAAGATTGACCTTCATCTCACCAGATGGTAAGTGGTGATAAGACAAAAGGTGACAGCGCAGTTCATCCGGAATCCTAACCTTTTAGGCACTGGCTGGCACAGAAGAGATATTGGCATCATCTAGCTATAGCGATCGATTCAGACTCCGATAAATGACTCAGCTAAGAGAAGGTAGCCACTAAGCGAATTGTTCTTATAATTACAATCATCATCATCATCATCATCATCATCATCATCATCATCATCATCATCATCATCATCATCATCATCATCATCATCATCATCATCATCAGCCCACTTCTGCCCACTGCAGGGCATAGGCCTCTTCCCTCGCACGCCACTCTTTACGGTCCTACGCCATCCTCATCCATCCCCCCAAGAATAATAATTATTAAATAATTGTTAAACTTATTTCACTATGGATAAAACTAATATTTGCTTTGGAAATATCAAAGATACTTAGTTGTTTTGTTTATCATGCGTAGTATATCTGCCAAGGAAAAATACAGTTTCTATCCTTATCAAAACAACGTGAAAACCACCTATCTCACTCTTGATGCTACATCTGAAGGTGTCGAAACTTTTGTTTTCATTCCATTACTCACTGCTAACTTTATAAAGGAATGCCAAATTGTCAATATACGGCAGAATCTTATCGATGATAAGCGCTAAGAGAAATGTCCGTGTCACATCCAGAGTGCTGATAATAAATTGTCAGTGGTTCTAGATAACAAACAAAATTATCGTTATAAAATATTGAGCAAAAGTATCGAATAGTTACGGTATTACGTTTAAATTACACATTATTGGATGATACCAAAATAGATTTATGATATAAATAAATAAATAATAAATGTTTCCCACACTCACACCAATTATCTAGCCCCAAGAAAAGCTTCCTTAAGAAACTCGTTATATGGTTAACTAGACAACGGATAAACATACTTAATATACTTAAATACATACTTATTATACATAGGAAACACCCAGACCCGAAACAATATAGAAAAACAGGTATTTCTAAATTGATCCGACCGGGGATCGAACCCGGGACCTCAGAGATAGCGACACCATGAAAACCGGTGTGCAAGCCACTCGACCAAGGAGGTCGTCAAATATAGGTAATCATTTTGAACCATCATTATTTACATAATTTTACACATACTAGGTATATTATGAAAGGAATTATTATCATGTTTGTATCTTGTTTTTTTTTTAGTATCAGATAGGTATTTAGGCTCAGTTATATTATATATAAGGCATGATCTCGAATATCATTAACTCAAGTAAAACAGTTTTCGAACGATTTAAAATGTTACATGGGACAGTAACGAAAATGTTATGCAAATACCCATCGATCGGTAAAGCATTTATACTAAAAAAAAAGTGACCGGACCGACGCCGGCGCAAACAAGCTGACTGCGTTACACGTTCCACCGCAAATTATATCAAATTACGGGCCCGATGATTAGTTAGATGTTAACTAAAACCCGTTGCGTCCACAATGGAGCGGCGAGAAAGCTGCCGCGGTAATCACCGGGCCTCTGTTTACAGACCGAACGGCAACGACGAACGTTGACAAACCGACGGTCCCTACGTAAAATAACATAACTGCAAATGCCAAATTTTACAGGAGAGCGGTTTGAAGTTTCAAACGCGTCTAATTCAAGTTCTACTGCATATAGAGTAATGAAATTTGGCATGAAGTTTTTATTTATTGTCCCTTTAAGGAAAAACAAAAAATATTATAAAAAAACATTGATTTTATGTATTATTAGTCACATACGTCATTTTACATCGGCAACATTCTAACTAAAAATGCTTAAGTGGTACATAACGACTTCTACGTGGCAGGTTTTATGGTGATATATATTGTAACTGCCAATTACAAAATTATACGTGGGACATAATGAGCCGTAATAAACACTTACGGGATTTTCAGATTGGGAGTAATCCATAATGTTACTCTTTCGTGGCATGTTTCTATATATTTAACGAGTACTTACGCAGTAAAAGAAAACATTACCATGAGGGAGCGAGCGCAACTGTTCCGCAAGTGGCAGTTGCGGGGGAGGCGCGCAAGGGCGTCCTTGACTCCTCGATGTAAAATTACGGAACTACCACTGCTGTAGTTTTACGTTGGAGATTTTGTAGTTATGGAATTTGTCGAGGTTTGATTTAGAGTAGAATTATGGCATTTTTAGCCCTGTTTCTTTGATGAAACGAAACTTTAGGATGACCTGAAGGTTTCGAAACAAAAAAATAAAAATTACTTATGTACCACTTGAGGAATTTTACGTAGGGACCGTCGAAACGTCGCTCGCGCAAAAAGCACGCTTTTTACGCGACACCACCGCGACGTTTTGGTGGCAATTTTATAGTTTCACTTTCTTCAGTTGCGTCAGAGCAAGGCCGCATGCGTTTGCGTACGTCGTTAAACAGCGGCCGTATTAAAAAGTTGTAAGCTGCGACATTAAGGCCCACTCACATGATTATACCGGCGACGGATCTGCCAATTGTTTGTTTTCACTCGGCGCGATGACGCCGACGCGACCACGCAACAACATACAAATTACGGACGTATGTACAATCGCGGCTGGTCACAACATAATGACACTTTCATAAACACGTTGTGATACTGAGTGTGTGGAAGGAAGTCCAGCTTTATGCGGACACAGCTAACTCGCAAAACTGACGATCACGAATTTCTAACATGAGTATGCTTTTCTATAGAGCGCGTAATGCAAATATTGTTTTTGCGAGCGAATTGCGAATGATGCTGATTCTGTTACGTTGTATTGGTTCTCATACAATACAGCAATTGCATGCGATAATATTTACAGTTGATTTAGTGTTTGGTATTGACAAATGCTAAATAAACAAAGTTATCGTCAGGTTAGGTTTAGTGCCTGTATCATGTGAAGAGTTTACGTGAACACTACACGTTGAAATGAAACATTTTTTACGAACATTCTCATGTTTTACTTTTACGATTCTATCTTTACATTTCGAGAAACTTCGTCACAGGAAGTCACTAGGGAAATTATAAGCTGTGAATAGTTAACAAAGGTTACCTAATCTAAATTTTATAGCAAATTTTGTTACAGTAATGTCAGGACATTTTATTGGCCCATAGTCGACATTAATCGCATTATTTCAGTTGAAACAAGAAAAGGGTTATACTAGTGTATTTTATCTGTTAAGTAACTAGAAAAGTTTCATTAAAATTGGGGTTTTTTTTAAAATAAGTATATTAATAAAATTTATAAAAAAAATTGAACTTTTTATGGCTCATAATCATACATAACTCCAAAAATACTTAACCACACATTTTTTCCGTACCTTATAAAATTGTACCTAATATAATCTTAAAGTCTAAAGAGAAAATGTATGGCCGGTCAAGTTTCAAGAACAATAGCTTTAGAGTTAAGTGGAATAGGTTGTAAACGATAAAGTGTCTTAATAAATTCTCTTTTGATCGCCAAACAAAGGTTACATAATGAGATCGCTGCGTCACATCATTCCGCACGTCAGGGCCTCTGCAGCCGATTGACGATAACAACGATGATTGATAAATCACGTCAATAGAGCTGATACTCACAACACACTTTTATGACCCAACGTAATTCATACGAATGAGTTTATTACTCGGATATTATTGTTTAAACTCACACGTGTATAGCTTTATAAATTATATGGGCACTAACAATAGAATAATTAATAACAATAAAACTTAAACAAAAATATTATAAATATGAAAGAATAATAGTTAACGGGATTATTATCCACTCACACATTCCGTGGCGTGATCATCATAACAAACGGCAGCAATTGGTATCGAAATAGGTATCGAATACTAACTTTAATAACTAACTAATACTAATGTCCCGTTAATTATGATTAATTAATCGTGTTCATTGTGTATTTGCTGTGGTATTTGTTTAGTTTTTTACGGTAATCTTCGTGGACGTGCGTCATCATCATCATCATCATCATCTCAGCCATAAGACGTTCACTGCTGGACAAAGGCCCCCCCCAAGGATCTCCACAACGACCGGTTTTGTGCTGCTCGCATCCAGCGGCTTCCCGCGACCTTCACCAGATCGTCGGTCCACCTTGTTGGAGGCTTGCCCACATTGCGCTTTAACAATTAACAACAACTTACTAAATACTAAAGTTTTATTAGATAAACATTGATTTCTTTATCTATACATATAAAATGCTTTGTCCTGAATGACTGACTGACGGATCAACGCACAGCCTAAACCGCTGATCGTAGAGACACGGTAATGTTGTAGAGACCTGACCACAGATTAGGTAATAGTTACTTCCCTGACTGAAACTTGGAGAATGTGTTCTTTGTATGACGTAGGCATCCGATAAGAAAGGATTTTCCGAAATTCTAAAAGTATAATCAAAGACTTATTATTAAAAAAGTGAGTTTGTTTGTTTGTGTACCCTTTCACGCGTTAACTATTTAACGATTTGTTTGTTTTGTTGACATAGAAAATGTCAAAGCGGTACGAAATCCGCCGAGTCAGCTAGTATACAATCTATATAATACCTTTAAACGAGCAATTCTTGTCTCGAATCTCGGAAACGGCTCCAATGATTTTCATGAAATTTAGTATGCAGGGGGATTCGGGGGCGATAAATCGATCTAGCTAGGTTTCATTTTTAGAAAACGTCGTTTAATCCGTAAAAAAATACCTAGCAAAGCTCGGTCATCCAGGTATTAGAAGTATTGCCAGGAAGAAAATTGCATATCTAACTAAGGTCATTGGCACTAAGTCAATTACTTCCATTTATTATATTATAAACTTAATCAAAGTAGTTATTGTGCTTTCACAAGTCTTTAATAGTCAAAAGTTTGGTTTGATTTAATCAATCAAATAAAATCAAAACTATCATTAAATAATGATAGTAATGATAGGTGTTGCAGTGGAAAGTAACGTTGTCGTTGGTAACTAAACAATGAATCATTATGTTGGTGCTACAGATATAAATACTGACAGATCGTTCGATGTCGCTGGAGGAATATGAATTCGGAGAAATATTATTTGTCGTCTGAGTAAGATTCTCAATGGTTTTTTTTTGTTATGAACAGTAGTTCTAGGAACTGCTCTAAATTGCTATTTGATAAGTCATTCGAAAAGTTAACACTTTCCGAATTATAACCACGATAGCGTAATTGGTAGCATTTGACCCGTTTTGTCAGAAACGATGGGTTCATGTCTTTCTCGCGGAAGAAAATATCAAAAGTTTTTCTAAATTGAGTTTTTACCCCCCCTGTGTGGTGCCGGGGATAAAGAATTGCACCACCCCATATCTTCCCGAGGGTGTCGTAAAAGCCGACTAAGGGATCATTCCAGAGGATGGGCAGCAGCATCTCTCTGAGGTTACTCTTAATCAACTGCGATCGCCAACCCGCCTGCCAAGCGTGGCGATTACGGCAAATACCCCTCATGGAGATCCGTGGGGGAGGCCTTTGTCCAGCAGTGGACGTCTTTTGGCTGAGATGATGATAATGATGATGAGTTTTTACCCAACAAAACTTGCGTAAAATTTATATGAACACTAGCTGACCCGGCAAACGTTGTTCTGCCATATAATTTTTCTGGATGGGGATATCCCATATATATAGGTCGTAAAGTATATTTCATATGAAATATACTTTACGACCTATTCTCATACCTACCGATTATACATATAATATTTCATAAAATCGATCGAGCCGTTTAGGAGGAGTACTTATGGCAACTAACATTGTGACACGAGAATTTTATATATTGGGTCCTTACCTATGAAATTGGCGTTATTTTCTCACTCATTAATAGGTGTATTACTTCTAAAACTCAATACCGGTTGTTAATATTAACATAGACATTTAATTAAGACTATATTAGTTAGGCTTCAGTGATAGATAACAATGATTTTTGATTTCGTGTCTATATTGCCTAAATATTTTTTAAAAATTGACTTCTTTTTTTGTTAGCGGAATTAACCTTTTGTTTCATTGTAGCTTTGAAGGTACTTGTTTTTCTTTTCTTTTTAGGGTCTGCTATAATTAGTTAGTGAAACAAACACACTGCCCTACAATTTTTATAGTATTAACCTAAGTAGATGCTAAGAAAATTGAAAAAACGTTAGTATGAAAAATAGAATTAATTAAAAAATCTTCATACAAAACACCAATTTCATAGGTAAGGACCTAATATATATAGAGATGAACATTTATTGTGTACATATAATTTCTATGAGAATGAGAACGGTAAATTTAGTAATGACAAAAAAGCCATGATAGATGTTCTAGACGGGACGCTTTGGTACGAACATCTCGCATTATAAGTACCGTTACACATTCGCGGGGAGCTAATTTACTATTTTCGTAGCCTCATATTATTTTTTGTCCATAACGGTATGTGACTTATAAGAATAGTTATTAGCATCGCAACGTTGCTCGTAATGTTTAAGCGGTAAATAAAAACAAGGATGGCAAACAATACGGCGGGAAATGATTATCGAATATCCGTTTTCCATTCAACAAATACATAAGTTAATTATTATCTACTGCGTATTTAGGTAAATAATAAGTCTAACATAGATAAGTAGTCGTAAGAAACAATAGGGTATGTTAAACTTGTGCATATACGTATATTAAACATACCATAGAACCTACACGCTTACGATCTGGAAAGATGAAAGATTACAAAATGTAAGCCAATTGTTAAATACCAGTGCCTCGGGTATATTCAAATTTAAACATACTCTAGTAAGAAGCACATAACGTGGTTGTGTTGCGTACGTAACGTATATATGTATACAGTTAACACCCAATTTTAGTCAGAATATCTTTCAGCTAAGCAAACCATTTATGGTAAAGTTTATCGCTAGTGATGATATAAAAAACCGGCCAAGTGCGAGTCGGACTCGCGCACAAAGGGTTCCGTACTTTATGACGTATTAAAAAAAAAAACTACTTACTAGATCTCGTTCAAACCAATTTTCGGTGGAAGTTTGCATGGTAATGTACATCATACATCTTTTTTAGTTTTATCATTCTCTTATTTTAGAAGTTTCCCCCCGGACACACATTTTACCACTTTGAAAGTGTCTCTCGCGTAAAATATTCAGTTTAGAAAAAAATGATATTTAATAGAAACCTCAATATCAAGTTTCAGTTCTAAGTATGGAGAACCCCCAAAATTTATTGTTTTTTTTTCTATTTTTGTGTGGAAATCTTAATGCTGTTCACAAAATACATCTACTTACCAAGTTTCAACAGTATAGTTCTTATAGATTCGGAAAAAAGTGGCTGTGAGTATGTCGTCCGTATGGGACGGACAGACAGACATGACGAATCCATAACGGTTTCGTTTTTTGCCATTTGGCTACGGAACATTAAAAAGGTAAACTGCATTAACTCGAAAACACGTTGCTTTAACAGTTTTGCGTACCAAAACTAGTTTAGAGTAAAATAGGTGTTGACGGACCATACACAGTAAAGTTTTTAAACTGAGTTGAAGTTATCAAACAATAAAGCATTAACCTCTTTTCTTTTTAGTATTAATCGAATGAAAATGATAAAAGATCGGAGCCACAGATAAGGAATAGGAAAAAAGTGTTTTCGAAAGTGTTTCGGGTACATACAAAAACATTTGCTGTGTAATTGTGCATGGCGGGGACATTATACGGTGCCGCTGTTGATGAATAAAAGGTGGGAGCGGCTGATTCAAAAGATTCGACCGTGAATTTTACAATAAACTCTGATGGTGTTGTAAAGAGAAATAAAACACCTATCTACACCTAGACAGTGAAAAGATAGCTTAATACTTTATATGGGAAAGCCAATCTAAGAAAGTAAAATAATTTTAAGCTTTGCATATTGAATCTGCTTGATGCCTCTGTTCATTCCATCTTAAGACTTATTTACATCTTTATACGATTATGTAGCCTTACTAATTCTACATAACTTTACGGAAACCTTGATTGAAAAAATTAAGATCTTATTGCTTAGTAGCTGCGCAAACATGACTGAGTTATGAATAATTTACCTCGGCAGCTGCTAGGGCAACACGTGATTCCAATACAATCGCAAATGCATTTGCATTCGTGGAAACGATCTTACATCAACCAATAACGTTAATGGCAAAGAAGGTAAAATACATAAAAGGTGAGGTAACATTAACATACAACATTTGCCAAAGAATAGAGTTTAGTAACTATTTCGTAACACATTTTAGGGTCACGTCACTCAGAGTATCTCCGATTCACCAATCAAACATCACCGCTACGAACTATTTACTAAATCAGACACTCGCGATTGTGCAAAAAGACTATTACTATGACGGCCGGAATAATTCCATTATTTTGATTATCTCTTTTCATCATACCAGGTCTATGTCATAAAGCTTTTAAAATGTGTAGGTATATTAAATTGAGTAAGTTGAACTTACAACAAAAAGCTGGGACGTCAAATCGTATGACAACAAGATGTGGAACTAATTCACAGATAGTAGTTATTAGTTTGGGCATACAATGAAATTGTAGCTTTGTACATTTAAATCAGCTATAATTATTTCATAACGAAGGCCATTTCTTATATCAGTTGCTAAGCGCGCGTCAACGATGTTACAATTATAAAAACAGCTTGAGAATACGAGCAAAAAAAATAGGAAACGCTATCGTGTACGACCATGTAAATAAGTCAAAAAAACTAAATAGATCTCAGAGTGTTGGAGCAAAAACTAAATTGCTATACAATTTGAGGTAATAAGAGTGCGAAGCCTTCGCGGACACGACACGTGATTGAGGGTTAGATAAAAATGAATGGAAGTACTTCATTTTGTTTCGATTACAAGATTTTCAAGGTTAATACAAGTAGATAAATGTCATAACATAAATAAATTGGTAAAGCAAAATTTGTTTTTATTATAAAAAAATTCATAGTAACAATAGAGGACCTACTTTAAAGAGAAAATTTATTCAGTAATGGAAGCAATCGGAACGATATAAAAATTAATCACAATTATTTAAAGATTAGCCAACAATACTAGCAAGTACTTAACACAAGATGCAATGACACCAGTCTCAAGGTTAGCAGAGATGGTAGTGCTGGAGATATTGAACGACGCAAAAGGAAAATCGTGTTACTCAAACGGCAATACAACATGTCTGGAATGGTGGAGAAACAGTAGGCGCGACCGAGCCGATCTGGGGGCAGAGGCGTGAGAAGAAAATAGCTCGTTGTCCATGTTCAAATGTGTCTGTAATTTAAAGTACCTACCTGGATACTAAAGTTTATCAAGATTAAGAAATAGCCCTAACTTAAAAAATGTAATACAATTCTTCTCATGAATTTTACACCGTTAGTGCATACTATATTAACACATGTAATACTTTTTATTTTAAACGCGGAAAGGCAATTCGGAATTTGGCGCTTTGCGACATACCAAATTTCAAACCGAAGAAGCTGCGCCGCCGGGAGGATGCTATCAGTTAATTAATTAAAAACGTAAAGGGCGTATCATTAGCGATGTGTTGTTATCGTTTTTTGAAATCACGAAACGAAAACGTTATCCGTTTGTAAAAAACATTACTAAAACTATTTATTTTTTGGCAACTATCTATTTCGACAACGTCGTCGAACTGTATAAATATTAACATTTTAAGTATGTTGTTAGGTTTGAGTTGTAAGCTAATGTTAACGTTTTCAATTAACTTTCTTTCGTACTTTACCAGGCTTAGGACTGTCTATATTGCTATATTACAAGTGAAATATGAATAATCGCGCTTATGCAAACGTCATATAGTTTCGTTCATTCGCTCACGCGTGAACAAACTATCTATCGTTTTGTTGTTTACTTAAAGTGTATATTCGCTCGGTTATAGAAGTTTAGAGCGTTGTGGAAAATAGATCGTATTTTTGTCGTTGGATAACTATTGATCATTGTTCAGCCAAATAGATAGTTGTATAACTATCTAAGTTGAATAACGCCCATCGCTACTTATCATCATCATCATCATCATCATCTCAGCCAAAAGACGTCCACTGCTGGACAAAGGCCTCTCCTAAGGATCTCCACACTGACTGGTTTTGATATGTTCATTATAAAATATTTGTTTCTTGCAGGGTTAGAACCCCCCGGCTTAGTAGTAATGCTCGTTAGCCACTAGTAAAAATGTATGATAAATATTTATAAAAAATGATAAAATAAAGTAAATACAAAATTTCAGAGAGCATTAATATCGTGCAAAGACAAAACTGTCAGGGACATCAAAAGTTAAATCTGTGCAAGAAATCGCTTGAAGCAAGACATTTCTTTATCTTTGGTTACAAGTAAAAGCAATTAGTAATTTTCTGCTTGATTAAGGAGAGCTCGATGGCGCAGCGGCTAGCACCTTCAGATTGCGGATCGTGCAAGTTCAAAAACTTTCGCAACGCCGATTTCTCGGATAGGTGACCAAATTGACATAACAAATGCACCAAGATAGTCGCAGCATAGCAACAATCGTAACCTTATGGCTACCTGCAGGTGGAGATCGTCAAAGGGTAGAGCTCAATGGCGTAGTTGCGGATCGTAGAAGTTGAGAAACTATCGCAGCGCCGATTTCTCGGATAGGTAGCCAAATGAACATAACAATTAAGCAAGTTACTATACAATGCCCATCTAAAGTAGAATATTGCTGGTTTGATAGACGAAAGTATTGACAAGTTCAGTCTACATTCAGCGAGGCAGTGGCCGTTGACAACTGCTAAAAGTAAAAGAAGCGAGGAGCGACGCGATCCAATAAAGTGTTACGTGCTTTCACTCTCCGTTTTGCTCATTTTTAATGGTAGGGTTTATTTTCGATTAAGTATTCTCAACAAAACAGATTTCACTAACAATATGCACAAAAGTTATAAAGACAAGTTTAATTTTAGTTCTATTGAAAACTTTTTCGACATTGCATTCATTAGATGGAACGTGCCGATTGAGAAAGCGCATGTAGGTGTAAACAACAACTAATGGAAGTAAATCGAATTCGTATCGTAAACATTACGTAGAGGAAAATTGGCAGTTGCAGTACACTGCGTCCAGTTGTAACAAATTGTTCACTTCCACAGTGAAATATTGCTTCACATCCTGCAATGGATAACCGACGGTAAATTACCTTGAAATGTATACAACAATTTTAGTGAGTTACAAATATAATCTGCCACATTATGCAGAAGTTTCATATTTGTATTTTACTTTGTTGTGTTTGCATAATTAAAGTAGGTATTAGTTACAGCTCCGCCTTCGAAAGCAATTTACGGGCAAATTAATTTGGAATGTTTTATGTTACACTGTTTCGTTAACCCTTCAACTGCGTTCAGTGTGTTTTTTTGCTTTTGCCTTTTCTTTTATGAAATAAAGTAATAGTAAAATAAGTATATCATATTGAGATTTAACCCTACAAAATTTTAATCTTGGTGTAATTAAAAACGTATATTTACATCCGTATCTGCGTTGTCGGTGTAGTGTTGAACTGCTCATGTTTATTGGTTGAAACTGGCACACGCATACGGAAACGCACATGCTAACTACGAAGCATGCGTTTCGAGAAACGCCCAAATCCGTGTTCGTGAATACACATTGTAAGCATTTAAAGAGTCTAATGATGCTTTCAATAAATTCTTAAATTTTAGCGTAGTCTTCATAGAAAAATTCAAAGCAACCATTTTTTTATGGTAGCATAAAATATTATTAAAACATATTTCAGGGTGCCTAGTGCGAGTTTCATTCGCCATTCGATCACGTTTACGAAAACGAAAATTAGTATGACATTGAAGCAGCGCCTCCTGGCGACGAGAAGAGTTAAAATTTTACCATACCAATTCTCGTTTTCGTTAACGTAATCGAATGGTGAATGAAACTCGCACTGGGCACCCAGTTCTGCTAAATAAAATAAAATTATCTGAAGCATTCGCATGAGTAAGAAAGGTTAACAAGAAGCAGCGCTCCAGGCGACATTTGCCCAATAACATTCAAGCGTTTTTCAACACAACGCAGTGGCATACTTTCGTGCTACCAAAAAAGGAACATCGCCACACAGGGCGTTTTTGCCGCGATCGAACCCAAGGGAAACTCCAAATACGGTCGTAGTGCTGCAACTACAACGAACGTATTGAACTTTCATAGAGTACGCCATTCTGAATACAAAAACATTTTCTATACAGACTACAAAAACTACTACTACTTTGCAGTCTATAAAAAATATAATTTTGTCAACTGAAGATAACCTCAGCCGACCAATATAAGTATGTAATATAATTATTGTAACTAACACAAATCAGCCATGATGCCTGAAATAAATTGATTGGACTGAATTGAATTGAATTGAATAAGTATCGAGTAAAAGAAGTCAGTCGTTAAAAACCAGGATCTTTGAAAGCTATTTTGGACCCACGCAGTTAATTTAGTACCGACTTCATGTCTAATTCCTTCTTGGAAGCGCTAGTAACATAAAAAGTTCAAAGAACAAACAAATCATATGCAATAACATACTTCAAAAGTTGCTTTACGGAAGATTATTCATGAGAAATGTAGTTACCCCATGATGTGTGCATCTAATGCACGTATAAGCATGAAAGCTATTAAATCAAAACTAAGTTTCTCCTTGAACAATTGGCCTCTCACGTTTGAAATTCACGTTTGTTGGACTGTAGGTTTGGAGGAAGCACGTGCGATGCATGCGCCCAATCGGCCCTGGCCAATCCAATTATGAATAATCCCTAATACCTGCACATGTCGAAATTTCATTATGTATGACATTTGTGGAGATGGAAAGGCACACAATACAAATAAAGGACTAAAGAGAGATTAAGACTGTAGAAAACAGCTTTAATTCGTCAGAGAAAAAAATGATTAATTAAAAAGTGTCAATTCAGAAAGAGTATCCGAACATTTTGTGTCCGAATCGTCAGCAAGTCAAGCAATCGAAGATGAATAATTAAAAGAGTCAAATTCAATAATATATAAACGGTGTGATTTGTTTACAGACTTCAAAAAATAACAGGTTCTTAATTCAACCGGTAAATATGTACCATACGTTCTCCAATTTTAGTGATGATATTTGAGCGTTGGATCACGAGTAGCTTTAAACAAAATGAACACAAACTGACAACTCCGCATAACTTCCTACTTCAGAACATCAATACAATACCAACAATACTAAGCAGTGGGTGCTGACGTTGGTCTGTGGGTGATTCAAACGCAACTAAATATAAAACGTATAGTTGTTTACGTATGCAGGATTCATGCAGTAATTGGATCCGAGTAACTCAAATGTGAACTTCTAACATGAGGTTAACAGGAGGTTAAAACGAACGAATAGCTCAAAAGGAGCATAATGTCATTGTTTACAGAACCACATGGAATCAATAAACCAATTGTACTAAACAAAGGCATTGTACAACAAAGCGCTCACAATGGCATTAATATCTTATTATCTACTCAAACAAAGATCAATACCAGCTGTAATTTAGGAGGTTTACGGTCGTGGGATGATTCGCCATAGATGGTGAACATTTAAACTCATTCTCTCGTATTGTTTCCGCTGCAGCGTGGGTGACCGCTGTTGCACCCACCAGTTTGCGTTGATGGATTGCAGCGTGCGAAACGAATTAATCCCAATTAACTGTACACAATGAAACGGAAACACAACGAAAACCGCGGAGAGATGCCACAAAGGGTCATAGTTGGCACAAATATGATTTGCTGCCTATTGTTTCATAGTCATAACATACCCTTGGGATATCAGCTACCTACTTTCTATTTATAAACGTCAATACTATTACCAGACTTTCGAATACTTTAAACAAAAATACTGTATGTAGGTACTACACGGATATTTGAAATATACGAGGAAGCAATGACTACAAGTACTACTAAGCCGTAATGACATAAAATACAAAAGCCGATAAACGCGAATCATTGAAACGACGACGACGCGACGTCAACAAAATACTGAGAATTGACAAACACATTTATTAAAGAAACAGCGGACGTAAATTGCTATTCAGTTTCGAAGACATTCAAAATACGTAGACAGCTGACGATTCACAAGAAGTTATAAGACAAAAAGATTTCGCAAACAGAAACAGGCCCATTATCTTCTACAATGGCCCGAAACAAAAAGAATCATTCGACTAAATTATACCAAATTTTGGTGGGGAATTTACGTAGCAAGACAAGTAAGTAGGCAGACACACTAGTTGTAGAAAATTGATTACTCGACGGTTGCGAGCAGCCAGAGTATGCAAATGAAACGAGTGGTTCCGGGTTGCACAATTGGCTATTCTTTTACATAAAAATATAAATTTAGAAGCCAATTAAAATTATTCAAACTTTGTAGAGCACACCTATTTTACCGTCTTTACAATCAAGAAGCAGGCAAGACTCGTTCTGATTATTCAAGTTGACAAATGTCAGTTCCAATTTGTAAGAATCTCGCAAAGTTATTTATATGTTAATAATATTGATAACCAAATGAGACTGACTAGAGACTGATATGATGGCTATAATTATAAAAAGATCAAAGTGTAGTTTCTTAATCATCAAAATAATGACAACATTTAATCATTAAATATTATTGTGCAATGGAGATTCTGAAGTTGTTAAAAGTTACCAACGCACGTTGGTACCTATTATTTCTTATATTTCGCAAAAGAACGCAACCATTTTCTTATTAAATACAATAAATAATACTTATAATATACTGTAGCGTTTACATTTAAAACATCAACATTTACTTCTTCATAATCAGCTTAAATTTGTTCGTAATTCGAGGTCTCAAATACTGTGAGGTCAACTCAGGCATCCGGCATTTCTCGTATCAACTTCATAATAGTCTTATCAATTATGAGTCAGACTAATAATACTATGACCAAACGCAAGTAAAGCAAGCATACTTTTTAGCTTCAATGCTTAAATATAAATAGGTGAAATTATGCAAATTGTTAGTTCGAGTCTACATACATTTACACCTTTATTAGTGCATGCACGAAGTAGTTATTTGGAGTTACGAAACCGATACTAAGAAACAGTCAGTATATTGGCAATATTAAATTTTCATTTATAACTATAATTTTTTTTTGCGTCTTTCAAGCAATTTAAAACTTTTGGTTTGCCAGACATACTAACTAGATATTTTTTTTATTTTGAATAACTTGTTTTTCAGTTTTCAAGTTTCAAGGTTAGCATATATGGGATATCACAAAAACTGCACATTTTCAAATAGGTCTAATACCTTCAATATAAGAATAATATGGCATAAGATAACTTGTGATAAAAGAGATTGTCAAGTGCCAGGAAATAATATTGAAATAGAGGAAGCAGTGTCGTCACTGATCGATCATCAATCAAACTGAGCTTCCTAGCAATAACTATAGTAAAAGCACCGGTTGGTCTCCAAGAGAGTGTTTAGTTCTAAATTGTTCTACTCTTATCTGAACAGTGTTGTGAAATAACATTTCGCTCGCAATTTGCTTGCGTGAGATCAAGTTTTTTGAAAGCAAAAATTGACGGAAAACATTATTAGTAAATTACTAATAAGATTCCTTTACTTCTAGATTTCCAATTTGTTATTCTATATACCACATACCTGCTCCTTTTGTACCTTGCCTTGTATTGACTTGATATTTCGCTAAAGTGGAAATCATAACTTTGGTGTGGTGGGTGATAGAGTGCCCGCTTCTTGCACAGAACCCGTCTGGTCTGGATCATCTACTACCAACTTTTGGTAACGCTGCACTGCAGCTAAATGCTCATATAAACTATAACAGTCACGGCAAAACTATTGGAGCTAGTATTGGTGTGAACATTTCAAAACTCTGCGTTAGTGTATGTAAATACGAGTAGTAGGTCACTACCGGCGTACATTACGTTCAACAATCAACATTCCATAAAGTTGAGTCTGTTTGGTCCGCTATGAGCACGTTAAAATAATTTTATTACGTGTAACGGTTTTAATAGTCTCATTTTAATACAAATTTGAAGCAATTAAAACAGCGGTACACGTTTTCTGCACTTGTAGAATACAAACCTAGTTATTAGTAATTTTGAAACCTATTTGACATACTTACTTATATTGTCACCAAGCAGCAGTACCGGAATTATTATGTTTCGGTTTAAGAGACATGAGATCCAGTAAAATTACTTGGTCAGGAGGCTTTGTAACTAAGGCATCAGGATCGGCAACTGTCGTGTTCTAACTATGATGTTTGTTGCAACCGTCACTAGGCTGCTGTGACAGTTACCTGTCTTATCAGGCAGACCTTACGCTCATATCTATAAGCTTAATTGAAATCAACAAAACAGCTTAGCAATTATGAAAGACATTGTTATTTCTGCCCCTATTTGGTTACTAAATACAAATCAGGGTTATTCGTCACTGTACCGTCAACCGGGACGCACGCAGTTGACCGCAAAGTGCGGCGCGCATACAACCGTACGACGTGTCGTGTTGCACGTGAATGTACAAACGCCAGCACATAAGACTACCGCAAACTGTCAAATTTTCTCAATAGACTTTAAACTTTATGTACATGGCATAAGGTTGAACATTTATTCAGGAAATTTGGCAGGTTTGGATAGGTCGATGTGCAGACGTCTGTACATATTAGTGCATCAACTAACACGGCGAGTACGTCAAGCGCCAATAGAAATTATCCATTATCTCTTATTGCGATACAGTTCAATAGAATTCTTGGCTCATTAGAACTCCTGTCCAGCGATTTCATTAAACGTAAGGGTGCCGAAAATGAAACAAAACGTTATGGATTGGAACAAACAGCTTTTGGATTGCAAATAATCGCAATAGAATTTTTTGATAGGGTTTGCCCTTTAATGGTGCGGGTGCCAAAGCACCCATTTAAGCACCATTAAAGAGTGCGCAGGCGAATCGGTTGGTAACTAACTAGGTAATAAAAACGGACATTTTATCAATTTATCAAGGTGAAATACATGATGAAAGATAAAAGTTAAAGTATTTCTTTGTTTTTATTTGAATTCTAATTTCATGAAATTTCATCTCACTTTTCATAAGACATTTCTTTGCTCGTTTACAATTACACTTGCGAAAATCAAAAACTGCTCATAATATATAATGACATTTATAAAAAATGTTATAGCAAGTATTTTTTCGTGACCTACTTTATTTAGTCCAATTGACTGACCAACTTATGTCTTATTGACCGCAAAATTTTAATCTCTCTCTAAATATCCGGAAATAGTGTATGAAATGTGTACGAAACCGCAAATGTTTTCTTGCTCAATGCTTGCGATTGCGACATGACATATTCAAAAGAACAAGTATTCGATCTAAAATTGTATATTGATACTGCATACAATATACTTACGAGTTTATGGCATTAAGTGTCAAGGAACTTTTTCCGATTGAAACATTGACGGCGATCTGACGAGATTAAAAATGAGAGTGCAGTCTAAGGAAACGTGGAACGTAATGCTAGTTACGTGCTTCGATTGCAATCTTTTGCAAAGAATACAGCGCGTAGCGTACGTAAGTACGCTAACCAGCATTAATATAAGATGTAACATTTGATAGTAGCTTACTTTATAGAAATACTATTAGACCACACACATTTTGTACTAGTCAAAAAACTCGTCCTAAAATCGGAAAACATTAGGGAACCTACCACTCGTAGATACAGGTATCTTGTCAGTTCTATATTAGTACCTGGATGTCCGAGTTTTGCTCGGTATTTTTTTTAATGGATAAAACGATGTTTTCTAAAAATGAAACCTAGCTAGATCGATTTATCGCCCCCGAATCCCCCTGCATACTAAATTTCATGAAAATCGTTGGAGCCGTTTCCGAGATGCAAATTCTACATATACATATGTATGTACAAGAATTGCTCGTTTAAAGGTATTAGATATAAGTGATAAAAGTTTATATATCATGGTAGTAATCAAAAATGAACTACATTTCAATGCTTATAGGCATGCGTTTAAAAGTCCATCATGTCGCGCGTTGAAGTCTTATTCGATGAACAGAACGCGTCAGATAAAAGCAATTGAAATAATTGATGTCAGAACTCAGCGAGCGACTCATAAGTGCCGTCAATAAGCCAGCGTCCAACTGTACAGCGCATGAATCATTCATGATGCCTACTTAGAGACGGTTTAATGGCGATGGCGTCTGAGCTGCGGCCGGAGGTCTTCCGAGTACAGTTGCCACTTCGTAGGGTTACGAGCCTCACAAAAAGAAATCGACATCCTTATATGACCACACGCATGGCCTGGCATGCCCGCCTGTGGAAGTCCATAAAAACTTAACCATAGAAAAATACCTAATAGAAACTAAGATCAAAGTCATGGATGGGAATTTGGGACGTGTCGACCTTAGAGGTTATTGCAGTTTTAATACAGTATTCAAAAGAAAAGAGAAAAGAAAGAAATGTTCAGTATGTTTTAATAATAATTCGCCAGGGAAACCATTGTCTCAGTATCTCAGCTAGACAAGCTTTATGTCGACCGGATTGCGTAACAATGCAGTTCTAATTTATTACTGCAGCAAGACCTTTACTTGCATAGTAGAACATTACTGGCGACACTTGCATTTTCATTTTTGATGATTATTTTAGCCCCCTTAAATGATATTGCATTAAACTTTCCTGTAAATTATTAAGAGTGCAAACGAGGAGGGAACAGCTTCAGCTAAACCAAAACAATCCTATTACCTCTGTGAACTCGGGAAAAGCATTTAAATTTGCTAGAAGAGCAAAGGTGAAAGGTATGGATGGGCATACTTGCTAAAATTCTAGTAGCGTCAGTCGGAGTTGATCGTGTAAACCTCGACGTGGTTTTTAGCAGCACAGTCCAACAGCTGTGCAGAGGGCGTTAGACTTCTAACACCAAAAGAATCCTCGTTACATGTCACGGTAGGGTTGGCAACCCTGTATACGAGGTACACTAATGACGCCGAAGCTTATTAGGCTTGACGCAATCGCTTACCCAAATCTGAATTGCAGTCAATGTCACAAGACTTAACGATTACGAATAAATACTTCGTGAAGGTAAATAGTTCGCGCAAAAAGTATTACTGCAGAATCATGCGGCAGACTGTATTCAAGGCGAGCTATTGTTCTCAAGTTTTGTATATTATAATCAATAATTAATTGCTGAGTTCATGTTTCTTAATCTTGCCCGATTATAACAATATGTTACATTACATACAGGGTAAAGAACAAGCAATTATATTTAAAATTTTATACTTCTACTGCCATTCTTTGAACGATTTCTAAACGAAAATGTCTGCAACTTTTTGAATTCTGAAATAAGCATCGATTTTTCTTCCTTGTAATTATATCCTAATTCCTTTCTAAGTTTGTATGAAATAAGCAAATAAATAAATTAATTATAAATAATTTTTTTAATATCTGAACTTTAAGAATGAGCCTTACTTATAAAATTTACATTCAACTAACCCTTTACTTACTTAAGACATTAAGTTTCATACAATAATCGATTAAGGTCAATTATTGCTAAAATAAAAAACTCTCAAGCAACAGCTACGACTTACAATCAGCCTGCTGAATTGAAGAGTGAACCTAACATACGGCACATGGCCAACAGACTTAGAGAGTTAAAGTGTGGGCGCGAACAATACAATGAATCATCACATCGCAGCAGCTGCGAATGAGGACTGTATTAGGCGCTAGAGCTAGGTCGCTGCACCCAAAACTTAAAATAGACTGTTGTTAGATAGCATTAGCACATAAGAAATTGATAGCTGCTGCAATGATGCACAAAAATGCGACTTTGTTAACCTACAGAAAGGTACAGAAGACTATTCATTAGTACTTGTACCGTGAAAACATAATTGTAATGTGCAATTCCCACGAGCGATCATAATTGGGCCCATAGTTGAGAGTGAATTATTTTTTCACGACCAAGAAGCTAATTGGGCAGCCGAGCGGCCCTATAATTATCATGTCGCGTAGCGTAACATAAAAGAGGACATAAAACACTACAAAAGAAATATACACGACGTAACAGATCTCATGTTATAAACAAGGAAGCGTCCGGCGCCAACAAACTGGGTCGACTGTAAACTTTTACCATAACTCTTTCACCTCCCACAATCAGCGTGCATCTACCACAACATATTGTAAATGTAAACTTATTCCAAGAAACCATGCACACGATGTATTTTTAGTACCCCGATACCTTTAAATACCAGCGTGCTGCTGCATTCATATCTTGAGCTATAGGTACGATCGTATGACAGCCTAGGTGGGTATTGCCACACCGTCTAGGAAGGCTGCGATATCTATCATACGTCTTAGTGACACTTCAAAGAACGAGTATCGATTGTTCTGCTAGCGGGACACTTTCACTCCGAGGCTTGAACTCGAGCCTGTTTAATTCAAAAACTCTGTGATCCAGTTCGCTATCGTCGCGTCCGTCGCCGCGGATTAAATCGAGGTGACAATAACTTCATTTAAATGCATGCCGCGACACATAAAGGTTACATTGGCTCATTGTTAGCACAACACTTTCTATTCATCGGTATCGTTCGTTTCCATATAAAGATTCAGAATTTGTAATCGTTTCATGTTAGACAAATGAAAATTTTAAATGAATTTTAAAACGTTAAGAAAGTTTACTTGATGCTAAAAGACTGTATGCATAAAGCAGTTTTCTATGCCGCAGTAGACCACGCCTTTCCAGTAAAATCATGACTGACTAGATATTAGCTGTCAATGAGCAAGCACACGCAGGCACTCCTATACGCACTAATTAAAGTGCACGACGAAATCCGATAACGGGGTATCATGTGGCGATATGACACTCGAAACTATGCAAGATGGCCCCCGCCTCGCCGGGCTCTGGTTTCTTGTGGTTGCTCCATGCATCGACAGTATTGATTTTCATTAAACGTTCTCCCTAGTCGTGATTCAAAGAATTGGTGACAATTTTAGCTGAATAGCAATGTGAATAGATTGTAGAATTCTTAAAATAAAAAGAGCTGTACAAGATAACTATAAAATAAGTAATAACTAAAGTAATACTATTTAATCTGCTTTTCAAACATTGAACAAAACAAAAACATTTAACCGCTATGTAACTAAATTTAATAAACCAAACGGTCTTCAACTCTGCTTTGTGTCAGAGGCTAAGTCGTGACGCTGATTTACAGTAGACGGCAGTGGTGGATCTAAAAAGCCACATTGATGAATCGTACTAAAACCAATAACTTTTTCATCAACATCCACTGTATGAATTGAAAAATCTTGCTCTTGAGTAACTTTTTTGATCTGTTACTTTTTAGCGTTGTAGTTGTAACCCATTTTAGAAACATGTCGAACAGATGAATTGTAGTTTACGAATATCAATAAGTGAGTGAATCATAATAGAAACATATTTGATTTATCCAATGTGGGTAAGTTTTTAGTTAAGTTGCTGGTTTAGGGTAAATATTATGTGGTCTATCAAGCTATACGGTACATTTAACAAACAAAACACAATAGATATGTTAATAAAATAGGATCGATGGCGCAATGGTTCGAACTTGAGATCTAGAAAGTTATACAATTTTCGCAATGTCGGGTTTCGGAGTGATTGATAAATATCGAGCTTCTCCGCGCTTCGGAAGAGTACGTTAAGCCGTTCCGATTGTTGTCGTAAGATGGAAGTCGTCAAGCCCGATATTTTAGGCTCCAAGATTCATGGGGCAAGCAACGTCTGAGCCTAGCTATGGGACGTTAATAAATTCATGATGAAAGCATAATAACTTGGCAGGTTTTCCTGATGTAATCAATAGATATGCATCTACATTTAACAAATATCCAGAAAGTAATTAAAGATCAGTATTTTGAATAACCGAGTTACATTAAAGATATGGAACTACATTCTGGTATAAGTATCATGAAAACATTTACGACGGCTATAAACCTACATGTAGTAATACGCGTTTATGGTAAATCAGATACCATACAAACAGTAATTAACATGAGTAATTCTTTAGCTTATGCCAGTTATGTACTTACAGTCAGCATCAAATTAAATTTTGCTGAACCAACGTTTGGTTTGTGTTATTTCAGTTGCATATACGACGGAATAATTTTTTTATTTACTGAATATTAATTACTGTCAATCTCACCATTTTTGTGTCAAACAAACATAGCTGTACAATCGGTGTTCACGACTTATTTGTAGATTTATTTAATTACTTAGGTTGATTCGATCTATTTATCGCTGACTGTACACACCTATGCAATTGCTAAGCCACTTGAAGCATTAGCCACAGCATTAAGTGGGGAAGGAGAAAACTGTTCAAGCCGCGATACAGTTAAGTTTTACGTGCGTAACCAAGTATTTACTACAGACTGAATGAAATCGGCGTTACGAGGTGCTGCATGGTCACGGTTGTGTAATACAGCCATACATAATTGTGTGGTGCAGAACATAAAATCGGGAAGTTACATATCTATGCGACTGTTTGGACATATTTCCGATGTTGTTTAGACTAAAAGAACATATTTATCGATAATGTAATACGCATATCTATAATGACTTGATTACTGTCGACGCTGCCGCGGCCCAACCAAATAAATTAAAAACTTACTAGAAAATAATTTCAGAGCTAAATTGCAATCTGCTTGATTATCTTTTCTAACGTTACCAAACATAGTTAGTAAATAGTTAACAAAAACAAACAGATACACCTCTTACCATCAAACATACTATCACACCGATTACACCGATATCATACATCGATTCTTTTATCGCGTGAAACAGAAATACTGTTGTATTAACTCGGAAAACACAAAAATGGAAAATTTTACGTTGGAGTTTGTAAGACAAACATAAAAACAGCAAACTTTAAAAAACCTACAAAATCTTAATGAAAAGTTCAACAAATCAAATTACGAAATGAAAAAATCGTTTTAACAGTTCACATAATTTGTGGTGGAAGGCGGAAACGGCGGCGGAAACAGCGTCACGGTCTACGGCGCGCGCGCACTATGCAATGACGTCACTGTCCCGTGTCCGGGGACGATGGATGGTGGACACAATAATGGAAGTTATAAAACAGTGAATAGTGTCTCCGTAACATCTATAGTTGCCATACACTTTAACTTGTATATAAGTTTGAACAAGCAGCAACTTTAACAATGCATGCCTATGCAATGCATTCATGAAAAACGATCATCAGTACGACAATCATGTGTGTGATGCAGCTATGGCGACTTTGTCGACGCCGAAAATTGTATCGATCCTATTGGAAAAACAGATGATACCCCGACTAAAAAAATCATCATTGATAAGTTTAAATAACTACATTAAAGTTTTGATTTGAAAAATTAAATCAATGTTAAGATATTCTATTGATTGAATTAATTTGTTTTTGAAAAATAATTTGATATGTTAAATCCCTTGTTTATGCTAACCGAACATACTTGAAATGTAATATCACATCTTACTTATCAATTTTTAGCAAAATATCATGTGACATTTCAAGGCGATTACATTCTTGATATCTGATTTAAAAATACCTTTTGCTCAATTTCAATTTAATGTTATAGAGAGTATATAAATATGAGTAATGTTTTTAGAGGACATGATACTATTTATACGGTACCAACCAATTTATAATGTATCTTTTTTCTTTATCAGCACGCTTGTCCTAGATGAACATATAAAACATTACAGATGTGCGAAACAGCTGAACAAATATAGGTATCACAAAATTACCGTACAATAAGTAAACTACCAACAATTTGTCAACATGGCAATTTATACGGTGTAAATAAACAAGCCGATTTCAGTCATGTCGAATGGATTGGTCAGCGGCGATGAAAACCAATCCAATGATCAGACTTTTTGCATCTGAAGCCACATCCCCGTAACGTTACTATCATTGTTTTGCTAGTTGATAAAAAAATAGCAATGCTCTGTTGAACATGGCAAAAAAAAGGGAAAAAGATTTTAGCGTGTTCGCAATGTCAAAAAAAAACATGCATACGAATGTTTCTCGAGACGAAATAACACGAATTATAAGTTGTTTGACGTTCGATCTATATTGATGTTCGAAACTTTTAATTAATGTGCATTAATTAAAATTGCTGTCTACGTTTTCGCTTGTTTTCCAGACAAGGACAGTTACAATAATGACCTTGATGCGTGCAACATATTTTCTCATGGTGACAAAATAACGCAATGAAGCTGCAAAAAACAATCAATAATTTTCAACACAAAAACATAGGCTAGCTTAAAAATCTAGTTTGGTTTCGACTCTCTAGAAGTTTTCTAAACAATAAGGGATATTTACTTTTTATTTTTATTTTTAAGTACTAATTACTGCATTGCACATTTTTTTACTGCATTTTATAAATATTTAATAAGGGATATTATAAGAGATTATTTCTTAGGTGTAATTAATAAATATAAAATGATGTACGTGCTCATTATAACATTAACATTAAAGAAAACAATCAAAAATAATTCTGCTACATTAAAAAGTGATCGACTACCACTTATGAAATCTGGCCAGCAAAAATATTAACGATCAGCAGATTTCACAAAAAAATAAAATATTGTTTTAGGTAACGTGTTACCACGCTTTTGCATAACATGAAAATACATGTGTATAAAAAAGAAAGTTATTTAATTTATTCGAGAGCGGCATCCGATGCGCCTGCGCACTATATTGATACTCAACTCAATAGCGAACGCGACGCTCTACATCTCGCCAGTCACGCAAACACTTATGATCTCATACAATCTATCGATATAGAACTATCTACACGTAACAAACAATGTACCGTTAAAAAATTAAATAGACTATTGCACAATTAAAATCTGTCTCGACTTTCACAGCTGCACGTCCGGGACCACATAATAAGAAATACTTAATATTAATAATATAAATTCAATCATCGTTATGTTTTATATATTGGTTTCGATTGTCTACAGTATGCTCATTCTATTCAAGCAGTTAGCGTCATTCTAACGTCTTACAAGATTATATTCAAAATCATATAACTCAATTTCTTTGTAAGTATTGATAATGTAAAGAACTATGGATGGCTCCACTACTCCGCCGCCGCCATCGCCAGTGTCCATCCAACAATAAATATCACTTACAATGATGAATGGCCCAGTGAATTGGTTGACAGTGCCAGCTTCCGCTTCGTATTTTTAAAAGCAACTTACAATTTGAACGAACAACGTATGTAATTTTTAACCAACTTGTCAATGTTTGTAATGAATGAGTCAGTGTTTGAAATACTAGTTAGAAAGTGCTTAGCGACAACTATTGTGAAATGACGTAGTTTAAGTTGGTATAATGATAACGGTTCAGGAAAAGTGTTTTAACGCAATAAAATTTGCGTATAAGTTGGTATAATGATAACGGTTCAGGAAAAGTGTTCTAACGCAATACAATTTGTGTAAGTGAAATAAACATTAAACGAATTCATGTAAATTTAGATTCGACAATATTAAAAAAAATGTGACAACTTGTTTATAATGAAAAAAGGTTGCGTAATCAAACACGACTAGCATGAATATTCGTGAATTTCCATAGGAACACGATGTTTTTTACGGGATAAAAAAGCCTATGGCACATTTGGACTCCAAGTACAAAAAATCAAATCGAAACGGCCGGCGCTGGACAAACAAACAAACACACTTTCAAATAATTACATCGGGAAGGATTTTAATTTGAAACTAAAGTTAAAAACCCTTTTAGGGACCGCGGGGGGCGTTGCTTACTTAAGTGTAATAAAAATATATAAAGAGGAATTACATCACCCAATCAAATATCACCCCACCCAGATGAATATCACCTAAAGCACAGTAAACTGAACTATTCCACTTAGATTGCCTACGTTAAAGTAATGTGTAGTGTTTGCATGCACATTAGAAAACCAATAACTATGAGGTATTTATAAAAAAAAACTAACGAGAAAATGACCGATAAGACTGGATCTAATAAATAATAAGCTAACCGAACTCACTTACTCGTATTCGCAATTTATAAACGCGTGGGAATTCTCCCAAAGGTTCAGCACTATTGTAAACATGGCCGATGATACGTGAGCAATGCAATATCTATGCAAATTCAATCGGATAGTATTGCCATTTACAAAGCAAAACTCTGCTTTACACCATAAATGTAGTACCTAAGCCACTAAGAGTTCCCTAGCAATGGGAAAACACAACGCGGGCATAGCATGAAGACTTAGTAATCACATCAGTCGTTTACTCGTTTACCTGTTTTTTATCCTAATCCTTAGTAATTATACATTTCACGTTCCTATAAAAAAAAATTAAATAAATTAAAATAACATTTCTATCTCCTCAATCAATGTTGATGAAATTTTCAACAGAACCAATTCCTTATGTTTAAATACGCCACGAATACAGAATAACATGTAACGTAATTAAACATAGTGAATTATTAACTATTGTAATGCTGTTAAGTATTATTATATATAATTTTTTAAGTTGCCTAAGCTATAGAACGTCTATATATACTATAGATCGGCCATGTATGAAATATAACAGAATAGAATTGACTTCTGGGTACTTAGTACGATTTTTATTTGCCATACGATCACGGTAGCGAAACCGCGCCTCCTTGATGAAAAATAAGAAAATTTCGCCATTTTGAACAGGTGGCAAATAAATATTTTCCTAGGCAATTAGGTTACTATTTTTTTTGAAAATCAAAGTCGACATCCACAAAGGATGCGTAGCATGTAATGGTGGTTAAGTGGGCAAACACTCGGCATAACAGAGCGTTGGTAATGTGATAATGACGCGTGCCGACGCGCGGTGCTGGGAAGCCGGGCCACTAACCCATTTATGAGGGCAGTAATTCGATTATTCTCGCGAGCGGCGAACGGGCCACAGAAGCATGTAAGCTTACTTCACAACAGAGTTCGAAATTATCTATATACACCGTCACTTTTTGATCCCGCAGGTGGGTTGATCAGACCATGAAACTGAACAACTTTTCCCAAGAAACAAGTCAAAAAACGAGATTTTTTTTAACTTTCCATACAATGCTCGGTTAATAGAGGCTATGTATGGGAAAGTTAAAAAAAAAAAAAACGTTTTTTGCCATATGCGTAAGAGTGCGATAATACACCATGCTCGTTCAAATACAAATAACTTTACCAAGGGCAATCGTTTGTTATTTTCTATTGATCATTATTCTTTCGAACCCTGCTTAACAATGAAGTTTTGTGTGAACATCGGGTATTGATTATTAACTAAAACTAATTTGGAGTTAACAAATAGCAGGCATATCTACTTTTTTATTCTAAAAACGGGTGAAGCGGCCTTCATCACACTTGATAAAAAGACGAAAATGCCGAAGATTGAACCGGAATTCTTAACCACTGACAAACGGGTTACCTACCTATTACTGTTGGAAAACAACAGTGTTGTTTAGTACTTAACATAGCTAGCGACAGATGTTAGTATTCCCGCTGCAAATCGAACCCAGGACTTTTGGATCCGAATCTGATGGTTTTACTACTAAACCTCAGCGAGTCGTTAATGGGGCCGAATCATACTCTAAACCTTGATAAATTCTTCAAAGACAATGAAAACGAATGCAACCTATGATAGTTTTAAATGAAAGATTTAATAAAGAAAAAACATTGTTCACATACATTGAAAGAAATATGAAACAAGCATGAATAATAACTTACTAATCGTGAAGTACACGTGCAATGTCAGAAGGTAATAGAAAAGGTGTTTACCTGTAACAGAAACACAATCATTAGAACACAACACAATCAATTTATTAAAAGCTAGGTTTGCCAATTTAACAGTTTTTTTATTATTATTAGTTTTGCTGTATATTTTAACCAACATCATTTCACTTTATTTCCATTTTAGGAAGGAAATGGGTGGGTTCCAATCAGTGGGGCATTATCAGTAGTTGAAAAAACAAACCTTTACACATTTGGGGATACAAAGATAATTTAATTTTTGTTTGCCAGTGAAGTAAGAAAGTAATATTTCTCAAACCAATAAGAAAGTTTTTTCGAAAAAGGCTTATTGCTGGTTTAAAAAGTATTGAACTTTAAAGTATGGTAACCGGAAAGTATGCTCTTAATATAAAATCAAGCTTTTAATTAAGTTTAAGTGCATATTGTAACATCTATGTAACATAATTATATTTTTATGTACCATAATGGGAACTTTTCTAATTTCCGCTACGTTACTTGGTAATTTAGTTCCATACAACGCATGATGTGTTGCATCAGACCAATAATGATGCAATACAAATTCTATATTTTTTCAGATGACGATCGGCAAAATTTTAACAGCAAAATATTTCTCTGTTATCGTGTACAGAGTGATACAGAAAACAAGTAACGTAATGCTTGTTACGTGTAGGTATCTGAAATATTTTTTTTTATCTAATGGATAAGATATCAAGTACTCACATTCATGTTAGAGGTAAAAAAAATTGATTCTAACAAAAGGAACGAATTTTTTACAGTTTACAATCAAGATGTAATAATTCAATCGATTGAAGGTTCCGACCTTCATCAAACCTATACTGATTATTTTAAAAAGGAAATTGTAAAATCGGTCAATTTTATTTATTAATAATTACTAAGCAATTACTAACTATTAAAAAGTAAAACTATTGCCGGGATAAAAAGACTACATACATTAACCAAATTTTTGGGATTCTAACCACTTTTAGTCTTGTCCTTGTCGCCTACTTTAGGTAAATTAGCTCCCTCGATTCCAATCACTGGCAATTAATAAACTTTGAAATCCCACCATATTTATTTTATTTCTACTTCAATGTTAATTCTGTTCAACATGCCCAACGATGTTTCTACATTACTACAACAGACAAGTACAATATACTTTTACATTATTTATTTTGATCAAAATAGGTTTAAAAACACACTTTGGTTTCTCATAAGAATTTTTTGAAAAGACTTTAAAAATAAGTCTCTTGTCATTTGTACAGATTACAAATACCTACTTTGTCATTATTAATTTACTAAAGGATTAAAAACGCACTTTGTGTTTACATAAGTTATTTTAAAAGCTTTTTACAATACCTCATGCTGTTTGTGCAAATAAATAGCTACCACAACCGAGGCGTCTAATTTGGAGTCCACAAGACAGGACGACAGGTGTCAATGAGGTGTCATGTCAGCCGCAGAGACCGTTCTGCATGAGCGGCACCCTCGGCTCGCGCAATGGAACGTGACTAGTTCGCGAATGTTCAATTGAAACTCCCTTCACGACGGAAATCATTAGTTTCGACGTGCAATACCGAATTACTTAACGCTATACCACCGGACGGGGCCTGCCTAATACCGTTTAGAACGGTACATCTAATTAAGCGAAGCACAGTATAGTTCACAGAACACAGTATAGATCACGACCAGGTCCGATGTTATGGGAGAGGTCGTGAATTTCTATGGACAGCTTTACACATCCACACGGTCACCTGTACAAAGCTTAGCTAAAGACCCTAGAACTAGGTTAACCCGGCACTATACCGAAGACATCCCGGACATCAGCCTGTACGAGATTAGTATGGCTCTCAAACAGCTCAAGAACGGCAGGGCACCAGGTGCTGACGGAATTACGGCCGAGCTTCTGGAAGCACGCGGAAGACCGGTACTCGTAGCTCTTCAGAAGCTATTTAATTCCGTCGTACTAGGGGGCAGAACGCCAGAGACGTGCCACGAAGGTATGGTGGTACTGTTCTTCAAAAAGGGCGACAAAACCCTGCTGAAGAACTACAGGCCCATCTCACTTCTAAGCCACGTCTACAAGCTGTTTTCGAGAGTCATAACGAATCGTCTCGCACGCAGGTTTGATAACTTTCAGCTTATCGAACAAGCCGGTTTCCGAAAAGGCTTCAGCACCATAGACCACATACATACGCTGCGGCAGGTTATACAAAAGACCGAAGAGTATAACCAGCTTCTTTCCTTAGCGTTTGTGGACTATGAAAAAGCCTTCGATTCGATTGAAATATGGGCCGTGCTGTTGCAGCGAGGAGTGAGACAGGGAGATGTGATATTTCCGAAACTGTTCACTGCTGCACTGGAAGATATTTTCAAGCTTCTGGACTGAAAAGGACTCGGCATCAACGTCAACGTCATCACTCACCTTCGATTTGCTGACGATATAGTGGTCATGGCTGAGACCCTGGAAGACCTCGGCACAATGCTCGGTGAATTCAACAGTCTCTCAACATGTGGGTCTTAAAATGAACATGGAGAAGACGAAAGTTATGTCGAACTCACGTGTCGTACCCACTCCTCTGAAGGTTGGGGACTCTGCCCTTGAAGTTGTGGACGATTATGTTTACCTGGGACAAACAGTCCAGCTAGGTAGGTCTAACTTCAGCAAAAAGGTCGTTCGTCGAATCCAATTAGGCTAAGCTGCGTTCGGTAAGCTACGAATTATCTTTTCGTCCGATATACCGCAGTGTCTAAAGACGAAAGTCTTTGACCAGTGTGTGTTGCCAGTGATGACATACGGGACTGAGACATGGTCGCTCACTATGGGCCTTATCAGGAGGCTCAAGGTCACTCAACGAGCAATGGAGAGGGCTATGCTCGTGGTTTCTCTGCGTGATCGAATCAGAAATGAGGATCTCCTCATTTTTGATTTTGTAAAGTTCCGACATAGCCCGAAGAGTTGCTAAGCTCAAGTGGCAGCGGGCAGGGCACATTGCTCGCAGGACTGATGGCCGCTGGCGTGGAATAGTCCTTGAGTGGCGACCGCGTACCGGAAAGCGCAGTGTAGACAGGCCTCTAACAAGGTGGATCGACGATCTGGTGAAGGTCGCAGGAAGCCGCTGGATGCGAGCAGCACAAAACCGGTCGTTGTGGAGATCCTTGGGGCAGGCCTTTGTCCAGCAGTGGACGTCTTTTGGCTAAGATGATGACGATGAAATTAGTATAGTTAAACTGGGTTCGGGTAAATTCGGTCAATCATAAAAAGTAAACCCCCGAAAGAATAAAATGTTTTCTCAGAATAAAAGTATCCTAAGTTTTAATTCAGGACATGCTTTAACTTTAACCTGCTTATTGAATTTCATCCAAATACATTGATCCATTTTCACGTGATAGTTGAACAAACAAACATGTATATATTTGCTTTTATAATATTATAGCAGGATTACAAAACGATGTTTTCTTTAATTGGTATTAGTTACAGAATAACGGCTCTTATAGCTTTATATGGCAAACGTGCTTTAGTCAAACAAAGTCTTAGAAGTGTGTAGCGTAGGCAGACAGGAATTAAATAATCCATTATGACTATAATTGATCAAATAAAAATCTCCTTGTATGGAGATATATCATTATTAAACTCGGATTTTATATTATCAACAGACTTAATAGTAATCACTGTCTGTACTTAATTTCTTTAATCTTATTATACAGATACATTGTGAGACAACAAAATTTGTACTTAGTCAACCAGAAAGGATATGGGTGCCAGTGTAATAAAGTGTGTATTACGCATACCCCGGAAACCTATAAATTAAGACAGCACTTAGTTAGAATTAGTTAGTACCTTTGAGTCATAATAATATTGTTTTGCAGTGTGTGAGTTGTTGCCGATTTTCAGTAATAGACATAAAATTAAGCAGTGTTAGGAAATATACCCCTAAACAAAACTGCAGGTATACCCATTGTCGTTGAAGAGGCAGATTAGATATAAATCAAAGCATTTGACACTTTCTATTTATAACCAGCTGCCAACGAGCCGTGACCGGCGTCACATTATGGACGTGGTGTTGTGACATAATGGCCACGCTTTGGGATTTTATTTATTTCCTGCTGACAAATTGTTATGCAAAATCGATATCAGCAGTGTCGAACAAATTACAAAAGAATGAAAAGATTTCTTTCTTTTTTTTTCTTTGAAATTGTTCATTAATAAAGGGTACAATTGTGAAAAAACAATAATAATAATAGTTGTCAATTTATGTGCGAGTGCCAATTAAATGTGTTCTATTCTATTTTAAAGATTATAAATTACAGCCTTTTTATAACACTCGTCGCCGCTGCCGCCGTTTTTAATAATGGTAACATATTTTACTGGGGACTCAAAAACTGTTTTAAAATGCAGGTTACAGTGAGTAGTACTTTTAGCAAAACTAGGCAAACGCCAGGTCGATGTTCGTTCGAGACGAATGCACCGTAGCTGGCAGTCGACCGCAGCAGTTCGCAATCGCATGCGGTTGTTAGTGGCATTAGTCTGGAACATGAAAATTGTGTACCGTACAGCGTCAACTTACCAGGGCAGTTCGACTAGCTAGGAGTGCTATGCCAAGTCAAACTAGTTCTAACTGGAAGTCTAGGACAACTCTCTAAGAGCTGGATCTGATAAATCAAGCGTTGATATTGATAACGTCGCCAGCAGTTGACCTACAAACGGGCCGAGTTTGAGCGAACGAACCGTTTAATCGGATTATTTGCTTCACACCCGTGAATCATCTGGTCCCTAATCGCGTTGGCATCGACTACCGAGCATAGATCTAGCGAGTCGAAAGAGGCGCGGCTGCTGCCGATCTGGAGATAACAGATAGAAAGCGCCGTTGAAACAACACCAACCGCGTTACGCGCGTTGAACAAACGCAAAGCGGAGTCTGACTGCGAATAAGGTACGGACCGTTAAGATTCGTACGCTTGTGCAATGTCTCTTGCTCCAATTGCACACTTTTATATGTGTTACTAAAGAAATTCTATCCGCCACTCGTACATTAGATTAGGTACATTTATATTTTATTCATACATTTAATTTTTTTAAATCATCACAGATTATAAGGTAGGTAGTTCTTGCCGGTAGTTTTTTGTATAAATTTTGCGCGGGCGCAGAGGTTGCGAATTCATGAAGCCTTTTCATTGGAAGCAGAACAAAATGCAGCGATTTGAAATCGACGCCCAATGTCAGGCTGCAAGGTCGCCACTCACGATAAACGCCTCTGCGAAAACGCTTTGAACTGAAGTAACAAAAGTAAAACTAAGATGATATCGCTTTAGTCACCGCCATATGTTTGGCGCGAAAGGCTTATTTAGGAAGTTCTATTGTTAATGATTGTAATGTTTTTTTAGTGGCTTCACATTCAAGGTGGCTCACCGCTCTTGTTATTATTTTGCGTGATTTTATAGGTACATTAGAATCTAAAGCTGGGGTCAACTCATGGTTTTAAGTAAAATCAGCAAAAGATCCCATAAAAATAATAAACAATAGAAATATTTATCAAAAAATCGTTAGCTTTTGAATGGCTTTAATTAGCTTAAATATTCATTCGTTTAGTACATATTAGCAACAATCGATCACATTAAGTCGGATTCCACGTGTCAACACTAACCTTGTTAGGAATTACAGTGTTTAGCATCAAACAACAGCATGGAAAATATATAAGCTTGTTTTACAATAGGTTAGTTCTTAAAGTTCGTTAAGTCATCAGTTTCAGCCTTAAAGTTGAGCGAGTAAAATAAGAAAACGAAACGGCCATGTCAAATTCGTAGCCTCAACCACATCAACTCACTGTGCTATGGTCACAGGGTGAGTTGAGCTATACACGTATTTGTTGGGTAACAACAAAATAGATTGACAACATAATTATTCCAATCTAATAGCTATATTACTATTGACAGAGGTAGTTAAAAGTAATTGATGTGTGACACCTACAAAAGTCTGTGTCTGTTATGCATACTCGTATATCTAAGGACAAAATAAACTTCGGGCAGAAAAACTTGTTTGTTGGACGACACATTTCTTATTTCCAAACTTATTCTCATACGAAACGGGAAAATGTTCCCTAAAAATTCTTAATAACACTCTTGCTCGGTAACATAATAACATTGTGGTTATAAAGCTAAGCGAGTTCTAAAGCAGTTTCTTTATATGTAGTAACAATTAGCTTTTATTATTACTGGTGGACAAAATTTGCGCCAAAGATACGAAAAAAAAAAAATTTTTTTGCATTTGCATTTGCTTATAATCGAAAGGTAATCGAAAATCATTGATATTTTCAGTACGGTTGTATACAACGCTAGCATCACGTAAAATTAGTTTTGGGTAAAGAAGTGAAACTTGCGAATGAGATCACCAGACTATGCTCTCGATTTTCTTGTCACGATTCTGACTGCGGAAACGTTGATAAAAAAGTTTTTTCTTGTTATTAGAAAACCAGGGACACTATAGGCCATAAAAAGAAGCAAAAAAACATACTATAACTACAGCTATACTGAATTGTCAAGAGCAGACGTCAATCAAGTATGCAACTGCAACATTTTGAACAAAATTGTGCAATCGTTTTTAATAGAACTGCCTTTAACTAGTGGCAAAAATATACCATATTGTTTTCTAAAGTATCATGGACACAAACAACTACAACAGCTACACAATGACATGAAACGCTTTTTACAAAATTACTCGCATATTAATTTACGCCTTTAGGTATGTAGGTCTTAGAAAGGGTTACATATAGTTTTCTAAAGTTTACGCGAACACTCGCGTTTATTTTATATTAATGTTTATCCTGATCCTGACGTTTCGAATCCTTTGCAGGGTCCGTGGTCGCAGGGAGACTGCGAGACGCAATGATAATAATAATAAGAATAAACGCGAATAGATCCGTAAAAGTTGTTTCAATTCAATCTTAGAAAGGGTATAGAATTTTTTCATGGTAGGTTTTTCATATTGTTGGCTTGTTACAAATTTATTATGATGAGATATTGTCTTAATTAAACGCTAGTAAATTCGTAAAAAGTGATTTATTTGAAAAATAAAGCAAATTTAACTTAATTTTACGTAACGTGGATAAGCCGTTTCTTCCCAAAAGATTTGGGTTAAAAGTCGTATATCCGCGACCGACCGACCTACCGGCACTCACAACCGCACGGCCCACTATCATTGTATTTTAAGCTGTCCACCCTTCGATCAACAATACACTAGATAACCGGTCAGGGTGTCAAAAACGGCCGAGCGAATAACGCCTCACATTCAAAGTGGGGTCTTATTTCTATTTAGTTCGCTGTTGACTGCGCCAACGTGATAACGTACCACAATGCATCAGTGTGTATTCAAAAACTGTGAAAATAACTATCGAAATAAAAATATATCGGAAGGAATATCATACTTTCGGTAAGTCAATGCTTTTTCATAACATAAATAATAAAATACCTAACTGTTTTTATGAAATAACAATCTTTAATTTTTAAAACCAACCCACGCGCTAACATTTGCTAATGTTTGGCCAACATATAGTTGCTCTGGGATAGTGAATCTATGGAGTAGTTTAAAAAAAATTATAGATAGGTACTTCTCAATTATATTTTTTATTTCTAGATTTCTTGGCGACCCATTTCAATGTGCAAAATGGATTTCCATAGTAGCGGAAGAGAGACAGGAGGATTTTTTTAGACCTAAAAAAAATCTGTAATTTGCTCAATACATTTCAAAAAATCCGATATTATGGGGAATGCACAAAGACGTCGATTGAGGAAAACGGCTATCCCCAAATTTAATAATTTAAATTTAAATTTGAATTTGGTTTATTGTTCTTTATATGAAAACCACCTCAAATAATGTATAAATAAAACAATTTGATTGTGATTATATTGTTGTTTACATTACAATTTCTCATCAGGATTCTTTCATTTAAGCATGTTTTCCAACCATGCTCAAGGTAGGTATGGTTCAATATCAGTTAATTTGTACTGAATCTACTATTACATAAATGTATGCAAAGTATAATAAATTGCTTTTTGTATACAATTTTGCAGTCAAATGCATAAGCCATAAAATAAAATAAACCTAATTCCTTATTAAAAATAACTTCCTTAAAACAAAAAATAAATTACTAAGTGCGACTCCATAATACTCTGTTCGGAGCAAGTAAAGTCAATAATGCAAAAATTCGAAATGAAGTAAGTAAATTTTCGTGTCTGCCATTTGCTGTTTTATTTTTATGTAATAAGGTCGAATTTGGATGCAAAGGGTCTTTGTATATATTTTTAAATACACAAGTGTTTATTTAAATTTCTTATCTCTTTCTGTCGTTTTCGACGTAAGATCGTAAGTGAATGTCTTAATAATCAAAACTGTGCTTTATTCCTTGCAAAAAAAGTATAAATTAGGTTGAAATTATCAAAACTTAGGATAGTTTTTCTCCATTTATAGTAAAGTCAGCCGGTGCCATATTTGAGATTTGTTTTAGTTCGTGAGGCGTTATCTAGTGTATTGTTGATCGAAGTGTCCACCGGAAATTGTTTATTTTGTTGCGGCCACCTGTCGTCCAAAAGGTACAATAAAGGAAAAGGAGGCGGCTGTCAGTAGTGTCGCTTAATAAATATCTTTTGTTGAAATGAAACACTGCACGGATCTTCTCGTGTTTCATTTGCATATTATTTTATTCAGACTTTTCGACCCCTATGCAGTTTGTGTGTAACCAAAACTAAATTCAGAAATATAAGATTTACATAAATTTGAATGTATTTAATAAAAACAAGCTAAAATCCGCATTTTTATTATTTGCGCTAATTTAAAGACGTCTTTTGACTGATACATGAATATTTTTAAATGCTAATTATTTATAAAGTAATAAAATACTTTAGGTCTTAGGAAATCAATGAATAATATTTTTGACATGGTATAAATAGCTTACATTACAACACGCCGCATCTTTCTTATCGACCGACGACTACCTACTTCACAACTACTTAGTTTATCTTAAATTATCAGGTTGTTTGTTGTTTTGCAGCTTCTTTATAGTACAAATTTTCCGAAGATTCCTATCAATAATGTTATCAAAGTTTAATACCGTTATTCACCTATTCTGATAACATATTAAGAGCACAAAGAAAAACTTAAAGATAAACCGGAACTCAAAGTGTTCCGTCTAAAATACGAATCTATCAACATTGAAATAAGGTTTCAATTTAAGAGTTAGCTAAGTCTTAAATATTTTAATCTGTATTCCAAACCAGATCTCTAGGCCGATTTCTACATGGTTGTATTTGTATACTTTAAGAGCTAGAATAAATAGAAATAATGTGATATCATAGAATAATAAATAAATCAGAAATAAACGTAATAGTCGTATTAAAATTTGTCTGTTTTCGATTGTTTTTGGAGTTAACGAGATTTTATTAATAAAAAGTTCTCAAGCCTAACATTTTTTATTGAACGTTAAATTGTAATCTAACGTAAAATTTAGTAAGTATTAGGGGAGTTTTTGGGAAATAATTTAAAATGTTTTTGTTTTGTTTATATAATTGACCCGGTATGTCAGAAGGGTGCAGGTTCAAATCCTGCTCGTGGAAATTATTTCAACATTTGTGTTTTTGTAATAAGGAATATTATTTAGAATATGTACGAACATCTAACCAGCTCAGGTCTAATATAAATTCTAGAGCACAGATTAACATATTATATCTAATAGGTATGGCCTAATGAAATGAAATTAGAAGCTACTTGGCAGTTGGCACAGAGCGGCTAGCGCGTCCGGGTTGAGATTGTGCAAGTTAAAAAAACCTGACTTAGGTTAAAAAACTTTCGTAATGCCGTATAAGCGGATGGGTGACCAAAATGAAATATCTTGAGCGTTTATTAGTCCCGGTTGTGTCGTAAGAAGGCAGTTGTAAACATTTACCGACCTACTATCAGGACCACACTCAATGGCTGTAAAAATCTACAATCACTTAACTAATGAATGACATAAAAGAAATAAAAGAAACAACGCGGCTTATAACAAAATTGAAAAAAAATCTTAATAATAAAAGTTACTATAATATAAATTAGTTCTTTAATGATAAATTTTAATAATAATTTAAAAAGGCAATATTTTACTGTAATTTTATTTCACAAATATTTTCATTAATAGGATATGAGAGACTTTAAATTTAAGGAATATTTTAATGCATCATGAGCATGACTGACTTATAGGATATAATTTTTATTTTCAGTTTTTATTGTTATTATTTTATTATTATTTTTTATTTTTTAATGAATTTATTTAATAATAATTCGTAAGTTCATATAATTATACAATTTTTTGATTTTTTATTTTTGATTTATTTAATGTTAAAATGTCTAATACAGTAGTAAATAAGTTAGCTATACTCCCTCTGTTTGCTATGCCCTTACGGGGCGCTACATTGTATTTTAACACTTTTTGTATCTATTTATTTAATTACTATGTACACCAATGTGGCAAGCAATAAATAATTTTGAATTTGAATTTGAATTTACCTTGAGCCTGCGTAAGTAGTAGTAAGTAGTAAGAACCGAACTCTTAGTATGTTATCGTCTATTTGGAAAGGCCTAAGCCCGTCAATGTGACGAATATAGGAAGGAAGTACTACGAAGATGATGACGAATGAAATATACCAAGAGGCGCGTGGGCTAAGTAGGTAACTACACCCTTCCATCTAAAGCATCCCCGATCGCCTAATTACAAGCAGTACTTACTTGACGCAAGTACCTTCTTACCAATAATAAATTATAAGCTACTTAACATTTACAAAATAATATATTTAAATTTATTTATGAACATATAAATGTACAGTACTTTAACGAAGTTATTACATTGTATACTTATCTTATCCTACTGCCAATTACAGATCCCTACTTTGTAAAACAACATTTTTTATATGAAAAGTGTTAAGATTTAACAACAATATTTATGTTATTGACTAACAAACTACTAAATCATTTAGTCATTCGTTTTGGGAAGTCTATACGTTAGCTTGGTAGTGGTTCTGTTTGTTTGGTTTGGACGACTGCGTTTGGGATCAGCCCAATGTCTAAAGTATTATCATAGTTTCTATGAAATATCTGTTGCCTGTAATAAATTATTGAATACGTGTTTACAATTGACCGATGTGAAGTGTTAGAGATCAATTAAATTTACACTTGACCGAGCGATGGACTATAAAGGTTGCGAGGTCAAGTATAGCATTTTGTTAAATATCTTACACATGAACTCTTTATTAAGTACGGTAGAACGTGATCATCTTAATGGACCTAACCGAGAGGTAATAAGCACCTTTAGATTGGAACCTGTTATGTATTTACACCTGCTTACATATTTTTTGTCATGCAACTCTACTTCGTTACTTTTTTGCTCGCATTGCTACGGGTGTATTGGTCATTATTCATTTATTTAATCACGCGTAAAATTTAGCCTGCGTGTACTGAGGATATACTTGGCGATAAAACCCAAAAGTATCCTTAAATTATTTAGTGACTTGCGTTAGATTTAAATAAACAAGGCATAAAAGGAGAACTAATTTGACTTTTTATAATGAGTCACCGATAACCGTTGTACCATTTAACTAAGCATTAGGCATGTGGACGGACGGATTCGCTCCGCTCATTATGCTGGTTACCAAGCCGTTATTATTTCGACTTTCAACGTGCATTTGTGTAAACAACTCATGTTACTCATCACAAACAATTACAATGGGTAGTTTAGTATCATTTTGACATAAACCAACCAAGCAAATATTAGAACGAAGATTAATTTACAAAACGAAACACGTCAGAAACTATTTGCTTTACGTATTGTTCATATAATCTACACTTGAAACTACATTTGCTTTGTGACGCAATTCACAATTAAAATAGTCATGTGTATTATCAATTGTATCATTGCTCAATTCTTAATCCCTTCACAATTTACCTTGGAGCTGAAGTTAATAACTACATATAACATATTTCCCCAAAGGCTTCACGACGAATGAGTTATGTTTGATATTGTTAACAATTAATTAGAAAGCTTTGACTAAAGGATTAACACCAAAACGTTCATATCGTAGAGTCATTGTTATCTCAGTAGGTACCTATGCTAATTTATATTGAGTCGTGAGCCAAAATCAATTTATACCAATTATCCTAAGCAAGTAAATTGGTTGTACAAAACGTGGGTGTCAAGAATTCATGGAGGTTTGACAACTGAATATTATTAACCTGTGGTGCAAGTACAGCTGCAGATACCGTCGCTGCCGTTTTGCTGCCGTTTGAGGACGCTAGTCGGAAGCACGCGTGCCTGCATGTCGCCAACTCCGGACCACCACACAATCCTCCATCAGTCACTGCCCTCCCGATTGGAATTGTATCGCAAGCTGCAACTCACACAGGACACTCGGGACAGGGGCCCCCCGATTCACTGGGCCGTATCCGATACACGCACTCACTCAATTGTCGCCGCTAGCTATTCTACAATCCTACATATCGATACAGTCACTGCACTGTTACTCCTGGTGACATGACTGCAACAAACCGAATGTTTTGGAAACAATAGCGATAATATTTCAAATCAGACCGCACGGTTTCTTTATTATAAAAAAAGGAGGAAAATTACCGCGGCCGGATTAACTTACGCTTTGGACGTTATGACAGACACGTTAAAATTCGAAATCGTAGGTTTTTATTGTAAATTCGTAATCGGTTACGTCGTAAACAATTCGTCGGTAAAATCTACTACGGGTAAAGGCGATAAGGTAAAACAACGCGACTGTCCGTATCTCTCGAACGCTTTTACAATACTGGTCGGAGGCACTGTGCGAGACTGAGAAAAAAAGAGAAAGAAACAGTATGACGTATCGTTGGTGCAGGCTCGCAACTTCAACGAGCTACTGAACGGAACGGCACCGTGATACGTGAGGAATAAAGTACAATTTCCGACTAGACGTTAACGTAGTAAAACTCAGCTGAGTCAGTTTCCTCGAACCTTGCATGTGGAAATTCGAGACGGGTCGAGTAGCATAGTCATTGAGTGTGAAAGAGAGGGGGGCAAAGCCCGAACGACTGCGATACAGACCGAACGTAGACCGACCGCCAAGGCCGGCTCACGTCACGTTTTGCGAAGACTAGACGTGCCACCTTATATACAACAAGTATATAAACTTAATCGTAGTTTATTGCACCCTGCTAAGGTAGGGGAGACCGGGGATGGTTGACTATAGGGGTAGGTAGACTAACCGCCAAAAACTCGTCAACGATATGAGTATTACGTCATCCCGGCCCAGCCGCGCATTACTTTCCGCTCCCCGCTCAGTCGTCAGGAGCGCCGCGCCGTGGACGCACGCCGTTTTCGAGCAGTGACACGTGATTTGTTTTTGTATCATGTAAGTAATATTTTCATATTGCATATTTTTTCATCTGACACCTACACATTTTATGTTAACCATTTGCCTATTAGTCAGAGTGTTTCGTGAGTGCATATTAATCATATTCCATGTATTATTTCTTAAGTTGATGGCAGTGTGTAGGTAACCCATGCCATTGAAACTTAAAACGGCGTCTGGGGTTGGTAGACTAATTTCTTTCAGGGCTGGTTGAATAGTTAGTTAACCAACCCCAATATAATTTGAAGTTTAAAATATCTCGTAAATTAACCTTTTATTCGTGTTTTAATAATTATTTTGTTACAGTACAATGAGGACCTATAAAAGAAGAACTGAACGAGCTGATACACCAATGATGTCGTAGAAAGAGCTTGTCATCTAATAATTTTTGACAAAAAAAGTATTAATGCAACTTCAAAACAATATGACATTCCCTATAAGACATTACATCGTTATGTGGCGAAACTAAATGAGAAATTGGAACGTAATTCGAACTTGACATTATACTTTTGATGATAAAACAAATATATATATATATTTGTTTTATCATCAAAAGTATAAATCATTTTACTTATAGATAATTAAGTTTAAATACTAAAAATAGATATTTAGTACCTAATTACTATAATTTCAACAGATAAAATATATAATAAAAATGTGCATTTAATTTCTAGCGTAAGAAAAGTTGATTTAAAACTATCTAATTAATAAAACTAATAAATGTTTAAATAAACACTAGGAGTTGATAGTTTTGTTAAAGACTTATTGTAAGAGACTGTACCTGATTAAAATTGTTTTTGAATAAAAAGTTTTGTTAAATTATAAAAAAAGGTTTTATTACTTGACTCTTTTCATAATTTGTCACTTATTGATACGTAAGTCTACTTACCCCGGGCATATAGTCAATCTACCCCGGACCCGGGGTAAATTGACTAAGAGTTGGTATTCTGTAAAATACGTTAAATTATGATCATTATATTGAATAATGGACTAGTTTTTATATTTTTTTATAAGTTTAATAGTTCTTCTATCCATTGATGCAGTTTTATTGTCTGTATGTATAAAAACACAAAAAATATGAACGATTTTGTAAAAAATTAGTCAACCATCCCCGGTCTCCCCTACGCGATATTTAAAAACGCTTTACATTATAAAGTCAACGTGAAGAAGATAATCGTTGCCATGTTGTTGTTGTTATAAGATAAACAAACTTTAATATAGCGCATAATAGATGTAGGAATGTGTGATTTGAAAACACAAATAACTGCGATAACCCTCGGCTGATAACAAAAGATAGTAGCGATAGGTAAAATAAATCAAGTACAAAACAAAAAACATGATAATTTCTCTTTTGCGTACAATAAAAAGGTTTACTGAATATTTATGGTTACACCAAAGTATCCTTGCATAAAAGGCATCTTACAAACATAAGACAAAACAGATGCTATAGAAACTTGAAAACTTCTCGACAAGATAATCCACAATGCAACGCACCTGCACCACCTTGACGTCAAAAATATGTAGTTTCTTTTAAATAAACATCCAACTCCAACTCCAAAACCAGAAAGACATAACATTCATACTTACTAAACACGTTTAAAATAAGGTGAACTATGATGATGGTCATGGCAAACTTAAATACTTCATTAATTAATTATTACTAATCTACCTTAAAAATGCATTATTTATCGCGGATAATAATTAGCTGGTAACGACATGGGCCATCAGTCCATAGCGATCTGTACTAAAACAGTAAGTTGTCTATTCAAACCATTTATATTTTTAATCAAGTAGGTAACTATTTCACAACTATCTCAGCTGATGTTAGTAAAGATGTGGCCTACGGTAGATCATACTTATCCAACAATAGCATATTATTTCCGTTACTCATCAGTCCACCATCATCGTTGGGGAACTCTTTGTTGTATTGGCACATGTGTCTTTCTTCTTACGGTTTGGTTCGATGTGATTGTTATTGTAAGCGACTTGTTGTTGTTATTGAGTGAGGTGATTTCTTAGTGACATCGTCCCATTCCATCACTACTACCGTCTACTACTAAAGGCTAGTGTCACTAACGATCGGAACAAAATAATTGACGTTAAAACAAGTGAAGATCATTATCATCATCCAAAATGGACGAAGAGACAGCCAAAAATATTGACAACATGATTGTAGTAATGTTTTGTTTAATATTCTCACGGAGAAAATTGCAGTTTGCGTGTAGGTGAGGTAGCGATTGGCATTATTAGGTAATGTGTATGTCGACCAGTATGCCTCCGAGATGGATGTACACCCACGTTTGGAGTTTTCTCCAGCATTCAATTGTTGGAGCGTGATATGAAAATAAAAATTTGTCACTCCCGGTTTACAGTTAAGAGAGCAGGTGATATAGGGAGAGAAGATTGGTCGTAACTCGTAAGGGTGACACTTCATTGAAGCAGAGCTGAGCTGAGAGGAGCGGGCGGGACAGAGCGGTGCGGAGCTGAGCTAAGCTAAGCGAAGCAGAAATGTTTGCAAAACAACCAATAGAGAAAAAAAAACAATAGAGTCCCTTTATTTTAACGTCGCTGCTCCGTAACACAGATTAATTAATAAGTAGTTGCTCAGCTCAACACCGTCCAGCCCTTGCAACGTGGCGGTTTTCTTCAGAAATACAATCCGCTTAAGTCTGCTTCGCTAACCACAATCCACTGCCTCAGCCAAGCGGGAAAAAACCATTAAAATAAAGGGACTCTCGGGTTGATTTCATCATAGCTCTTCTCCGCTCAGCTCAGCCCCGCTTCAATGGTGTGTAACCCTAAATCACAAATTTCATTATTTCCAATGCTTCTTAGCGCTAACGATATCCTATCGGTTATTTATTTAAGACATCTCTTCTGCACTCACCATGCGAACCTCCCCATAGTCTCATTTGGAATCCAGTTCGCTGCTATTTGTAAGCAAATTTAGATGTATTTACAGGTTTTTTTTCATTTTGTTTTAATAACTGTTGTTACAGACTCCCAGGCGGAGACTTGATCGATACTTCTGGCGGCGTGGGCGGGCGGGTGGATGGCCCGCCCAAGCCGCGCTTTCACATTTCTAAAGTTGAGTTACTTATAGCCTGTAGAAGAACGCAAACTTTGTCAATTGAATTCATATAACTGAACATCTTCTAAGTAGGATTAGTAATGTTCGAGACACATCGTACGCAAATAAATATTCCGATATTACGTCTCAAGTTTATTGACATACCCGCTGGCGCCCAATAACTACTTTCTTTTTACATCCAAGAGGCAGAAGTGAGTCGTTCAGTTTGTTAACATAATGTAAATGTCAATGAATGTCGTCAGACCGGTACAGATAAAAAAATGACTATCTGGTGTATCGGCGCCTGGAGTAAGTTTGAAAGCTGCAAATTATTTTTAGTATCTTACATCTGGCTCATTACTTGTAAAATTGATCTTACTAACCTTTACACGACAATTAAGAATGGATGGATGGCAGTAATAATTTACATTCTTAATTTGACCATATTCCACTCGTACAATTCAGCAGTTACATTTCAATGCAAAGTAGTTTTATATAGAACGTCCTTAAATACATTAATAATGCAGTAAACAGATTCCATGCATCTTTTTAGTGCTCTCTATGCCGTTTATCATATATAATGCATGCGTGACGAGTAATCGCGGCGATTGTCCCGATCGTATAATCAAATCCGGCGCTGCTTTAGAAACTCATTGCATGACCGTGCGCACGTTCGCGAGAATGATTTTGTAGAATCGTTTAAAAGCAGCAAAGTAGTCGCCGGAATGACCTCGTAGTAATTGAAATTCAATCAAACGGCAGCGTATCATGAAGCGCAAGTTACGGCGTTAACTGTACTACAACAGTAATGACGGCAACGAGTTGAATTGACAATCGCATCTCGAATCGAATAACTTTTTCATCGATATGACAAATTATAATATATACACTAAGGATATGTATAGATAGACTAAGGAAGAGGGTAGATCGTTTTATCTGCTCATAAAAAAAACCACCCGCATTAACTTAAGTATTCTTGATCATGGCGCATGCAACTGAGCCGAAATATCGGATAATCTATATATTAATACGTGAAGCAAAAACTTTGTACCCGTTTTTACGAAAATTGCGCGGACGGAGGAGTATGAAATTTCGCACACTTATAGTTTATATAGAGAAGGTTATCCGAATGTTAATATTTTTTTTAATTATGCATAAAAAATATATTAAATCAACAAAAACAACATTACACACACTACCATGTATTTGACACACACATATTGTTTGTCTTTAATGCAGCCGACATCTGTCCAAAATCACATGCTATCTTTTTTAATTTTTCATTGCTTAGGACACAATCCGTGCAGCCTTAATAAAATTACGGTCGAATTTTGACCACTGGGCGACCACTAGTTATAATGAACATGGTAAGAATCCTGTTAATAATTTACTCTAATACAAATGATCATGACAGATTAAATAGTTTTATAATGTATGTGTTGAGGTGCTCGATGGCGCAGTGGTTAACGCGCCCGGTCTGCGAGTGCTGAGGTTAAGCAACTTTCGCAAAGGCCGGTCATCGGATGGGTGACCAAAAATTTATCATCTCGAGCTCGTCCGTGCTTTGGAAGGCACGTTAAGCTGTTGGTCCCGGCTGCATTAGTAGTCGTTAACAACCACCAATCCGCAGTGGGCCCGCGTGGTGGTTTATGGCCCGTTCTCCCTATCCATCCATAGGGAAGGCTCGTGCCCCAGCAGTGGGGACATAAAATGAGCTTATGATGATGATAATGTATACTTTTAACCGGCTCTGTGGTCTAGTGGTTAAGACCACCGGTTTAGACCCAGAGGTCCCGGGTTCGATCCCAGCGGGGGGGTACATGTTTGTGTACTCGGTTTGGTTGGTGGTAGGACTTGTTTGTCTGCCTGGCTAGCTACCACCATTTTATCTAAATATGTCGCCATAACATCAATGTTTGTAGCATTGTTGTGTTCCGGCAGCTAGAGATAAGATAGCCAGTGCCTCACTAGTTGAGGATCACGGGTGAAGTGCGCTTCCACCAATTGACCTTATCGTCACTTAACATCAGGTGAGATCAAGGCACTGTGGTTACCCGTAAATATAAAAAAATTGAAAATAAAAAAATACTTTTTATTTCGATACCTTTATGGACCAACGTGGCGTAACGTGTATGAATTGGGATACTGAAAAGGTTTTGTTTATAAAGTAATACCGAACGTTTCAGTGCGAGTAAATCATTAGAAGATAATATTAAACACAATCATAAGTTCACGCATAAACCTTGACATTTGATTTTATAACGTAAAGTTAATAAAAATTAAAGTGTAGTATAATTCTGATTTGACTTCAAACATACGATAAAGAATATTAAAAAATAAATAAAAATAAAAATAGACGAATCAAAGGATTGAATGAAATATTTTTTAATAACTTTTTCAATCTTATTGCCAATAAAAATTTATAGAATGCAAATAAAAAAATCACGATGTAAATGGCTTCCTACCGACTACGTGAGTTCGCGACATTTTATTTGTAATGCTAAACTGCAAACATCCTTATCACGACGACGCCATCCGACCGTGAGAGTGTCGCAACGCCACATAAACATTTTGAGACAATAGCCGATCTCTACTGGCATTTCATCTTTGAACACACACATATTGTGACGTCATCGCATTGAAGTAAAGCTTCTCCAATCATAAGCCGCATCATTACAGTCTTACGGTTCAGGAAGTACCTATTTCACGTCACGTTTGCATTCACATTCAAACTCTTTCATACGTCATCGCGGTGTAGTTCCTGTTTTGTGGTTCGTACACACTCAAATAGATATTTGGATACTTTACTATGTTTAGGGTTGGGTGAGCGGTACTCAGAATCGGCGTGTGATGTACGACATTGTTTATTAATGAGCAACAGGCCGCGCGTCCCTTTGAATATGTGCAGGAAACGAGTTAATAAAATGTGGCAGTGGCTTTTAACCTCGGCTAATGTACTGTGTCCAGCGATGCTTCTGTTACTGAAGTTTGTAAATACAGATGGTACATTTATACGAATAAACAATAAAACTTATACAAGAGTATTATTATGAAGAAACTACAATTTTCAATACCGTTATTTAAAAAAGACAAGAATGGAACAATAAAACAATTGACAAGTGCAAAGATATAATGAAAAGGTATTTTTTATTATTGTGATATCATAATCTAAATGAATTAATAACTTCCATTATAAGCCACAGTCAGCCGGCAATGATATTGACAAATTCACTCGATTCAAGTGTTACATCAATTCGGTATTCCAATTTCTAGATCATCAACGCAGCAATAACTCTTTGCAGGAAGTAATAAAGCGGTTCTGTAACACATTCTACGGAGTGAACAATGACAAGGCAAATTAGTTTGGTACCATACACCTTTCGACACTTAGCCAGATACGAGTACGACTGACTGACATCGACGTAACGTATTATTTACAGAGTTTGACCACTTATGGATTTGTAACACCTCACATATATACGATAACCGAACGAAACGATGATGAATTGATCTAATGTGGGCGTGGCCGCTGTTAATCAACATTAAATTCTGTTTATTTCACGACACCGGAGAACACTGCAATTATTCCGTCAAGTAAAGGTTATTTCATCACAATCATACGTTGTGCAATTTGTAAAAAAATAATGAGTACAGCCACCGAACTAAAGTACCGCATCTTTTGTCGGATTAGAATCATCAAGTCTGTTTGCGTAACTATTATGAGAACACGGTTTCATCTACATGACATAGAGGTGTTTATTTTTTTACGACCAAAGTATGAGAATAGATGTCATAGGACAAAAGGTGCCGATAAATTTAATGCTAGTCATATGGAGTCATAGGGAACAAGAACAAATTGTATTATATGTAAGAAATATTTCCGTAAAGCGCTATCATCATCATCATCCCACTGCTGGGGCATGAGCCTTCCCTATGGATGGATAGGGAGAACGGGCCATAACCCACCACGCGGGCCCAGTGCGGATTGGTGGTTGTTAACGACTGCTAATGCAGCCGGGACCAACGGCTTTACGTGCCTTCCGAAGCACGGAGGAGCTCGAGATGATAAATGTTTGGTCACCCATCCGATGACCGGCCTTTGCGAAAGTTGCTTAATCTCAGAACTCGCAGACCGGGCGCGTTAACCACTGCGCCATCGAGCTCCTCGTAAAGCGATATAGCTCAGAAATATTACTAAAGTGTCTAATATGTAATCAACGTTACAGATGGTAATGTGTAGGGAACCTAAAAATCTCAACATCTCTAATGTGCAACATGCAGATAGATGGAGCAACTTGATGAGGTTTTAACATGGCATGGCGACGTTAAATAACACATAAAATGAATAATTCAAACCGAAACACATGCCTCGCACATAGTTTGCTTTCAACACGACTAAGAAATGTTGTACACATTGCTCATTCATTTGTACATCTAAGTCGTGATATGATTATCATAACGCATTGGCTTAGAGGCAAAATATTGACATTTCTGTAAGTGTTATTTATTAATGGGTGATTTACATAACATTGTATGAATACTATAAACTTTCAAAAATATTTAAACATAAAAGTTATAGCTAAGACGACTACCCCAGTTGAGTTATGAACCCACGATCTTTTGCTACACAGGCTTTTTTATGCTCCTCCAATTGATTTGGAGGAGCTCGATGGCGCAGCGGCTAGCGCGTTCGGCTTGCGATCTTGCCCGCTAAGCAACTTTCGCAATGCCGGGTCGCCTGATGGGTGACCAAATAAAAACATCTCGAGCTCCTCCGTGCTTCGGAAGGCACGTTAAGCCGTTGGTCCCGGTTGTTGTCGTAAGATGGCAGTCGTTAAAGCCCACCAACCCGCATTGGGCCAGCGTGGTGGGTTATGGCCCAATATCTCCACGTGCTACTGATCATGTGGGAGGCCTGTGCCCAGCAGTGGGACATTTATAGGCTGATGATGATGAATTGATTTGACGAAACATTGTTTCTGGCCGATCCTCAAAGTGTAACTGCATATTCACATGATAGACGTAGCAGGCACACTCGCATATGCCCAAGACACCGTACTAGTAGAACAAGAGAACGAAGACCCGGTTCATACGCGCTCTATAGCAGATACAGACATGTACTTGGGCGCTTCTCCCCATCCCCACGACCTAATCAACCCGAGCCGAGATCCTAGCCTTTAGAGCCGCCCTCGGGTTGTTCCGCTCCCGATTCGATCTGAACTCCCGGAGTCTAGTAAAGAAGGGGACACGCTATCGTGATGCCATCCCCTTTAGAAACCTTATGGTGGTGTTTCGATCAACTCTTTAAGTTTCTTGCCGCCATCAAAAAAGGCCACTTGAAGCCATCAGCAAATTATCTCCAAAAAAACCATGTTTCTTTCTTCTTCGAAAACAGTTTAACAGTGGAAAAAGAAACTCGAAAAAAGACGAAGGCTTTTAACAAATGGGGTTCGAACTATTTCAATGCCCATTCTGTGGTCGTCGATCGACTTTTAGTGGGTTGCCTTTTTGTGGTGGGAAAAAGCAGTCGAGCACTTTTCCGTAAACGTTCGTGTAAATATACACACGGACAGTTGCGTGTCGCTGGCTATCAAAACTAGGTCTGATACACTGCTGCGTTGCAAGTATAATAGCAAAGAAAATCTATTCAAAAAGTATTACATAAATACTTTATAGCTCGGCTGGGAATGCAACCCGCCCAATAAGAGCACAGTATGCTGTCAGCTTAGCAGCAAAGAATCCGTAATGTTTCATCGTCTCTCGCGCGTAAGATCAAAATGTCCTAATCCTCTTAATAGATGACGACATTCTATATGGATCCTATAAAACCGTCATACGTCAACCGATAAGACCGTCAAGCAGTCAGTCAGCGATTGCTTCAACTAAAGTGGCAATAAAACATTTTATTAATATGAAACTGAATTTTAAGTAATGCATAATAATATATTGGAAAAAAAAACATTTTTTAATACTCGATGCTTTATGCGAAAGCGCAATATAAAGAGTTGTCACTTTTGCATCGACGTCGTGATATCTGTAATCCATCGGGCATTAAGCGTCGTTATGCTCCAGTTTTGAGTAATTGCATTTGCACTTGTTAAGCGAAACGAAGCGACAACCCAACCTCGGTCATTATGGGCCAATAACTACTAGATATTGCGTTAAGATTAAACCACATTTTTCATTACGACTGTGAAGATCAAGAAAATTTATGACGGTTGTGTCACACACAACCCACAAACTGTTTGCTAACATCTGCGAAATGCGGGCATTGACGTTTGTTAATGACTTAAACAGAACCAATATTATGAACAGCCGACATAACAGCAAAAAAAGTGAAAAGTATTTTAAATTGTTATTTTTTGTATTCATACTTATAAATGGTTTTTATTTTGATTATTAAAATACGTTATAAGCTATATAAAATATTCATTATTTTTCAATTGTTGTTTTGCATTTAGAATGCTATGTTTTTATCGAAACTGAAACACTGGAAAAAGACGACTTGCCTCGTTCGTTACCTTTTTATATTCTTTGTTTTTTAATTAGAGTTGTTTCCCAATTATGGCAGATAATACTTAATCATCTGATAAAGCTTTATCCAACTAAATAAAAATGTCACTTGCAATTCAAAGAAAATCAGGTATTACGATAAGAACAGAATTAGAAAAAATACCAGAGTGTAAAAAAACAGTCCTTATTGAAATGTATACTTAGCTTAGAGAATACATAATAAGAATGACGACGATAAATGTGCGACATTACTAGTAGACTAAGATGTTTTTAATTCACTTTAATAATCCATTGAAACCAGTCTAGCACGCCTCCAATGTAGTTGGAGCTCGTCGGGGTATCTCTTGACATCGCGTGTCGTAATTACAATTTAGATAATTACCCCCTTATTGTTCGCTCGCTACCTGTAACCGCATATTACCTACTTTTCTGTTCAATTAAAGAGGGTTGCTGCTGTGAGAGAAACCGTTTTACTTTGTGTCCTTATATTTTTTAAGTTTAAAAAGTTCTTGTTGCTGAGCAATTTGCTACGAATTTATAAAATTCTCTAATTCAGTGGCGAACAATTATTGGTGTGTTTATTCCTCAAACTTCAGGGGTACCTCAAGCCCTCGTTACGTTGTATTATACCATACACTTGGGTATTCTAGATAAAAAGAAATCCTAAAATTTAGAACGCACAACCAGAACTCAGGCTAGAGATAGGTATTTTAAAATACTACAGACTTTGTTTAAAGTAACATGTAATCATCATCATCATCGCATAAGCGGCCCAATGCTGGGCTCCGGCCATCTTGCCGCACGGGGAAATGGGGTCACAGCCCAGAAATGGTTTAGGTCCACCACCCAGAATACTGTGACTGTGATATATACTCAAACATCGCGTACGTACTTTCCTAAAAATTTACATCAGCACGATTTTGAAAATACTAGTAGGAACTGGTCAACTCAGGTCGGATAGAGAGCTACCCATAACAAGAGTCTAATACACATAGATAAGAAGTCATAAGTCATCATAACAGAGAAATATTGCCATCAGGATAAGCGGGCTTAACAGTCAAAAAGACAATCAACGCTAGTAGAGAACGGTCGCCGCTGTCAATTTATCTGATGGCATCGTGATTTATGGCGCACTGGTGCTTGGCGGAGACGTCACCACCTCCATTTGGTGTTTCGCCTTCTACCTACCGCATAAGCCGAAAATACGCTTTTCAGTTATGGCTGCCATTAAAAATATGATTATTTCGAAATAACAATAAAAAGGCAGACATATAAACTTAGGCCTGTTTACTAAATAAATATTACTAGTATTCATCATCATCATCATCATCATCATCATCATCATCATCGTCATCATCATCGGCCTATATAAGTCATCTAGTGGACATAGACTTTTCCAAGTGCACGCCATCTGTGCCACGATGCACGATCCGCGGCTACTCATCCAGCTCTTGCCAGCCACCTAGTACCTATTATTTTGTTATCAAGTAATATGCAAGGTTTATCTTCGTCCCCGTGGTGGTCACGGGCTGATCCGTGACATAACTACGGTCGTTGCAACACAAGCGAAACAACGGGTACTTACAAACTACGAAGGTATGCCTGGTTTGTGATAAACCCCGTAAAATATAGATTTAAAAAACATATTTAAAAAAAAGAAATAAGAAATAGTATAAATAAAGATTATGCTTTGGTGGTGGATAATATTTGATAACCTGTTTCGATCGTTATTAGACACTACTTACATAAGGCTATAATGTATCGATGCCTTAAGGCACAATTAACATCGGGCTGTCATTGTCACTGACATATTCGCCTTTAAATATGTTGATGATGATGGTGACTCATTGGAAAAATGCAATCGAACCGCTTAGTACAATTGCGGTCAGAGAACTTAGAGTATCGTAATGACTTCCTCATAACAAACAGCAGGTAGGTACCGCAGTAGCTTTGTGTGACTTTTTCTGTGATTGTACGCCGCAGGAGCCTTCGGAGCGAGGGCGGTGCCGGCGTTCGACCGTGAAGGCGTAACTGTGCCCTTAAATTACAAGGCGGTAAGCATTAGGCACTTATGTAAATATTAAAATTAGCTCGAGAGATCCCGGGTTTAATTCCCCACGGTAGTAGATTCTGAGCAGCAGTAAAATATCGAGCTTAATTACTTTTTATATTTCGACTTGACTACCCACCATTTTATTAAACTCTGTCTAGTCAACATTAGCCGAAAATAAACTCTTTAAACCGGTCACTTACCATCAAGTGAGACAAAGGCAAACCGTTTCTCCCGTAGGTACCTAAGTAGATAAATAAACACGTGGTCCTTGTTTAGACTGAACGGGTCGCTGACCAAACAATTGGCCAAAGAAAATTTCACTTTCTTTCGGTGGATGGGCGTGACGACAGCCCGGCCGCCTTCGTCTTTTTACCGTGCGACGCGACGCCGATTGCATACTTTCCCTGTTTTTATGGGAATCTCATGGGGCGTCAATGATATACACAAAACAATATCGTGAAAGCTGTGGTTGTGAAACCATTACGCCATTTTAACACACAAGGAGACTTTCTAAAAGGATAAAATTGTTACCAATTAAAGATTAAACCATACCATACATAAGCAGAGAAAGTGTGCTTTCGTTATCAGTTTCCTATAAAGGCTGGACTTTCATAACGGATGTCAAAAAAATATAAGTTTTAATAAAATTGCTGATTTGTTATGTGTTAAAACAGTTTGAATGCAATTAGTTTTATTGACATCATTCTGACACAAATGTGTGTTCTTCATATACGAGTACCTACTATACTCAATACATTTGTTACAATATGTACAACTAAAGTTTAATAATTTTAATAGTAATCATAATAATAAAAATAATTTATTTTTCTATTCACAATCTTAGGTACAGGTTAAGCAAAAAGACACGAACAACAATAAAGGCAAAAGATTGTGAGATACTGGTGCCTGAAACAGGCGGTAGTCTGTATCACAAAGTTTACTCGCTATACATCGAAAACATCGTTTACTGTATTGAACCAGAACAGAAAGTTTTATTCACCACTTCAATGGAAAGATATTTGCAGAAACACTTAGTACGTAAATTTTTTGCCTAAATTAAAGGCTTTACGGATGTTCATATATATTATCTAATATTAATAGATATGCTAACATATCTTTTTAATACTATCTATAAATTGTAAGACGACTTTCATCAGCCGACTGTTTCCACCCACACAGTTCATTCTTCGTGTAGGTTACGTGTACTAAATCATTCTGTCAGAGCTTTCAAGAATTACACCTAAGCTCGACCTTAACAGGAGAGTGGGTGTTTGCGAGCTAGTAATGCCGGTATTAAAGTATTAACATTGACATACATTGTATTCGTACTTTACCAAGTACTTGTTTTTGGCATTTTAGATACGCGAGAACAATTATAATTAGTCCATGATTACGCAAACGCCAAACTTGTCTCAAGTCCATAATGACCAACTTCGAGGCGTTTATGTTATTGGTACATCGAACAACAATGACTTATTCAAACACGTTCACACAGCCTGTTTCAAAGTCATAATCATAACATAATCTCAATATGACGTTCAATTGTGTTCTTTACCTACTGAAGAATATAAATTGTCGAAAACTTTGAAAGGAACAGCGACGTATAAATGAAATAAAACAGAAAATTTTATTTCTAGATTTTATTCTAACTTATTCATTTGGCATAAAAGTACACTCGCAAAATAAACTTTATTCACTCCTAATAACATTATAATAGAGTAGTAACATCGTTCAAACACTGTAGTTGATTATTCCACTAAGGGAGTCGGCGCACCTAGTCTAGACATGAAATGCAAGCAAACAACGCGGGATGGGCTTGAACGCTTGATACGTTACATAAAGGCTAGTTAACATGACAGCAAAAGAACGTCAATATTTTGAAATAATTATGTTGCCAATCTTTGGATGGGTAATTTCAATTAAACATAGGCGAAGTTGAGTAATTAGATATCAGCAAAGCAAAGCCATCGTCTAATTAGTTTTTAATTTGCAAAGCAAAGAGATCAAAGTTCAAAAACAATTTCAAGCGTATAATACTTCGTCATTTACCTGTATAGTTGTTTCATAATAATCATGTTGGTGAGAATAAGTATTCAAATTAAAAATAAAAGCTAGCTAATAATGAAAACAGAAATATCACATGATGACAATAATAGCAGTATTGTATATTTAACGCACTAATTTGGCTATTGTATTAAGAAGCGTTCTTGCAAAGAGAAATTCGACAATGCACTTCTGAAGAAAGTTTTGTGAACTCGTCATATAACGTGATTAAACTGATTAAGCAAACTGGTTTTGAGTGATAACTTTTGGCGTGAGGTATTACTTTAATTCTCTTTTAATACGAATCTTGTTTGCTTGGAGATGGAATAAACTGGCTACGGATACCGGTCAGCGCAGTACCACGCCCATATCAGATACTGATTATAAGAAGGCCGAGTGTCAATATTTATTATTCTGGAACGGGAAAGTGTATATAGCCTTTATTTCAACTGATGGTATGTGACGATATGCCTAAGATCTAATTTATAACTCTGGAAAAGCAGCAATACACCAACATGGTTGATATGGCGAGACTTAGATAAGATGGTGGGTAACAGGCATTGTACAGTGTACCCGATGTGGTTGGTGATAGTGCACCAACCACATCGGGTACACTCTACAATACAACCTCGAAAGAAATCCCGAACCCGAGACCTCATGTTTGCTTTCTCTTTAACATAAACCCTAATCAGCTCACGTAGATTATGGATGCTTCCTATCTTGATTGAAGGCATCTGCCTTACATCTAAAGTTAAAATAAACTTGAGTACACTAAGGAGGTATACTTCTGAGAACTAAACGGGATATTATAGACAGAGATATACATAACATACGAATGATAGCTAGCGGCGGAAGACGAAGAAAGTGACACGATGACCCCCTTAGGTTGGAAGAGCGAGAGTAACCGAATGACGTCCGAGACTGGTCCGCGACTGTGTGACCTTAGATACTGCTCATTAGCATCCCCGAAAACACAACATGGTATATGAGAATGACGATGAATATGCAGTTTGAGTAATAAAAAATGCTATGAACGTCTTTGCTTCATCAGCAGCTTATTTTTATGTCCCCACTGCTGCTGCACAGAGCGGATTGGTGGTTTTTAACGACTGCTAATGCAGCCACGACCAACTGCCTTACGTGCCTTCCAAAGCAAGGTCCTCCGTGAACCTGAGCTCCTGCTCGAGATGATAATTATTTGGTCACCCATCCGATGACCGTTCTTCGTGAAAGTTGCTTAACCTCAGCACTCGCAGACCGGGCGCGTTAACCATTACGCCATCGAGCTCATCGAGTCTTTGCTTGACGGCATTTAATCCACAAGCAGTAATACATCTTAAATATCGATAGACAATGTAAAAAAAAGACCTTGTCTTAAAAGTAACCGTATTTTTGAACAACAGAGATCAAATGACAAACTGAAGGCTTTAGTGCAACCGCACGTTCCTATCGTCAAGAGCAAGTAATTAACTAGCTAACTAAAACATCGAAACTGCCTTTCATTAGGTAAATGAATGACCCTCAGTCACGAAACCAACTTCTGTCTACCGCCATAATTTTGAAATAATGATTTAACTGCTGCCATTTGGCGGGGCAAAGTCCTATAGATTGAATTGTTTTGTCTTGGCAAAAGTTAATGTTATTACTCGACTACATAACACATAACATAACGCGAGTCGCGAATGTCAAATTCAACAATAACTGTTATTCGCCGAGCGATATGACGAAAACCAATTTAATAGTGATCTACTTTCGCAATGGGAACTTATGTACAATTGTGTAAATGCGGTAATGACACCGCTATAAAAAGCAATTCAAAATGGAATTAATTTATATATTTATTATATCAAAATATAAGCTTATAGTTTACTAAACGACACCTATATTATGTCTTAGAGTACATTAGTACAGTCAGCAAGAAATTGATCAAATCATATTAAATGGTCTATCCATTCTTATCCATCCATAGGAAAGGCTCTTGCTGTGGGGACATAAAATGAGCTGATGATGATGATGATAACACTAAATGTTCAAAACTATAATTATATTTAAGTGTAAGGTTTTAAGTTTGTTTTTTATGGACTTATAGTTATAATGTTGACAGTGACTATCAAAAACATTCTAATTATATGATAATGAGGTCTCTCTAAGGCAAGTTTTTATTAAATGCCATGATATTTATGACTACTTATGCATTGATCAATTTGATGCTGACTATACCTATCTACTTATGAAGTAAATAAACGGGAAGTTGGTAATTAGTAGGTCGGAAGATGTTGCTACGACATTGCCTTACCAAGGTGAATCATTAAAAATAATACTACTACATGCATTTGGTTTAAAACTATTTGAAGCAAATAAACATTATTAAACATATAGAAAAGATTAAATAACTCTTTATTTTTACGAAGCACAATATGACATTAAAACATCCCTTTTTAAAATTCTTTCTCTGTCATTCCCAGTAAAATAAAACTAGTCATAAATTACCTAGAGTAGTTCTAGCAAATGTCATAAAGCTGTTGCAGTAACGCGAACCGAACGTAATGTTTGAGATTGAGACTTGGGAGACACAAGATATGGCAATTTTCTTACACCATATTGCGTCTGACAGTTCAAATGGGTCTCGTAAATGCCCGAATCGTGTGTTGGTAGCACGGACGGAGATCAATTGCTGCGCACGCGCCTCCACGCAACTACTTTCGCCGATTAAAAACTGTCGGCGTCCGAGATTCTATAAGTGACAGCCGTTTAACGTGAATCTATTATGAAAGTGCAGCTCCGTTCGTCAGTTCATTTATTTTACACAGTTCAAATTGAGTCTTAAACGTTGACATTGTAGATTCTAAATTAGGTTATTGTAATTCACAGAAACCATTTAACTCCTAAGTTGTTATTTTATTGTTTAAATAAATAGCAAAATTAATGCTGACATACCGTTTGCTACCAGACAAGGTGCGGCGAATGCATCCATGTAAGTAGTACTTACTAAGTACACACGCCCGCACTTCGAACTACCACTAAAGGTCAAATTTTCTCAATCGACTTTGAACTCTATGTGTATGACATATGGTTGAATATTAACTGAAGAAATTTGTCAGTTTTGGATAAGTTGATGTGCAGGAATCTGTATGTTATGTATGTAAGTAAACTTAGAATGCATTAATAAAATATTATACGAGAAGCGAACTTAAGTATAAGATTAACCAAGGTAAAATATTTGAAGACATGAAATATTTAAGACTTATTGTATTGAAAATGTAATTATCAACATGAACATTTACCAAATAGAACATTAATAATACAATAATAGAATCTTCTGTTCGGATCCCTAGCAAAATAAATCAAAGTCTTATTACACTGACAATTACCAAAATGGGAAGATCATTGAACCTTGATTAATGACGATGGCTTTTGTCAGGTGAACTATGGATACCAATAAGTCACTTTCTCCGATTCATCTACTGGCCAATCAATATAACACAACGAGCAAATTGGAGCCATAGAGGATAAGATAAGTTTGCCAGTACACATAAAGCCGATCGGCTTATTAACCTTAATCAAAGTTAAAGAGAAACCGAACCGGAAGATTGAAAAGAAATCGATGCATCTCAAAAGGCAATTTTCTTAAGATTGGCAGTAAGAAGACGCATACATACATACATAACATACATGGCATGACTGTAGTGTTTGAACGAATGAAATAATCGACCGATGAAATTTGAGAGCGATAAATTCTTGAAATCAATTGTGACTGACCGCAAGACAATGGATTATGTAATACACATAACATCGTCGCAGTCTGATATTATCAGATAAATTGGTATAATGCTGGTGGTCAGGTCGTGAACATTAATGTTCGCTCGTGTGATCATAATTAAACTGCGTCTATTATAGGGAGGGTTATATAACGCAGCGAAAGTTCCGATATTACATTAGGCAACCAGATAACGCTAATACTAAATGATACTAAGCATAAAATGTTTAAAATAATTTTAACGCAAATTTTGTTGCGAAACAAATTAGAAAAACACAAATGTTGAAAAGTTTATACGAGCAGGATTTGAACCTGCACCCTACTGACATACCGGGTCAGGTGCTCCTCCAATTGAGCTATCATGGTTCTAACCAGCCCGCCGAAATTATTCAACACTATTTACTTTTTACTTTGAAAGCCAAGAATGAATGAAATTTTTCAACATTTGAGTTTTTGATATTAAGCATCTTTGGGGTTGGCAGATTTTAAATGTCACACAACACACTAACTGTATAACGTACCATCCGATTTAAACTGTCCACAGTTCCACACCCAATTCGCGTGCTGTAAATGGGTTAGTCTAGCCGGGGACTAAAGAAAAATAAAGACAAAGTTGCCGTTTCGTTACCCATCCCTCGGAAAATATTTAGGTTAACATCAGGTCATGTCACATGTGTCACTAACATTAATGTAATTAACTTTGACACGAACAAAGTGGGCCATTTTCACCATTCTACTATCAACGCCACCGATCCCAATTCATGTGCGAATAGCGACTTAAAACTACATGAAGTAGAAATCTCTGCTTTAAAGGAATTTCATGTTTCATTGGCTACAGAAACATTGTATGTTTAATTTTATTCAAATGTTATAACTGTGTAAACTGCTGCTCACTTGAGTACCGGTAAATATTGGACTTGCTAGATTATCTTAGGATATGAAACTGGCAGGATATAAGACAAGTCGGGGTAAAATTACTGACTATTAATATTAATAATGCGGGACAAGTTTGAAGTGGGGTCGCGCTCGCTATAGCTGTAAGACCAGTTAGGTTTAGACGTAACAATTAAAGCCTAGGTTTTATATACCATATACTATAGAAATAGTAAAGTTGCCGATAGACGCGCCTTGGAGGGGTGTTTTATTTCAAAAATATCATATCCTTTTTAGTCATTAATTTCGTTGTGACCAAACAATATGGACCTTCCAAAACTAGTTTTTTTTTATTGTGGTGTACGTTGTTGATTCATTTTCGTATAACAGTCATAAGTGGAGCAATAAGCTGAAATTAAAGAATTGTTAAGTAGATGTGCTTAATACTGCTTTATCGTTTTAGTCTAAGTAGATCTGTGGTAAGTTTAAAAAAAAAAAGTTCCAAATGCCAATACATTTATCTGTTCTAGTTAAAATCACTGGTATCACACTAGCAGTAGCAGTCTAGTTTCTCTGAGTTTATGTAATGGATTAGCAAGTGTCACGGTTCAATTGTTGTATAGTTCAGTCTAATTATTAAACAGCCAATACCGTGCCGTTTTCAAATGCGGGTTGTGAATATTTACAAGAGACAAGATATCCTACCTTTACCGGTATAGTGTGTCGGTCGCCTATACATGGCGTTTCCTACGAGTCAAGATCAAGTTAGAAATAGAACATGCTTGATGCGGGCCGATCAGTTTTCTATTTGATGTTAATATACCTACATTTCGATATCCCGTAGCTACAAACATCGAAATTAAAATTTTTAATACCAAGAGTTATTGCCTGAAGTTTCGAAACCTGTAAATCACGTACAGTGTGTCCGCATGACGACAGAGATATTTACACTTTCTGTTTAAATTTAATGTGTTGTCTGTTGTCTACACGTCAACTTTAGAAAACAAAGCATTGTATGATCTTATCTTATCTGGGCCTGCTGAGGTTTCCATCTACCAGTAACACTTCAACCTATCGGGATCTTCAGTGCAACCCTATATTTTCACTCTCCTTCCTCTGTAAAGATAAATGCCATAAGTTTGCCAAACTAGTCTTTGAGAGCGAAGAGCCTGAAGTCTTCTGGTTTCGGATAGGCCGAATCTAGGTGTCCCATTATTTTCCTAGCCAAATAGTCGCAATCGCACAGTAGGTGCTGCATTGACTCCGTTTCCTCTCCACATGCCCTACATAAGCTGGACAAACAATGTATGATCCACCATACAATGTAAAATACAAAAGAACAGCAATGGAATTTGAAAGCTAAAATGCTAATGTTTAATGCGTTTAATAATTAGCTTTACTTTAGAAAGCTTCATTTCAAGTGAAAAAGGATTGGACACTAATTGCAATTACGCTTTAAAATTATTTATCGCATGAATATCTGATTGAAGTAATAGCAACATTAGTACTTGAGGAGAAAGATATTTTGTCGATGGCACCGATTAAATCATCCATCGACATCATGATTGGCACGAAGTGAAAAGATCATCTAAGTAGCGGATTCTTTGAGCGGACAGCTGATTGTAATGCGATAATCTAATGGTGATAGCACATCGGCAAGTGAATTATGTAACTAAATGTTATTCAATAAGTTATATTATTTGCTTGTCATCTTTCACTCGAGGCAAGAACAAACATTTAGGTAGGTAAGTAAGTAATTAAGTAAGTAAAATAAATAGTCTTACTTTACGTTAAATAGTAAATTCTGACAGTGCAAAGGTCTCCATCATTGAAATCAAGTCATAGGTAGATGAAATACTTATAAAAGTGGCTACCGACTATCTAGGATATATATTAGAAACTGGATAAATTAGCTAAGTTTTGTTTTAATGAATAAAATCGTTTATTGCACTAAGGTGAAGTACATACCTACAAAGTTCTTGTTCATTATTTCATTGAGAAATGTCACCTAGTTTAAATGACTTTCTCCTTTTAAGAAATTAACATAATTCTATTATATTCACTAGATTGTAAAAAATAAATTTAACATGTTAATTTTGACAGGAATTATCCAAATCGCTGCTCATTTGTTTAAGATTAAGAGCGAATCTAATAATTATCAACAAAAAAACCATCTAATTCATAACCTACGTTTATGGAACGAGACTACGTCAGCTTTCTTGTTTCGTTCACGTTGGTGTGAAACTGCCCCTTCTATGGACTTCTTAGTCTCGAGAATGAATATTAAAAATACATTTATCCTAAAATAGGCAACCTAATTGAACTTATCGCCACATTTGTATCCTGTTTGGTTTACCACATGGAAATAATATTAAAACATGTTGATTCATGAGTAAATAACTGTCATTTGAACTTCGGGACGCATCCCACGCCATATGAGATTTTAAATTAGGATAAATTTTCAAATGAAACAACTTTTACGGATCTACTCGCGTTTATTTTACACATTACTTTTAATGCAAAGGGTTCGAAACGTCAGGATAAACATTAATTAAAAGTAATGTGTAAAATAAACGCGAGCAGATCCGTAAAAGTTGTTTCATTTTAATGTGTAGTGTTCGCAATCGTATAAACTTTAGAAAACAATAAATTTTCAAGTTATCATTATATTTGTTAAGGCGAAAGGTAAGGCACACTAGCGCTGCTAATGGATTTAATTTGATAACTGCCAAACTGGATTTTTTTTCAAACATTGCGGACCTTCCGACACTAGGCAAACATCTATTATTTAATAATTGTGCACTACTTCTAGGTTTGTTTTTGTATTCATTCGCTAACACCAACAGTGGCCATTGTTTGTGAATAAATGCGACAGCCCGTTTTATGAATAAACCACGCAATAAAAAGTAGTGCACAATTATTAAATAAAAACTATGGATGCTTTCCTGTTGTCGGACGGTACGCAATGTTTAAAAAAAGATCCGGTCCGTTAGTAATTGTCAAATTATCAATTGGTGGCGTTAGTGTGCCTTACCGTTCGCCTTAAGCTAACTTGCAGTAAAATCAACAGGCAACTAAACGGCAAATTTATTATAAAACCAGGCTATTACCCTGCAATCACAGTACACAACAGTCCGTACTATATCAAACCAAAGGGTAGCCTTGGCAGTAGATGTAAGGTTTCAACACTAGCGTAGTAGTTAAGCCACACAAATGAGCTTTACAAATTGCGGTTATATGACTGTTTAAACGCGCAGCGTATGTACTGGCAGTTTATATCATGAGTAATTATATTTAAATATTTATTACAATCGTAACTTCTTATATTACCTACTAGCTGTTTCGGCGGACTTCGTACCGCTTTGACAGTTTCCAAATTTAAATTATTATTGTCGTTTTTAGTATTTTTTTTATATCTATAGCCTATAATACTCAGCGCTAATGTAGCATTCTAATGCTGAAATAATTTTTTTAATTGGTCCAGTATTTTTTGAGTTTATTCGTTGCAAACATACATACTTACATACATACATACATACATACATACATACATATGTACATACATAAATACATACATACATACATTTCACTGTGAGCTTGTACACCTTTCAAACTAAAATTAAACACTTTAAATAGATCTGGCCGTGTTTATTTTGCAATTATTTCATCCTAACATTTGAACCCCTTGCAGGATAAGCCGATTTAGAGATTGCAATTGATCAAAATTAACAATGATGGTACGGGTTTCAATATCCTAAAAAAAAAACAAAACCCTTATAAGGAAACTCACGTGCTTGTATTTTTTTATCGAAGAGTTGGCAAATACTCTTCTTTTCCCTACCGTGTGTCAGACATAGACTTGTGATGGCGACCCAAATACAGACATGATTTGTAAATCGTAGAACTTTGATATCGGATGTTAATTAGCTATTATATTATATTTCATTTAGAATATCTAAGGGTTTAAACTAACAGCACCCCTTTTTAGCGTTTATATGTAAAAACGAATCGAGAACACGTTTCGTAACTACTTATTCACAATCATATTCATCATAATTTTCCCATATGTTTGACTAATGGTTTATAGTTCTCAACGTAGGTAACTTATCATTATAATATTGACAGCGTTAAATATCAAACAGCAGTTAGACAGTACCCGGAGAAAGTACTAATAATTACCGTTGCAAAACGAATAATATAGTCACACGGACACGCAATATGAGTCACAGAGTAAGCTTTCCTCTATGCATTCGCTACAAGTTTATTCATAACAAGACTATCGTACAAAAGCAATCTTATAACTAGACACTGTTCACTCGAATACTATTCACGCATTTGGGTCTAAAAAGCAACATAACAATGAGTTCTACAAAAAATGCAATGTATTTATTTATTTTGCAGATCCTTAGCAATTTTCAAAGTTTCTATGTATGATTATTCATTATTGTGAACCGTATTTATTCAGATTCATATAATTATTCAAATATCTATATAATTATTATATGTGTGAACATCGATGAAATTAATATCATCATCATCATCAGCCATATGACGCCCACTGCTATTAAATTAATATGAATTAAGATAATTATTTGAATTGTCTATAGAGGCCATTTATGCTGGTGTTTCTTATAATTCGAGCCTTATATGAATCTATTTTACAGTCCGTAACGATATGTACATGTTTAGTTGCAACGTGGCAGATTTTTAGTTTTACTGGCCTATGGGCCACTGTATTGGATAAAATAGTTTCTTGCGTCCAAAATTGACAGTCATTAGTGAAAGGTATAATATATCGATTTGTCGGATAAAGCAAAACATAACTTACATCTAATAGTCATACAAAAGGCTGTGCTTGTTTCTAATAGTGTGACTGAAAGTTGTATAAAAGCAATTCTGATAAACCGCATTCGATATAAAACGTAACAGGCAAGCAGACAAATTTGCGGTTAGAAAACGATACTTCATGTTATAAGAAAAGAAACGGTGAAACGTTGAATAGTGGAGTTTGATATTATTTTTACTGATGATAATAGTATGCTATCCAAAGTAATAGCTCACAATAGGCCGAATACGTGACGTTGAGATACAAAGAAGTTAAACGAATAACGCTGTAAAGAATCTGAAATTCAATTTCCATGGACGTTTGCATTTGCTTATTGAACACATTGTGGGATACTCCAAGAAATATAAGTAAATATTAATTTAATAATAGATTTAAAAGAGGTCGCTAAAAATTTACAATTCAACTAAACATTATTCAGAATCGGTTAGGGAAAATCAAACCGTAAACTCATTACTATTTTACGTTGCCAAAGCTAGAGGATACATACATACATACATACATACCATCACGCCTTTTTCCCAACGGGGTAGGCAGAGACCACATCCTTCCACTTGCTACGGTCCTGACACACTTCTTGCGCCTCCTCCACTCTCATTACTCCTTTCATACACACTGAAAAAAAAAATTGTTACTCCAACGAGAATTCTCGTACACTGTACAATTTTTATAGTGCTATATGTGACAACCCTGACGGTTAGTAAGGTCTACTACACAATTATAGTTAAATGTTATTGTTTTTGTTACGATACAAATAGTTATTGACACAATTTTTTATGGTATAGTACACTATAATATATGTTGTCTCCAACAAAAATTTATTGTTTTATTTACATAACCTCCATTAGGCTCTACATGATAATATGGTGGTATGTACAATATATTTTGTAGTATGTCCATTGGTTTTTAGTACTTGTTACCATAAAGATTTGTTGCGCTAACTACAGAAACGTTGCTACTACTATGAAAATACGTTTTACCTACTATAAAGACCTGTTGCACCAACATATAGACTCGTCGAATCTACTATACACATTGTTTCACCTACCGTACAGATAGTTTGCACCTACTATAATACATGTTGTACCTACTATACCTATATGTAGCATCTACTATACATATCATCTTACACCTACTATACAGTTAGTAGATGTAGTAAGGGCTATTGACATTGTTATTAGTATATAGGTACTGATCGTAACAAAGCATGTGTCCCATTATTAATAAATGATTTAATATAAAACAAGCACATATTTAGTTACATTCAGTATTGGTATACTGATAGCAATGTCAAAAAGAGTAGGGACCTACATAGAAAATAAAAAACTATTTTATCACAATCATCTTTTTATTTAAGTATTAAGTAATAAAAACAATAACGATGTGTTCATAATAACATAAACATAAATGTGCACCGTATTATTTAGGCGTAAGCGTAACCCATGTACAATTTGGTACAGTCAAGTGCAAAAATATGTATCAATCCAAAGCATATAAATTTAAGAGAGTTCAATAGTACTTATTTCTAAAATGTTTACAACGTAAATTTAAAATTACCCGATAACTTTCAGTAGGTGAATAGTTATTCACGTAAATTTAAAATTACCCGATCGGGTAAAAAAAACAACTTTTTGTACAAAATCAACTTTGAAATCGTTAGAAAAAAACAGATGTTTCGTATACGGATCAGCTGAATTTTTTCTAACGATTTCAGGGATGGTTTCATACAAAAAGATGTTTGAATTCACGAGTACTTTTACACATGATTAAAATGACAAAACCTGAAGATCAACGGCAATAATTTAAACCAAGTTTCAAATCGCTATCATAATAATTAAAAAAGTATTTTTTTTTTAAATATTTTGCACGAAAATAGCCACTTCTTACCGGAGTCAGAGAATGCATAAATACCGTACCGCTATGTTTATGCAAGACGTAGCGATTTTGTGCAATATTTTTTAGTTTTTAACTTTTTAAATTATTATGGCAGCATTTTGAATCTTGGTTTAAATGGTTGCTTTTGGTCATAGTCATGGGCTAACAGAGAATAAGCTAATAAGTTATATTATCACACTTGACTTCATAGCTAAATAATGATTTCTATCTGGACACTGGACTGCAAAAAAATCTACTCAAACCAAGACCTGACTAGGAGGTTTGAAACTAATAGTATTGTTTGAATGACATCAAATGGTTAAGGGTCTGGTGGATAAATTTTAAGCAAACATATGCGATGGTTCGAGTAGATTATATAGCAGTCCATTGTATTACAACGAATAGTTTCAGTCAGTTCGACTTGACTTGGTGGTGTATTTTGATTAAAATAAAGACTTAAAATTAAAGATTTAGTGGTTAATTATAAAACAATATCATCACAATAACGGAATTCGTTTTATCTAACAACAATATGTGTCCTATTATTAGGCGTAACACATACACAATTTGGCAAGTAGCTAAATAATGACTCATACTTAAAAAACTAATAGTTTCAATAGGTTCAACTTCGTAAGCGTAAAGTCTTTCATTAAAAAACAAAGTTTTATATAAACTACACTCAAAAATAATATCCTTATAGCTATTATGATTTACTTCAACATATATTTTCTCAATTAATGCAAACAATGGCAAAAGGTCATCTTCACTTAAGAACACCGTTAGAGTTATACTTCTAATATATTTGGCCCCATTAACATCAATCCAATTAACTTCTAATATAATGATGTATTACCAGTATACTTTAATTTAACAATTAAAGCTTTGTTTTGTTTTTTTTACTATAACTGCCTTTCAAAAACGGTTCATTTTATAGTAATTGGTGTTTTATTGCCAATATTAGGAGGTATAAGTATAATTATAAATAAATATAGGAGTAATAAATCCCTCACTTGCTTCTTGTTTGATGATCGCCAGCTAGATTTTCTTCCTTTTGCTAGTGGGTTTCCCAACATCAGTGGCAATGTCAACAATGCTCTTAATGTGTTTACTTCAGTAGCCCTTACATCGTTTTTATCTGTAAATACAATAACTTCTTAACAATAATTTCTGTGTTATGGTACCTACTTAATTTAAAATGAAAATGGAATGATAATTACACGATGTTGCAAAAATAAACATGCACGCACGTAAATAAATGTGCATGCACGTGTTTTATATATTATTATGGGTATAAAATACCAGATGTATGGAAAAAAATATTTACATACAGTTACCCTAAAAAGGATGATGTTATAATTATTTGATAGTAAGATAAATTGTTTGCAATAGTGACATGAGGCCAACATAAAATATTTAGCATAAAAACTAACCGTATGTATTCTGTACTTGAATTATTTCTCTCAATGCAGGGTCACGATCAGCTTTTCTTTCTGCGTAGCTTAGTATCTTATTTTTTAAGACAGGAAAATTTTCATATATCAAGGTTTCTTGCCCTGGGTAAAGATGTTTAAAGTCTAAGAGAAGTAACAGGTAACCGGCTGGCTTTTGTAGCACGAGGAATTCTGACAAGTACTGTGCTACTGATTTATCAGTTGTGTATAACTCCATGGTCCTGAAAGTGGTTGTGGTCTACCATTTTTTTTCAACTTATTCCCAAGGTTCAGTCGAATTTTTTAGCCAGTGAAGATTTTGTTCTAAATCTGTAATATTAAAAATCAAAAATAAGTTAAGTTAATAATAAAATAAGTTTATCATAAAATAAGTTTTGCATAATTATAGTTTTAATCTGTTAACTAATTACTTAATTAAACAAGTAGGTAGGAGTAGGTAAGTCATTTGTGTTATAGAAATCAGAAGTAAGAACGGTACTAACGGTACTACGGTAATGCACTGGGTGGGGCCCTATATGGAACCTACATACCTAGGTATGTACCCACCGACACTGTGACCCTAGTAAAGTACATAGGCAGGCACTAGACTTCCGACACAAGTTAATTAGGTACTTACATACTTATTAGTTGCACTGAATATTACTCAAGCTCATCAATTAATATCACATGAGAAATAAATACTTCAGAAATAAGCAGGTGTATACAGAGTTATGTAGGTACTTACTTACTTACCTTTGAATACGTTGATGTACTCCTCTAGCGACCAATCCGTGAGGATTTTGACGATATCTTCTGTTATAATACCTGTTGCCCCTGCTGGGTCACACTATTCTTATATTAAAACGTACGCACGCACGATAAGTTGCAACTTTATAGAATAATTTATAGAACTGCGCTGAAATCAAACCGAATTTTACTAATTTTCAACAAGAGTTGTGCGCTGCGCAATCGGCTTAAATAGAATGAAAAAAACATGGCCGATTCCAACCCCGCGGCCCGTGGACTTTACGACATGCATTGTAGGCGGAACACTTCATTTCGTTTTTGGTACTAAATATACTGTAAAATTTTACTTAATGGGTATCTTTTACTCCGCAAATTTGTTAATGCAACATTTCATCTAGTTATGATTACAAATTGTTCAGTTTAGTAATGTCTACACAAAGCAGTAAGTTCCTACTACTATATTTTGATGTGATCATTACAATATCACATTAACTATAATAGCGCCGTAAAGTCTACAATACGAATTGTTTCGACAAATAATTTTAAAGCATACGTTACTAAAAAAACTGTTATAGTCACATAAATATTGTAATAAAGACAAAATAAAATCAACTATACATTCTGGTAGTATTGTAGAAAATATTTTTTTTCAGTGCATGCTCGTCGGTTATGGGTACTCCTGACCTGACCTTTTCTAAGTACGTCTTGGACTTGTCCTAAGTACGTCCGTCTAGGCCTACCCTTTCCAACAGCTCCATCCACCCTCGCCTTGTAAATTTGTTTCGTTAATCGCCTTTCATCCATCCTTTCCATATGCCCAAACCATCTTAGCATTCCCATCTCAATTTTAGTGACAACATCCTCTTTCACACCACAACGCTCTCTAATTTTGCTATTCCTCATTCTATCACTCAATGTCACTCCTGCCATACTTCGCAATGCTCTCATTTCCACTGCATTTATCCTACTTTCATCCTTCTTTTGCCATACCCAACTCTCACTTCCGTACATAAGCGTCGGCACCAACACCCCCGCATGAACAGCCAGTCGCGCCTTTTCTGACACTTTCTGACTGTTCATAAAGGCATGCAGCGCTCCATTCACCATATTCCCTGCATTCACTCTTCTATCAATATCACCCTCATGCTTTCCATCCCTCGTGAACCTAGTCCCCAGATACACAAATTCTTTCACTTGTTCTACTTTTTTGATTTTTTTTGATAGAAACCTTTGTTACCTATAGGCAGACCTATCACAAGCTACAACAACACTCACGTCCTGTCACCAATTAGCTACTTATTGACCTTTCCAACTTCTACTAATTTTACTTAAAGCGTTAGATCTCATTCCCGAGCTTGTTTTCTTCTACTTTTCCTTTCAACATCATTTCCTGTCACAAACGAAGGAAACACTTACTTAGTTAGATCAGTGGGAAGCTATGTCAGAAGTTGCGTAAAATGAACATTACGTTTTTAATAGAAATTCAACGATTCTCATAGAGTCGCCGCTACCGATGTAACACTAAATTAGTTGATGCAATCGAAATAAGGTAAAAAAGCGATTGGACTAGAAAGAGAAAATGACGTAAGTGCAGTGGACGATGGTATTTAACTAGTAGATGGTGGTATTTCACTAGTGACAAGTTTAGAATTACATTGGCAAAATTATCTAACTTACAGCAGCATATTTCTAACCTTTTATCACATAGAAACCATGATGTTCTAAGATGTTTGAATCATCGTCACTAGAATGAAGGCCAAGCGGTAGTGAATAAATTGATAATACCATTACAGTGTAAAGACAATGACATGATTCGACTTACAGCTTACCCCATGCTTTCTGGCTAAGGGCCTCACTAAGCATTATCTATTAACTTTACTCGAGCACGCACCATTCCTTTCGCTTGCCTTTTTAAGAACATCACTCTTTTCATTGTCGCATTTTTCAACACCACTGCGCAAATTCTTCATTTATTTCAGTTTTAAAAATAAATTAATCGTAATATTTCTTGTTGAGGTCACGAGGCAACAAAGGTTTCGCAAGACTGAAGTGAACTGGCTGACAAACTAAACTCCAAACGTTGCCAACTAGGTAGATAGGTTTTGCCACAAACACGCGATCAATTGGTATCTATACAATGGTATATCGTTTTATCGACAGTACCAAATTTGCCTGTTCAGTACATGGGAGCGTAAAAACAGCTAATAAGCTAGTATTGTGATACTAGCGGTGTGTGATCCGATTTATTAGTATATAACCTTCTAGCAAGAAGAAGAAGTAAGGAACATACTATTTATTATGTCAACAGAATTTTAGTCCCAAGATTTTAGTTAAAAAATTACTTTGGTTACATTCAACAAATAAAACGCGTGACTTATGCGATCGGCGATTGTAGTGCGCTATGACTATGATTTTATTTGTGGCGCTATCTTTAATTAGACTTATTTAATGACTTAGGAATCTACTTATCCGTATACAAGGGCAAACAAGTTGGTTGTTAAGGTACTAACGCTGAAATATTTTAAAATTTTGGTCAATCGAAATCGTTAGCGAATTCAAGACGAGTACTGCGTCAGTTGCATGACAATATTCATGTTAGCACCGAAATAACTGAGCATAATAGGGGCAAGGGGGAGCGCTCACGCCACCGCCTATCCGCCTACCATGGTACCCTGGTACCGACGGCAGCTGTGATTTAACATGCGACCTTTGAAGTCATAAAAATATTTTATCTTCCAGCTACCGTGGCCTCCATATTTCAAACATATTATTGAGCGTTTATAGAATCATGTTTTAAACAGACTTAATTTTTATGGGGATGAGTATCCATTGATTTATACGCAATTTCAAAGGCACTTCAGACGTTTGCAAAGAGTTTAAATAAATTACATAAGTAATAATAAAATTTTACAACCATATATTTATAGGCTGTTACTGTAAATATAACGCCTTATGTTTTTAGTTTCATTTCGTACGATTACGTTTTATGTAAGAAAAACTCGTAAATCTCTTATCGAAAAGTGGAATAACCAAATTTTGGCGAATTATATCACTCACATAACTTTTTGCGATAAAGTTATAACTAGTGCAGGTGTTATACCTACTTATGCCTACGTGAGGCCAATAAAGGTTTTTGCCCCAAATATTCTTTGTATTAAAAAGTATAAGACTATGCCCACTAGACCGTTCCGTCACCGACCAACATCGTCGCATACCAAGCACGGACCGTGAACGTCTTAGCGAGGTAATTTGCTGGTGGCGATACGTTATGCACGGCACGGGTATTATACGCTGAGTGATACGTTGTAGTGGGCATAGTAGTCCGTAGCGTGTTACTTTCCGTGCCTGATACATTCCTAGCACGGTCACGGTATGATACGGTCTAGCAGGTATAGGTACCTTAATATAATCGCAGGTACTCAAACCCATCACACAATTTTACTTCAAAAATTTTGTCTATTACAAGATGCTGCATTAAGTATGCAAACAGCTATCATAATCGCCCACCTTTGTTGGACATGGCACCTTCAGAAGCAACGTATGTATAATCTAGTAAAGTCAAGTAAGTTGGCTCACTGTATGCTTATAATGTGTCGCGGTCGCGCTTGTGCAGGTGGAAGCGTGAGAGTAAATGAATACCTAGCGAGCATTTTACTTCGAGCAAATTAAATTGTGTCAGCTGCTTGCCCCACATCGCATTGTTTCGTCGTGGGATCATGATACGTATTATTGTTCATCTGTAAAGCAAACTGTTGGTAAAATAGAAAATGGCGAACAATAGCATGGTTTTTATAAGACCCCGCACCAAACAGCTTGGAACCAGAATAATGATAACTTAGGTAACTACGAGGGGTTATTGAACTCCATAATAGAATATAAACACTTTTGATAAGAATAATATAAATGTTCAAATAATTTTTAACGCAAATTTTGTTGCGAACAAATATAATTAAATAATAATCAAATATAAAGAAAAATATAATTAAAATAAATTATTCTTTGTGCAGCGTCACTTGACGACTCAAGCCGTGTAAATCGTCAGAGGTTTTATAGAGGGAATGGCATCACGCACTAGAGCGTGTCCCCGTTCCCTACTAGATTCTCCGAGGGGTTCGGATCGGATCGGGGCTCCAGAGAAGTTTACCAACATTGTATTTCTGTATTTGTAGTTTCTCTAGACCATTTAACCCAAGAGAGCTGAAAACGAGTTCAGGGCCTCGGCTCGGATTATCATGCCTCGGCCATGTTGTCGTAGTAGATTAGTCGTATATGTCGCCTTGTACTATTACAAGGAGACATGGAGTGTAGTGGAGTGCTTTGTTTTTATCTATTCTCCACAATCTCTTCCCTAGTGGCTCCAAAAAGTTGTACTGTACTACGACGGCCACACTCCGGTAAACCACGAAAGTGGGCTAAACCTAGGGAAGGAAGATGTAGCCCACATCTTAAACATCTCTTTCATCTATGATGTAGCTATCGGCGATTCCCGAATAACTTCGCATTGATGTGTCACTAAAACAACCAACCATGCAAAGAAGGTAATGTGAAAACCTCAAGAGCGTTTTACCAGAATCCATTTAGTGGTTTACGGTCTTTCACTGCATCCCAATCCTTGCCGGTCGTACCAGTCTTCCGGTCCATCGGACAACAGGGGGCGGGACGAGAGAGTGGACTTGCACCAGCGCAACTGTTTGTTCACTTAAAATAAACTCACGCGCAGACGACCCCAGCTACTCTCACCGGAATTGAACATCTTAAAGACCTGCGGCGATGGGGTGGTGGCGGTGGGGCTAAGAAACGATGTGCCGAGGCTTTAGTTAGCATCCTGCACGTAGGCGGCCAGGGGAGTGGTCACTCTTGGAGTCGACTGAAACGGAACTCTGGCTTCGGCAGCACAACTGGCGACATAGCAGCCCTATTTAGGAACGCTCTGCTTTCCTCTGCACAGAGGGGAGGCCTAAAAAAGGTGGCCTAAAAATAGTCAGTTTCAACCATCATATGGGTGCCAAACCGCGGGCACTTATACATCGTCTAATGCGGTTGAAATATACAAAAGAAAAATACATTTAACACTAAACAACTTTGTATTGCCACATGGAACGTACGGACATTACTTGATAATGACCGCAACTTATGCCCTGAAAGAAAAACTGCTTTGATTGCTAGAGAGTTGGCCCGCTATAACATCGACGTGGCTGCAATCAGCGAAACTCGATGTTGGAGAAATTTGTGAACAACTGGGTAGCTACACATATTACTGGAGTGGACGTCCTGCTGGTGAAAGAGCGGGTAACGGTGTAGACTTTGCCATTAGGAATAGTTTGATTAAAGATCTGAGTGAACTACCCAAGGGAGTTAATGACCGTCTTATGACTTTACGTCTTCCAAATACAAACAACAAATATGTACATATCATAAAGACCCTACGCTCCAACACTGCCTTCACAGGAAAAAGACAAAAAGGCTTTCTACCATTTTAATTAATTACCAACTTGTCATCATTTAGACGACCCGCCTTCTTTTAAAGAATTCGAGAAGGCAGTCAACCGTCTTAAAAACTCAAAGGCATCAGGAATGGACCAACTTCCTGCTGAATTATACAAATATAGTGGCATTAATATTTTAAATTCATTGTACCAACTTGTGTTGAGAGTGTGGATAAGTGAAGAAGTTCCACAGGACTGGCGGGATGCAATAATCTGCAAGCTGTTCAAGGGAAAGGATGTGACTCCAACTGCAGCTCTTATCGAGGAATATCGCTTCTCGCGAGTGCTGGTAAGGTCCTTGCGCACATCATTAACGGCCGCCTTAGTGAACTTGCTGAAAAGTACTTACCCGAAAGTCAATGCGGCTTTCGTCCTAGCAGAGGTACTATTGATGCAATTAGTGTTATACGGCAACTCCAGGAGAAAAGCTTAGAACAACAGTGCCCTCTTTATATGTGCTTTGTCCATTTAGAAAAAGCATTTGATAGAGTTCCACGTGAGGCTCTCTGGCTTGTCCTCCAAAAATCAGGATACTCCAGGAAGTTCGTCAACCTTATACGTCAGTTCCGGCCGTCAGGCATGACGACCAAGGTTCAACATGAAATCGAACTGTCTGAGGAAATCCCAATCACCAGTGGAGTAAAGCAAGGTTGCGTAATGGCGCCCACTCTTTTAGCCATATACTTCGCAGTTGTCATGAAAGACGCGTTGCAATCCTGCAGTGAACAGATACAGCTAAGTTTCAGAACTGAGAGAGGTGTATTTGACATTTCGAGGTTTAAAGCCAAATCCAAAGTGCAAAGTATCTCTATATTGGAGGTACTCTACGCAGATGTGTGCCTCATGTCGGACTCCATGACTAATCTAAAGAATTATGTTGACGCGCTACATCAGTCTTGCCAACGATTCGGCCTAGTTATTAGCACCTCCAAAACCCAACTAATAAAACAACCACCACGGGGATCCGATCCTGATACAGCTGCACTGATCCTAAATGGGAAACCGCTGGAAAAGGTTTCACACTTCAAATATCTAGGAAGCAATATCCGGCATGATAATACACTAGCTTCGGAGATGTATTACCTGTCCTTTTATATAGTGCAGAGACATTGTGCCTATACAAAGCAGATATAAGAAAATTAGACACGTACCATCTAAGATGTCTAAGGTACATTTTGAGGATCAAGTGGCAAGATCGTGTACCAAACACGGTGTTTCTGCGTCGTTCCGGGATAGTTGGTATGGAAGCTGTCTTCATGCAACGCCAACTTAGATGGTGTGGACACGTGCTTCGCATGGACGACTTCCGCCGGCCGAAAGTCGTATTCCACTCAGAATTAGTTAAGGATGAGCGGAAGCTCGGCGGACAATACTTACGCTATAAGAACGTGTTTAAAAGACACCTGAATGCTTGCGGTATCACTCACCACCACACCAACTGGGAGGAGCTTGCTTCTAAATCGTCCTGGCGTTCTACTGTCAGCCAACAGATCAGAAGATTCGAGCACAACCGCCTCAAGACGCTTGACACGAAACGACAAATCCAAAAAGAAAATCCTAAACGGTCTTACCACTAAGTACACATACAACTCACGAGGCCAACTCTATTGCAACCACTGCGGTAGAGTCTTTAAAGCGAAATTTGGTCTTGCCAGTCATATTAGAGCTCATTTTAGAAGGCAAGACACGTGATAACTCTTATAATAATAGAAATTGTCGGGGTCGCCGTCATCGAAACCGATGAGGAGGACTATATACAACTATTACAAGGAGACATAGGAGGGTTTATATAAATAAGTAACGAAAACATACAATATTATTGTTGTATGTGTTTGATGGATGACATTTCTGTTCATAGAGCAAATATTTGAAGTTGGAATCTAATTGTGTATGTGTGTTAATAATAATTTATCGATAAATGAGTTACCGAGGGCTGCCTGGCGATAATGAAAGAAATGTAAGACACTCATTGAAGTAGAATTACTTAAAAAGCTATCCTAAATAAGGTTAATGATTCTCTTGTAGCTGACATATATGTTATTTAGTCTTAACTTAACCCAGTTAAGCCGACCGACTCATACATGGGTCCTGAGAAATAAAAAAAATCTATAGTCATTATTTTATTAATTTTAAACGGGTCACACATATTTTTAGAAACTTTAGGGGGTACTTCATTATGAGAAGTGCACATTTTTTGTCGAGTGTACGTTTTGCAAAGCGCACATTCTGCGTCAGACCCTTCTTAATTTTAATGACAGGTAACATAGTTAATTGAATCATTTTTGGTTTTATTTGCGACTGAAAAAGTGTTACTTGTTTCCATTCGTCCCTGGTTGGAACATAAACTTTAAATTTCTTTTCGAACATGAATATGGGGGATATTTTACCATTTTACCATTTCCATGATCTTGTCAGGAATGTCACTTGTTTCCCATTTTTTGTGTCTAGTTCGAGGTTTAGATGCCTCCCACAGTCCGGCCACCTTTAGTCTATGTAACGCTTTCTTTGCCTTTGTTTCTATTACAATGTGCAGGGATGAAAGATCTGTGAAGACTTCCAGTGCTGCCGTTGGAGCGGTTCTAAAGGCACCAGTGATCGCCAAACAAGCTGTTCTCTGAAGATTGCTAAGAGCATTCTTACAGTTCTTCAGCCTGGTTCTGGGCCACCAGACGATACTACCATATGTGAGGATCGGTCTCACCATCGTCATGTAGATCCACCTAATGATTTCGGGGTTGAGTTGAGTCGACCGACACATGCCAAAGACTCTGTAAGCCTTAACTACGGTTGTGTCCACATGCCGTTTCCAAGTAAGTTCCCTATTCATCGTTAAGCTTAGATATTTCACTTCTTTGGACCAGGAGAGCTGAGTACCATAGAGTGTTAGGTTACCCAGTCCCATAGTGTTTCGTTTAGAGGTGATCGGCATTGCACCATTGCTCCAGCAAATCCAGGGCACGTTGCATGAACCCCGATACAGTAGAGGAATACTTCCCACTGTCTGAGATGACCAGATTATCCACATAACCAACCATGTAGAATGGTCCTTTGTTCAGCCTTACTACGATTGAATCAACAACAAGGCTCCACAGAAGAGGCGAGAGAACCCCTTCTTGCAGGCATCCTCTAGTTGTTCGTGCAAGTAGACTGTCACCTAGCAGTTCAGAGTTGATAATTCTACCCTTTAACATGCATTAGATCAGGTTACAGATCAGTTGTGGCACACCATGTTTCTTGGTTAACTGAACCTTGATGGATCAAAATATCCAAAGGTAGTGCGATCAAATGCACCTTCAATATCTATGAATGTGCAGATGCAAATGCAGATGCAATCTTTGTTTTCCAGCGCAAATTCCGCACCACATGATGAAGAGCAGTTTCTGTTGACTTCCCTGCTTGATATGCACATTGAAGTCCATGGAGTGGGAATCTGTTCAGTGGTCCCACTCTGATATATTTGTCTACCTACTTCTCCAGGGTCTTCAGGAGAAAGGATTGTAGACTTATATGCCTAAAGGCTTTGGGTTCTTCGTAACCTGTCCCGTTTTTGGGTATGAAGATTACCTTAACACGCCTCCATATTCTGGGAAGGGGTACAAAAAAGCATATATCCAAAAACTTTAAAAACCTATGATAAAAATAGTTTCATGACTAGCTGACTTGACAGATGCTGTCCTGTCTAAGTTTTAATAAATATGTGCCCACGAACGCCATCTATTAAAAGCCAAAGTGGCAATTCTCATACAAAATTAACAATGTTTAATTTTTCGATTTCTCAGCTATTTTCTTGAGTTTTCCCTTGTTTTTTATTTCTAAACCATCCTTATATTAGAGCGAACAAATAAAAATAAAAGTTATTCAAATCGTTCGAGGTTTTTTTGATTTTTAGCGAGACTAACAAGCAGCAATTGATTTTGATTTATATAGAAGATAGATGATCAGATAAGTCATCATTGGATGTTTTATGTATCATGTGATACAATTGAAATCAAAATCATTGTCTAATTGGTGCTTTAATTTACCTACTTGGATAATTGGCACATAGCCACCATAGAAGATACAATGTAGATTATTTGTTAAATGGTTAGCACAACTACTTAGCAGTCTGTTGTCAAAAGAGCAGTAACAACATTCTTTTTTGCAGATTTGTTGACTGGCTATTGCTTTTTTCATAATTACTCTTCAAAAATCTAAAAACTATTCTTAAAAACTTAAATCATTAGAATTAATAAACATTAGTACAATATTATTAAAATAATCAATGCATTTTGTAGGTTTTATTAAAACCCACTACTACTATCTTACGACAACCATAAAATTTTAAAAGGTATTGCTAAGAGCCATTTAATGTGTTGGTATTCCATATAAACTTCTAATTCTTTCAAAGCAATAAGCCAATTTTAATGAAACTTTCTATGATAATGTTAATAATAAACAGAAAAATATTAATATATTATAAAACATTAAAAATTGTTTGTTCAACTGATTTGATTTGAAGATTTCCAATACAGTGGCTTTTAAGCATTAATAATTATAAAAAAATGTTTATCAAACCATAAGTTTTACAGGTCAGTAGCTGCCACCAACTCCTACTATGTGTTTGCCAAGTATTGTTATCAGTTTGTTATGGTAGGTACATTGAGCGATGCATATCAATAGTGAAATGCAAAACTAAGTTACTTGCAGTTATCAAAGCAAATGAAGTAAAAAACGCAGGTCTGTGCATTTATATCAATAGAATTTCACACTGTAGAGATTAGAACTTTGTGTATGTGGTGTAGAAACTTAATAAAATTTTGGTATAATCAAATCTAAAAATCCTGGGTCAGACTGTAACACATTTCAACAATTAAAGATCAAGAGCATAGTTCAATATTAAGCAATAACTTACCACATTGTTATAGTTGAAGGTTGCTGCACCTGGTGCAAAGTACTCTCTATTTATTTTGTCTCCCATAATTGTTCGCCACTCGATTGATTCTACTTAACAACACACAACCACTTTAGCTTAACCATATTAAATTACGAGGAAGTATTACAATATTCATTAAAGTTAAGCAAATCGCAACGACTCTTGGGAGCGTCCGAACTAGCATTGTTTGGGTTCCAGTAATTAATTAGATCTTTTACACACTTCCACCACATACATGTGGAAATTATACACTTTTATTTTCCTAGAAATAACAATATACAGTCCACAGTAGAATACAATAAATTATTTTTTTAAATCATTTTCTATCTTGACAATTCACCTTGACACACTTTTGACTTGTGGCTGTCAGTCAGCCAGCCATTTTAGATCCATAGATTTTTTTTTTTTTTTTTAATAGTTTGTTCTCTGAGGAACCGGCTAAGGTCATAGACCATGCTGCCATGTCATTAGTTTCTTAATTTCATTAGTATTATAATCCTAAAGATGATGATGAATGATAATGGAAATGATGATGATGAATGATAATGGAAATGAGAAGTGAGAAATGATATACCCCCAACCCCTCGAGTATCTCAGTAAAGATGTGGGGCTTTACTAAGTCCTCAAGCGGACTTCTTAAGAGAATTTGATTAGTGACGTTGCACTGTTTTGTTTCATTTGCCAACACTCATGCACACTCACGAACACTTAACGGTTAATAATCCACCATTATTTCACATTAATATTCGACTTAACACAAATTTTAGAAAATAAAACAAAACCGCAGACATGACTCTTCACTTTCCCGCCAAGAAGTGCCTTAGATCCATAGACGAAAAATATCGAAATTCTTTTTATAACACAAATTTTATTTTAGCAAAGGATCATAGATTATACATGCTTACTTCATCATCATCATTATAAACATTTCAGCCAAAAGTCATCCACTGCTAAACAAAATGGTCTCCCCAACGACCGGTTTTGTGCTGTTCATCATATCCAGCGGCTACACGCGACCTTCCTTCACCCGTTACTGAAAACTCAAGGGGTTCGGTAATAATATAAGTATTATCATTTATTATACATGATAATAAATAAAATAAAAAATAAATACCACTACCACTTGTCTATAATTTAATTATTCTTTACCATTCATTATTTACAAAAATTGAGATATGGCTGAAAGGGTTATATCCATTTGCTTTTCTCACAATAAAAAGTACACAAGCCGAAAACAGAAATGTTAGGGATGTGACATTCAATGTAAAAAATCGATTATCAATTAATCGGTTGGTACTCGGTACCCACTAGGAGGAAGCGTCCGCTGCCCCCGCCACGCCGCCCGCGCCAGGCAGTTTTACAGTATTGTAGTTTTCAAAATTTTAAATTAAAATAACTGTTTTTTTTTCTTTTTTTATTATTGTTATTACTTGATTATAGTAGTGACGATATGATAATGATGGTGGTGAGGATATTATGATATTTATCTATTAAACAACTTGTTCCAAAAAACCCATTACGCCTGAAATGTCAGTAGCTATACATAAAACTGAAGTGGTGGGTGCTGTTCTTTAAGCTGTAGGCACAGTAGTTTCGGAAAAAAACAATATTAAAGTTCAGCAAAAATATCGTTATGATTTTTAAAAGATTCCCAACACTACTGATCAGCTGTAGAAGTCATTAGCTTCTAAACCAAAGATTATAATATTTTTAAGACTGGTCATCTATCGGTATTTGTGCCTATGTAATAGTACAGTGTCTTAGTTAAAGTCCCTTTTAAAAGATTTTCCAAACTAAATACTTGATAGTTTTTAATCAATATAATTACTAATTACAGAACAATACTTAAAAAAAAAAAAGAAACATAACTTAACTGAACTTAAAAAAAAAACCAAAGAAATAAAAATAGCAAATTAAAAACTAAATGCCTATAAATAAAAGATGTAAATATTAATTCAGATTTGCTTTAAAGTTCAAAATAACAGCTGTCCCAGACAAATTTTATAGATAACTTAACAAAATGTCGTTACGTTTGAATCAATTTATTGACATAAACAAAGAAAGGACATAGTACCTACTTTGAAGATAACTACGTCTACGGCTTCGCCATATAAGATTCCGTTTGTCAAAAGCGTCTGTGTATAATTTGCTGACAAAAAGTGAGGATCGTCTGGATTATGCAACAAATAAGTAGGTGACTTCTTATTTTCACAATATTCTCTGTCAACAAACAATCAACATTACAGACAGAATATTTGATTGAAGTTATTCAAAACGTCAAGCAGACATATTACCCTGGTTAATTAAAAATTTGCAGCACCATTGCTCAGGCATCGTATGAATGTACTTTTATGCTTGATGGTTAATATTTGCGTTGGTTTCATTTGTTCATCGTCCGTCACAGAGTAACTAAGCAAGAGTAACTTACCCATAGATTGATCTGGTGAAATGAAACCAAAGTTAGCCGTAGATTAAATCATAAGAGTAAAGTTATACTGGGATAGCTATTCTCGTATAAATTGGATGTTGGTAAAATCCAACCTAAATACGTTTAGTGAGTTTTGGTGCAAGCCGACCTATGAAGTAAAAAAGACTTTAATAGGTAGGTATGGGAATAAGAATCTTAGCCGTTACTTATCTAACCTACGCGCAAAACCTTTCTGTAGTTTTGTCTTTGAAATTAAATTTTCATAGTAAGGTAATGAACCTGAAATAGTCATGTTCCTTGACATAGTCGATATTTTCATTATTAATTAAAAATAACTCTTTTTACTAAAAACTAACTCTTAATGCAAAGTTTCTAAGAAAACAGAGAACTCTTTATAAGATGTAGGTACTTTAACAACCTTTAGGTATAACGGGTAATTTTGCAACAGGTTGTATGTCTATGATATGTATAATTGAACAATTGTAAAAAAACATCTGTTATTAATTGATTTTTCCTATAATCGATTATTTTTTGACATCCCTAGAAATGTTTATTTTTCCTTTTATTTATTTACATATTATTTACTTTTTTAAATTACATGCTTCTGTAGATAAAATTTTAAACCACTGATTCCTGGAATCACCAAAATAAATATGCAAAAGTTAGATTCTGATAGTGAAGATGATCTTCCTGGAGGTTGGGTGGAAAAGACTACAGAAGATGGAAATGTTTACTTTGTAAAGTATGTTTAAATAATTTGTAAGCAACATTGCTGATTATATTATATATTTTTGTTTTAACAATATGCCACCTTTCAGCACTTGCAATAATAAGATACAATGGGCCCATCCTCGCACTGGCTGCAAGAAAGTCATACCCAAGGATTTACCTTTTGGATGGTCAAAAACAGTTGATGACTCTGGAAAAGTACTGTATCTACATAAAGAATCTGGAAACTTGACAGAAATTGATCCAAGACTGGCATTTGCTAAAGATGCAAAGAAACATGTACATGATTTTCGCCAACGTTATGATGGGTCATCTACAGCTTTTCAGGTATTGGCTTTTAGAATACAACCTTTACCTCTAATTTTTTATTTATATTCATGCCCTAAAAACAACATTAACATGACAGTAGTAATAAAGAGTATGAACACTTTGTTCTGCAATAAAAATATTAAGAACATTAAATACAGTTTGGCTAATACAATAACAGTTTAATTAAGCTGATTATTGGTAATAATAAATTGAAACAATGAACTTTAATTGATAACTTTTACAGCGATGAAAAAGCAATATAACCAGAAAAGAAATAATTATTAATAGGTATTCAAAGTTAACTTTTTATTTAAATATTATGAAATGTATACTAAGTAATACTTTGCAAATGTGTGGCTAACAAGTTACTTTTGTTTCATCACTGATTTTAATTCAAACATATAATAATATACCTATATTGCTGTTTTTTAGGTATTGCATGGAATTGATTTATCAGGAAAATATGCATTGATAACTGGTTCAAATGCAGGGATTGGCTATGAGACAGCAAAATCTTTAGCAAGGCACGGATGCAAAATACTCTTTGCCAACCGCAATATGGAGGCCACTCGATCAGCCATGAAGCAGATACTGAAAGAAACCAATGCTGACGAAGACAACTTGAAAGCAATCCACTTAGACTTAGCATCTCTGCAAAGTGTGAAGAAATGTGCATTATCTGTAAAAACAATGTTTTCTAAGTAAGTTATGATTATAATTTTTAAAATGGGTTGATTTCAATTCAATTTCAATAGTTTAACCCACTTAGCTGACAAGGTGTTATAACACCTCTAAAAGTATTATATAGATGTACTCACTCTAAAATTATACTTTTTAAGTTTGATTTATAAAAACACACAAACACCTGGTTGGTCTAAATAGGTTAAAATAATATGAAATAGTTTATAAAAAATATTTCAACTTATCTCAAAGTAATCTACCAATTAATAAGTTTGTTTTTACAACTTGGTAACAAACAATCAACAACTCTGCATAAATCACATGAATTATGATATTGGCTTATGAGGGAAATAATATGTTCCATCTGGTATTTTTATGTACTGATTTTAGTTAAAGTAACTGTACATATTACTGCCCAATAAATGATTTTACTGAACAAATGGATTTTTACAACTACAAATATTGATAGAGCTGCTTATTTCGAAATTATTTAAACCCAGTTCCATTTTTATATTGCTTATTATATTTAGCTGTGTTATCTGTTAATTAATTTAACTTAAAAAAATGTATTTATATAAACAACAATAATTGTTATTCTCATTTTTCAGTCATTTGGATATAGTGATATTGAATGCTGGAGTGTTTGGTCTACCATTTACATTAACAGAAGACGAGCTGGAGACAACATTCCAGGTGAACCATCTGAGTCATATGTATCTGGCACTGCTCCTGGAACCACTCCTGAGGAAAGGCTCAAGAGTTGTATTTGTGTCTTCCGAATCACACAGGTAAGGATAAAAGTAAAACACATGGTTATGTAAATATGCTGTCCGGTAACTCAATAGCACAGTGGTTAATGTGCTTGCGCCTTGCTCAAGTTCAACATCTTTCACAAAGGCCAGCTTTTCCATGCTTCGGAAGGCACGTAAAGCCGTTGGTCCCGGCTGCATTAACAACCACCTATCCATTGTCGGCCGCCGTGGTTATGGCACGTTCTACCTGTGATGTTACCATCCATAGGAAAGGCTCATGCCCCAGCAGTAGGGACACAAAATATGCTGGTGATGAAATCGGATTCAGATCCAGAAAATCCCAAAAAACTTGTGCAAAAACATGTGTCTGTGCAATACATCATTAAAGCTTAGTGATACATTGCACAGAAAAATGTTAACCTTACTTTTTGTTACTTTACCTTAGTTTTTTGATTGAGATTTAAATATCACATTGCTTCTGCTGGCTACTGTGACTGACTTCTGTTGGCTGCTGCTACGACACTGGCTCAGAGAAAAAAAAAACACTTAAAAATAATAGGCTAGGTAGTTGGTTATCATTAAAAGTATTTGAGTACAATTAATAACTAAGAAGTATTTTTAAAACTTATTCTATTAATATTTTACATTACAGATTTGCAAATTTGAAAAATGTGTTTGCACAGCAAAACTTATCAATGACCAAGGATCAATACAGCTCTATGATGGCATATAACAATTCAAAACTGTTTAATGTTGTAACAGCAAAAGTAAGTAATTTAAATAGTTTTGAATTTTGATTTTACACATTTTCATTACTAAAGAAAGTTATAAGGTAAATTAGGTTTAGGGAAAAAATTTTTTTTTTAATTTTTCTTAATTATTATTATGTACTTATTAAAATAATATTCGTTATTAAAAGCTCGAGCGCGCGAATACCAGACACAATAGAATTTTAATTGTTATCGGCCACTTGGTGGTCGCTCGACATTTGAGGGGATTTTAGGATTACTTTGTATCAAAATAAAATATTTAAAAAAATGCAACTGTATAAAGTAAGCTTAAGTAGCAGTGGACTAAAATAAGCTAATGAATCATCCTCTGTCCTTTTTTCAAAAAAATAATGAATCATCATCAGATGACGAAGATGAAAGTAATCTTAAATTTTCTGTGTGTTATAGATACTAAGCCAAGAATGGGCGAGCAAAGGTATATATGTAAACTCGCTGCATCCGGGAAATATGGTTTATACCAATCTCAGCACTTCATGGTGGCTGTTCCGGCTAGCATTCTTCTTAGTTCGTCCATTTACTAAATCGTTGGTAAGTATACACATATTTTTTTAAATATATTTTGTCAGTTTGAAAAAAGACAAAGTGTTAAAAAAATTCCACGAGCGGGATTCGAACCCGCACATGACATGCCGGGTCAGGTGCACTACGAACTATGCTATCGTGGCTCAATCCAACTCGCCGAAATTAATCAACACTATCTACTTTTACTTTGTAATTCAAAGGAGCCCTATTCAATGTCGTCAACTACATCATCAACATCCAATCTTATTATTTTTACAAACATTGAAAGATCAGTTAAGAATTAGGCAAGCTATATTTATGATTATTTACATATAATTAATTAATGAACGAATAGGGCTTCTTTGGCTTACAAAGTAAAAGTAGATAGTGTTGATTAATTTTGGCGAGTTGGATTGAGCCACGATAGCATAGTTGGTAGTGCACCTGACCCGGCATGTCATGGGGTGCAGGTTCGAATCCAGCTCGTGGAATTTTTTCAACACTTTGTCTTTTTTCAAATTGTAATTTGTTTGCAACAATATTTACGTAAAATTATATGTAAATAATAATATTTTGTCAGGTAACGCAACGCGCGGCATTATACCTTTGGTGTCGTAAGCGTCTGTGGGTTGTGGTATTCACTTTACATTATTTGGGCGGTATACTTGTTTATCTCATAGTCAGGTTAATAACTAGTTGTAATTTAAATTTTAATCCCGGCTGCGCTAGCTAATGCGCCTACGAGTTCTTTACTTTCGCAAGTTTATGTAATTGTCAACTAAGACGCTTTGAAATTAAACTACTTTTACGGATCTACTTGCATTTGTTTTACGCTTTTTTGAAAATATCCAAAACTTACTTTGCTTACCTAGGAAATGGCCACAAGGTCTCCGTCTATTGGGCCGATTGCCTATGTGAATTAAATGCTTAATAAATTGCATTGCAGCAACAAGCCGCCGCCACCACGGCATACGTGGCGTGTGATGCTGACTTAGACGGCGTAACCGGCCTGTACTTCAACAACTGCTTCTACTGCGAACCCTCCGCACTCGCGGGTGACAAGGACATCGCTAGCGAGGTATTCGGCATCTCACTCAACATGATACAACAGCGAATGGGAGTGGAGCTTATCAAGCAATACGTCATCGACTATGTTAAAGACACGCCTAAGGTGCAATCGTGATTTAATAACTGAGCTTCCGCACTCGCGTGTGACAAGGACATCGCTAGCGAGGTATTTGACATCTCACTCAACATGATACAACAGCGAATGGGAGTCGAGCTTATTGGGCAATACGTCCTCGACTATGTTAAAGACATGCCTCAGGTGCAGTCCCGTTTTACAAAAGTGTAACTTAATAGGGTATTTGACTACAATGAAAATATAGATCATAAGATCATAAGCATAATTTTTATAAAAAATAATTTATAAAATAATTAAATTTTTATGAATGACCACGTGATCGAAAACGCACGGGATTGGTCACGTGATGTCGTGACGTCATTTGCTTGATGTCGCTCAAAGTTTTGTACGGTGTGATTTGACAGCTAACAGTTTGTTTACATGCAACTGACGTCACGACATCACGTGACCTGCATGCATCGTTTTGGCAGTTATTTTATTCATTTGAATTTTAATGGCGATTTTCATAAAAAATAAAGAAATTCTATATGTTCTATATGTATTCTATATGCTATAATATATTTGTAATAGACATATTTTTCTAAAACCTGTCAAATACCCTATTACAGTGAAATAACTTTTCGACAAAGGTGCAATGTTTGAACTTATTCTGTCTCGTGGCTAGGTCAACAACATTCTCAAACTCAGAGGTGAAGGGTTCGATTCTCATCGGGATGTAGGTACAGTTACAAGTAAAGTTATGTCTTATTTTTTACATGAGTAACCAAATGTCTCCGCTCCACCTAAGTAGAAGCGGAATCCATATGTGACAGCTGGTCGAGCAGGATTGTATCGTCCTCACCTTGCTAACGCGCAAGTTGCTTCTTCACACCTCATATAAAGGACTCCTGGCTAACTTTTTTACAGTTGGTGACTCTTATCTAATTGTATTAAGAGTTTAAATGGTTTATATAAATGGGCTCGATTGTAAATTATTGTTCTCGGTTTGGTTGGTAGTAGGATGCTTTTTAAAACTTAGAGAATTCCATATGTAAACAGATAATTCCAAGTATACAGATCTTCTACCAGTGTCATTAACGGCCTTTGCGTCTGGGGAAGTCCGAAACTATAAGCGATTAGTATATTTTTCAAATTCATAGTTTTTTTTTATCTACTTTCCGTTTAACTGTTTAGCAATGTTCAGCAAAATTTTTCCGATAACAATATTTCACAGAAAATATGTAATTTATTTTAAAGAAACACCAAACTTATACTATAAGGGGCTTATTCAGCGCGGCTGTAGGTGTTGTCCTCATCGCGCCTGTGGTCACTAGGGCCGCTAGCCTTTGGACTTTGTCTAATTCTGCTTTATTTTTCCCTACTGCGGCTATGTGCCACCATACAATGACTCCATGTAAGATCCTTGGCAAAATTATAGCCTTGTATATCCATAGTGCCATCGCTGGTTTCATGCCCCAGGTTCTGCCTATCACAATTTTGCACTGCATCATTGCCATCTTGGCCTTTGAGCTTGTGTTACTTATATGGGTGCTAAAGGTAAGCTTGCTGTCCAGTGTCACTTCTAGATACTTGACTTCCTTGACTATTTCCAGCTCTTGGTTGTCCAGTTTCACTGGTTCAGCGCGCCCTATCTTTCTTTTCTTTCTAAACAGAACTAGTTTGGTTTTGTCAGGGTTTAGGTTCAAACCTTTGCTCCCACACCACCCTAGGGCTTCTTTTAGGCCTCTGTTCATGATTTCACACATGACGCTGAGAACTTTGCCTGTCACCAGGAGCACGCCATCATCGGAATACACCCTTGTGTATATGTACATCCTGTTTATCTTGTTTACTAGTTCGTCTATTAGCAGGAACCACAGCAGTGGCGACAGACATCCCTCCTGGGGGAATCCTCTTTTCGCCACCACCGCATGTGTTGTTCCTGCTATCTCTGTTCGTATCAGCCGGTGTCTTAGCATTTTTTTCACCCACTCTGATACGTCTCTGTCTTTTCCTTCGCGGCTTAAGGTGGCCTCTATTGAGTCGGGGGTCGCCCTATCAAATGCGCCCTCCACGTCAAAGAAGCAGCCCATTGCGTACTCTGTGTTGCTTACTGATCTTTGCACTCTCGTCACCAAATTATGGAGGGCCGTTTCGGTGGATTTGCCCTCCATGTATGCGTGTTGGTTTTGGTGGAGTGCAGATTCGCTTTTCTCTATTTGCTCTCTAATTAATCTGTCTAGGATTTTCTCCAGTGCCTTTAGAAGGAATAAAGAGAGGCTGGTGCATTTGAAGGCTTTGGCTTTGGTAGTGTGTAGGTACTTTAAAACTAGGAAGTTTTGCTGAACATCGCTTCGTCGCATGAGTTTCGGGATAACCTGTATAGTACTTTTATGTAATAAGGGGGCACGCAATGATATTAAAAAATATTTTGATTGTTTACAATACAATTAATATTATCAATAGTTTTATTTTTATTGACGTTTCATTGATGTTTAATATTACATTAAAATAATGTTTTTATATAATCGTTAATACTTTTAAATATAAGGTATTATATGTAAAAAAAAAAACGAATAAATTAACTGTTGATTTAAAAAAGTTTTTATTATCAAAATCTTAAAATAATATATTTTACTTAAGTACGACATATGACGTGGACGGAACAATGAGCTTTATTACAATCGAGTGGTAGTTAGCTCTTTCCTTTTAGGCGGCATCACAGATCTTGGTAACATGAACGTTAGGAAACCGCAAACTGTAAAAAAAAAAAAAAAAAAATTGAAAAATAGTATGTTCATCATATTATTATACTTTTAGAGCCATACAAATAAACAAAGAATAGTCTTGGCATAGATATTCTGTGTTTTGTTCTTGTCATGTAACTTTCATTTTAGATTTAAGTTAAAGAGACAAAACACGGAAAAACTATTTGAAGCTTGTTCTCTGTTTATTGGTAAGGCCCTTAATCAATAGGAAATAAAACTCAAAGCGTTGTTATAGATGGAGTCACTAGCATACTTCGGAAACAGAAAAGCGAAACGAAATAAAATTATTACAAACATCATCATCATCATCATCATCATCATCGGTCTATCTTAGTCCACTGCTGGACATAGGCCTCCCCCAATGAGCGCCATAGCGCTCTGTCCTCAGCTTGACGCATCCAGCATCTGCCTGCAGTCTTTCGCAGGTCATCATCCCACCTGGCCGCAGGTCGTCCTACACTACGTTTACCGAGTCGTGGTCTCCACTCAAGAACACGTTTACCCCAGCGGTTGTCGGTTCTTCGCCAGATATGGCCGGCCCACTGCCACTTCAACTTGCTAATTCTTAGAGCTATGTCGATGACTTTGGTTCTCTGTCGGATGTATTCGTTACGAATCCTATCCTTCAGAGAAACTCCGAGCATAGCTCTTTCCATAGCTCGCTGAGCGACTTTAAACTGGTGGACCAGCCCTACCGTGAGTGTCCACGTCTCAGCTCCGTAGGTCATGACGGGTAGGACGCACTGATTGAAAACTTTCGTTTTCAAGCACTGCGGTATGGGTGACGAGAAGACTCGACGTAGTTTTCCAAACGCTGCCCAGCCCAGCTGGATCCTCCTCTTGGCCTCCTTCTCAAAATTGTTTTTACCTAATTGCAGAATCTGCCCAAGGTAGGTATATTCGGAAACGATTTCGAGAAGGTGACCATGTACCGGTATTGGATCAATGTGGCCATTGATCATGACTTTGGTTTTATCCAAATTCATGCCAAGACCGATGCGTCGCGAGGCTGAAGCTAGGCCGTCCAGCATCTGGTTCAGCTCCTCTAGCGACTCCGCCATTAGAACTATGTCATCAGCGAATCGCAGGTGTGAGATGTAGTCACCGTTTATGTTAATGCCCTTTCCTTTCCAGTCCAGCGTCTTAAACATATCTTCCAACGCGCTTGTGAACAGTTTCGGGGATATGACATCCCCCTGTCTCACTCCTCTGCGCAATTGAATGGGTTTGGACTGCTTGCCCTGTACTTGGACACTCATTGTGGCGAATTCGTAAAGACATCTCAACACCTCGATATAACGATAGTCCACTTGGCATCGCTGTAAGGATTCCAGAACAGCCCAGGTTTCGACAGAGTCAAAGGCCTTCTCATAGTCCACGAAAGCTAGACACAGGGGCTGATTATACTCTTTAGACTTCTGTATAATCTGCCTCACTGTGTGAATGTGGTCTATGGTACCATATCCTCCGCGAAACCCGGCCTGTTCCGGTGGCTGGAACTCGTCGAGTCTCCTGGCGAGACGATTCCACGACGATTCCACGACGATTCCACATTACAACAAATTAATAAAAAAGTATGTCAAAATATATAAAGTATTTACATACTAGTAGCGCTTCTAGCGGCAACATATTGCAATGTGATCTTTTATTGCTAACTGCCGTACTCAGAGACGTCAATTAAGTTTTAATGACAATTAAGTATCTACTTCGCAATAAATATATTTGATTTTATTTTTGAGTCTCTTGCTGTCACTTTCTTATTTATAGTGCTAAATAGAGAAGGAAAGACATTTTGTCAATAAAACTTAATTGACGTCTCTGAGTACGGCAGTAATGCCTGATTTCACCATTGACTCCTAAGTTTATGTGACCCCTAAGCCATGTTAAGTGACAGTTGTTGGAGCAAATCCGTCACCTAAAATGGCTTAGGGGTCAATGGTGAAAATGGGCATAAGTCATTTACATTTCTAGTAATTTGAAACTTTAAAGTTAGAACGTGGAAGAACAATTTTTATAGCACTGAAGTTTAAGATTTCTTGTGACATCCAATAAGTAACAAATAGACTAGGCGGGTAAATTAATTTATCAGCCGAGACATCGTTTAAATCAGATTCTAATAAATTAAGTTAGTCCTTACATATAAACAGTCCCCCGAACATATAGAACATCCCTTCGCAAGCGGTGTTGATCATGACTCCCGCTATGTTGGCGCCGAATATCGAGCCTGTCCTGCCCATCATCATGGACAGACTGACAGCCATGCCTCTGTGAACAACAACCAATTAAAGACATTATAACTGATTCCATTAATCTTGCTGAAAACTACCAAAATATTGTAATATGCTGAAGAATCGGCTAAGATGTAAATTAGGGGCCCAGTCCTACTCAATTGCAGGATCCTGTTAAATCTGGTCACACTGGGCTACAGCCAACTGCTTAAATATAGGACTAGCGACCCGCCCCGGCTTCGCACGGGTGCAATGATGATACTAAATGCATGTATTTATAAACCATCCTTTTGAATTACTCTATTTATTAAAAAAAACCGCATCAAAATCAGTTGCATAGTTTTAAAGATCTAAGTATACATACCTACCTACCGATCTAAGTATACATATATAGGGACAGACAGACAGCGGGAAGCGACTTTGTTTTATACTATGTAGTGAGGAGAAGAGTCGAATCTTGGGGTCAGTGGCATGCATTGACAGTAGCCTATGTCCAGCAGTGGACTGAACTGGACTAAATATGACAGCGATGATGCTGTCGTCTTCGATTCGATTGTCGAGTTTCCGTTGACTGGTTTTGTCTTACACGAGCGAAAGAATCTAAAACTTCCGCCCGCGTGATCCGTACCTATAGCTTTTTAATAACTCTTAACGTGTCGCTGGCGTGCACACAACCATTTACTCAAGAATTAATATCAATAAGATATACATTAATTTTTGTGTGTAGATAAAGTACCTCAATTGCGTAGGAAATATTTCCACGCTGTAAGCGTTGACAGGTCCGATGGCTAGCCCGCCCAACGGCAGCGACGACAGCAGCACCGCGAACACCAACTCTTGCGTCGTCACGTTGATCAGCATACAAAACAAACCGATCACCAGGAAGATCAGAATCAACAGGATCTTCTTGCCTATAAACTTCACCGATGTACTGACGAACAACGCTATGATAGCGCAAGCGATGGACGCTATTGAGTTGATCGTAAACGTTATTGTGTCTATCGTGTCGTCGCATTCGCCTTCTGGCATTGTCTGGAAGGAAAATTTTAAGTTGTTAAGCGAAATTTGTTAACATGAATGCATGAGCTGAGTGATATCACACCCTAAGTCCTGCATACGTCCCTTCCGACATTTACAGGACTTAGGGTGGCTCAGGCTCCATTAAATAGGCGCCGAGCCGCATGCAGTTTTATCTCATATATACCTATAGATATATATATATTAATACGTGAAGCAAAAACGATGTACCCCTATTTACGAAAATTGCGCTGACTTAGTGGTATGAAATTTCGCACACTTAATAGTTTATGTAGAGAAAGATTGCAGAAAGTTAATATTTTTTAAAATTATGCATAAAAAATACATTAAATCAATAAAACAAATATTACACACACTACTACGTATTTGACACACACCCGCATATAATTATACTCTTTTCAAAAATTTCGTAAATGGAAAAGGAGCGGCCGAAATCTGTCAATACCAATCCAAACTCACATTCTATCTTTTTTAATTTTTCATTGCTTAGGGTACAATCCGTGCAGCCTTAATAAAATTACGGTCAAATTTCGACCACTAGGCGACCACGCATTACTGCGATGAAGTTTTAAGTGATCAATTTCAGCGGACAAAAAAATACGCTGACTACTATCACTCGTCTACGCTGGCCGTTATAGTATAGGTAAAGTGAATCTATTCTTACGCTGTTAGCCCTCATCCCGATGACGTCACAGGCAGTCATGTCACCATCGCCGCCGCCCGTCAGCACTCGGTTCAAAACGTCCGGTACCCACATGTACAGACCGTTCAATCTAAAATCAATTACTGTTGTTTACTTTATAACTTTATAATCGCTTCTGTGGATTAGAGGTTTGTCTTATTGGTGTTCGACCCAAGCACCGACGAAGGTTCAATTCCCAGCCGTTTGCCGTTTGTTTAGCCGATTTCAATATATTCAAAAGTACCTGACCTATCTTTATGAAATAAAAACTAAATTTAAGAATAATTTAATGTGCTTAAATGAAAATAATAAATTTTTATAAATGTAAAATAAATAAAAACGCGTAGTTTTTCCAGTATTTGCGTAAATGTAGATTGGTTACAGGTGTGCCGTTTTCACGCATTTTAATACTTTGTAATGCCTCCGCAAGCTCGTTATGGCAGACAAACAAGCCCTACCACCAACCAAACCGAGTACACAAACATGTAACCCCAGCTGGAAATCGAACCCGGGACCTCTGGGTCTAAACTGATGGTCTTAGCCACTGGACCACAGAGGCGGTAGGAACTGCAGTAGGACTGCGCCCATCTTCAAGCATTGTCAGAATCCTGGTACATTCTCAAAATTATAAGGCAGAGACACCATATTTATAGCATTTTTTATGTCAAAACTAAAACATATGCGAAACAATTGATTTGAATTTTTTGGTACTAAATTAAAAGAAGACCATTATTTTAAATTTTCAGTTTTTTATACAATTATCAAAAATAAATAAATAAAAAAGTTTTATATATTATTTTATTTGGCATTAAATATTCTTTAATTCAGTCTTTATTTCATAAAGCTAGGTCAGGTGCTTTTGAAGATATTGAATATTTTCTAACCGACCCTTTTTCTTTGCGGTCCAGTGTAGTTACTCGGTAGTTAAGATTTCCGAGTAAAGTGCGCTTTCACCTTTAGACCTTATCATCACTTATTTTGAGTTCGAATCACGATCTTGAAATCTTTGATCACCTTAACAAACACGAGAACTTACCTCGCCTGTCACAAGAAGACGCTGCTTCAGTGCCATACAAATTCTCGTTTCTCGCCAGGAGGCGTTACTTCAATTCCATACTAGTTCTCATTTTCGTTAAGAAGATTGAATGTCAAATAACTTACGGCACCTTGGTGAGATAAAGGTCAAGCGGTTATACGATAAGAAATAACTAAAAATATAACTTCCCAAGCGACACTGCTATTATTTAATTACACTATCAATTGGCATTCAACTCAGCTTCGTAATACCTACATACGAATAGAGATACCGTGAGTTTTATCACAGACTCCTTAACAACGTTCCATGGCCAGAGTGCATTGTTGATCAATCTGTCCATTGCGCTTGTTAGGTAAGATCCCTAGGGATCCTAGGTAATGTTTGTGTGAGTATAAGAGATGATGGTTATTTCTTATTTTTATTCAAATTTATTTAAGAATTGTTAGTCCATTTTATTTAAGAATTGTTAATACATTTTATTTACTGTAACAGTATCAAAATGATCGAAACCTCATAGTAGTTTAGTTTAGTTTAGTTTAGTTCGACTTCTACATCGGCTTTTGAACCATCGTAATTCTGAAAGTGAATTTGCAGTAGAACTATTCACTTTGTTTATGTAGTTATTTATTTATAGCTAGTATGTAGCTACCGCTAGCTGAGGAGCTCGATGGCGCAGTGGTTAACGCGCCCGGTCTGCGAGTTCTGAGGTTAAGCAACTTTCGCAAAGGCCGGTCATCGGATGGGTGACCAAAAATTTATCATCTCGACATTGGCGTATCTAGGGTCATTTTCCAGGGGGGGCCTGGCCCCTGAGATGCGATGGCCAATGAAGCCGAAACGAACGCTACGCTTAGTTTGGGGCTGAATAATTAGTGAGAAAGTTGTGTTATTATTATTCTCTTTATTTAAACTAACATCTTAAGAAATTATTATTATTATAATATTTCGATCATCATTACCTAAACATTTTTTTAAAGTTTTGTGAATCGTCTTTATTTCGATTGATTAATATAATGTTAATTAACTAAACCAACTTCAATTTACGTTTTTCTCTACAAAGATATTTAAAACTTTTTCCGGCGTGACGTTTTCCTTGACGTACTTATTAGCCCGGTGAACAAGTTAAAAAAACGTGAAAAATAGGTATAAAGCTCCTAAAAATATGAGCAATAGCTCATTGGATTCAGAATGACCTCTAGAAAAATGCAGTGTGCGGATTTTACTGCACGTAAAAAATTGCAAATTGTTATTAACAAAATAAGATAAAAAAAAAGGTATTTAGTTTTTTTTTTGTTAATATCCTAAAAAACTATTAATATTTACGATATTTTGAATAAAGATCCGAAACTTCCGCAAAAAAGTTCCAGCTCCCGGAACTCTACCTCTATTATTAATGATTTTAATTTAACGCTGAAAATAAGAATCCGCGCAGCCATTACGGCATGTCTGCACTGCCGCTAAAGACAGCGTACCACATAAAATATTTGTTTTATAGTAACAAATATGAATTTAAAATTTTTAATAAATTATCGTATCAAATTATAAATAAAAAATTATATATATATTTAAATACTAAAAATAATAAGTATTTTGATATAAGTATATTGCTGTTTTGGTTATTTTTTTAGCTCTAGAAAAAATATATAACGGTAGTTAGAATTTGTTTATAAAAATTGTTAAGTTAACAAACAATGAATTTATTGACAAAAAAAAATTAATTAACCTGTGGAGAAATGCCAATTATGATTTTTGAAACTATTCCTTAACTAATTATTTAAACAATCTAAATATAATAAAACGATTATAAACAATTTAAAAAAATTAAAGAAAATTAAAAAATATATATATATTGCCAAGACAATAAATTGTTTTATACATATCAAACTTGTCTATTTGTTTATAAAAAATTGCTCAACAAATGATGTAAACAAAAAATTTCCAACGTTACTTAATGCCATTGTTGGATTCGAAAACAGTAATAATATAACATTTGTTTAAAAAAAAATTGTATAACATTTCTTGGACTTTTCATTTTAATTAACTCGTGATTTTGTTAAGTTTATTATATAACAAAGGCTCCACTGAGTCAAAAATTTTAGGTTTATCATTTAAACTGTCATTTATGACAACGGAGATTGGAAAAAGATTAGCAAATTAACAATTGCATAACTTTTTGAAAAATTTTAAATTCATATTTGTTACTTTAAAAAAATATATTCTATATGGTACTTACGCTGTCTTTATCGGCAGTGCAACCATGCCGTAATGGCTGCGTGGATTATTTAATTATTAATAATAGAGGTAGAGTTCCGGGAGCTGGTACTTTCTTTTCCAATGAGCTATGCTCATATTTTTAGGAGCTTTATGTCTATTTTTCACGTTTTTCAACTTATTAACCGGACTATACATTTTCTATGAGAAGAGTAATGGCGTACGGAGCGCCCGCTTGCCGCTTTGCGTTGCGGCGCGAAATTCAAATGTACTCAAGCTTAGTACGTTGTGTATTTGTGAATTTAATTGTTTTTGTGACTTGAAAGTAACTAATGGAAATCGCTTGTAGACTATGTATTTGATTGAAATGGTTTTTGTGTGAAGATATTTCTCCAGCCCAACATCCTGGGGTGGGCACCAGTCAATTTTGGGGTGGGCCCGGCCCACCCGGCCCCCCCCCTATATACGCCAATGCATCTCGAGCTCCTCCGTGCTTCGGAAGGCACGTTAAGCCGTTGGTCCCGGCTGCATTAGCAGTCGTTAATAACCACCAATCCGCACTGGGCGCGCGTGGTGGTTCATGGCCCGTTCTCCCTATCCATCCATAGGGAAGGCTCGTGCCCCAGCAGTGGGGACATAAATGAGCTGATGATGATGATGTAGCTACCTACCTAGTATATAGCTACCTACCTATCACTTACATGTTAAATATGCCGAAGAGTAAAAACCCATTAAGTAACATCCACTTCAGGAAGGGCGGCGTCACCAGCGGCACCGTCTGCACTTTCAGAGAGGTCAAGAAGCTGACTTTAGCTCTATTACCGCCATCGGGCATTTTCAAGGATTTTATCTAGAAACATAAAGAAAAAAATCACAATGAATACATAGAAGCATTATGTTTAGTAGTAGAATGGGGTATCTAATGGTTAGTTATTGCAAAAACCGCACCGAACAGTTTAGGCTGCTATTTCTGACCTTCATACTTATTTCTGGAGCGGTATGAGATTCGCTAAATTACTGGTGCAATTAGTAAAGGTCTCAGGATCTGCAACGCGCACGTTATACTGTTGCAAGCAGCGTCAAATAAATTTACCTATACTGCAGGTGTGTGAGTCGAGGCGTATGTATGGTGGATGGCGTGGCGCCGGCGCCGCCGGTGGGAGGAGGTCTCCGTCGTACTTCTCCTTTGGCCCAGACTGTACTTAGTCGTTATACGTACTCTCTGCAATCAGTTAGCGCTCGTCATAGTAGAAGCCCACTACACGGGTGATATTAAGGTTCGATGTTTCATGCTCATTTCATTAATTTCTGAGTCGGCTACTCTTAGGATCCTCTATAGAAATGTGGGATAATGCAATTTAAAACTGAATTATACAAACGCACAGGAAAGTCGTCAGGAGATTTATTTTTGTTAGCCGCGTACATAGTTCGCAGTACTGTGAGCGCTTCGTCGTGCCTGCCTTGGGAGACCAGGTACTTGGGGCTTTCCGGACCGCAGGCGAGGAACCCGGCAGCGATGATGAAGGTCAAAGAATACACCATGCAGAGGAGACGCCAAGGTCGGAAGTCGTATGCACCGAAGTCGACTTGAAAGTCCAGTGGCAGAATACCCCACGCTAGCACTAAAAGTGGAAAATGTTTCGTTATTATAATAGAACTTGAATTTTACAAATTTTGCATTTTTCCAACTATCCTAGGTATAATATTGTAGCTAGAAACGTGGCATATACAAATCTACCATAAATAGGTACATAGGTACAACGGGAAATATCTTCTCATCATCATCATCATCATCATCATCATCATCATCATCATCATCATCATCATCATAACCATTATCATCATCATCACCATTATCATCATCATCATTATCATCATCATCATTATCATCATCATCATCATCATCATCATCATCTCAGCCAGAAGACAATATCTTTTAACCAATTCAAATTTTTATCACACTGGTAGTTACTTAATCCTAGTTACAACATCATTAAGTAGCAATATTGGAACATAGGATTTCGATAATCATGACTGCAGTTAGCGTTTTAAAAGTCATGACTGATCCGAAAAAACAAAAAATTACCTACCTATCTAAACATACAATTTATGAGTTTAATTCAAAGTACACTATTTGTGGTTAATGACTTTCCTAAAACTCTGTGTAGGTAGGCCTTGAGACTTATAGTAATTAAGTGACATTCGCACTGGGTGCACAAGGCCCAAAATAGACACACATGGCGTAGTTTACACCAAAATGGTTAAGGAAGGCTAAGCAGAAGTGAACTTACGCGGAACCAGAGCAGAGCCCAAGATCTGCATGGAGTTGGTGATGGACAGCGTGATGTCCCGGTACTGCTGCGGCAGGATCTCGCCAATATACGAGTATGGCACCGCGGCAGGGCAGGCTATGCTGGCGAGACATACAATAGGACATTAACGGGGCATGCTATGTTGGCGAGACATGAAGTTGGACATTAACGGGGTAGGCTATGCTTGCCAGATATCAAATAGAACATTAACGGGCAGAGATATACAGTAAGACAGTAACGGGCAGGCTTTGCTGGTGAGACATACAAGGATATTAACGGGCAGAGGGCAGGCTATGCTGGCCAGACATAAATAGGATATTAACGGGCAAGGGGCAGGCTATGCTGGCCAGACATAAATAGGATATTAACGGGCAGGGGGCAGGATATGCTGGCGAGACGAGACATACAATTGGATATTAACGGGCAGCCAATGCAGCCTGACAAGAGGACATTACGCCTAGGCATAATCACCATACGGTTTACCAGGTTATCTTGCCAGGGCAAGCCAAGTAAAATACAAGTACCTACTTAACAAAATTATTTTTTATGAAGTGAGTTTTCTGGTCCAGTTTTGTGCCCACGCTTGCGCTATTGTTGGCGGCTTTGTGCGACGCCGCTGATGCCTGTGGAGCATCTTTTAAACATCAAGACCTCATCAAGACGTATAAAGACAGTATCATCGGCTGCTTTTTGTCGGTCGCCTTGACAACGCCCAATAAGCGTTGTGCTCGCTTATTGCTCCAGTAAATTAGCGGCGTGACTTTCCGTGCTGCTTCCATCTCACGCCGGCGCCGATTGCAGCTGTCAACGTCTTCTTATTTGTTTATTTTTGTATTTTCTTTTATAACCAACTGTTTTTGTTATACATATTTTGAATAATTTTAATGAATTTCATAGTGAGATGTCCCAACTTTCCACGCATTTAGCCTTAGTTAGCGGCATTGGGCAATTTGTGAGGTGCGAACTCTATACTCAACCAAATTTTTTTAGAGGAACAAGAGGTTTAAATATTCATATTGGTAAAATTCACAGACCAACACGTTTGTGTTGGTCTGTGCCAACCCCAAACCACCCAGCCCATACCTCACTCACCATCACGTTCTATCGAAAATCAATCTCCTCAAAACATGGAGTTTTGGAAATTACTTGGAAAACTAAAAAGTGGACACCAATTATCAAACGCATTCACTTCTCTAGCACAAACCATCACTTAATTGGGAACTACTATTTACGTTTGCTTATCGCATTATGCAAGTTCGCAGAGATGAAAATTCTAGTGTAACTCTAACACAAAAAATTAAAAACAGTTACACCAACCCATTACCTCATTCACTCAAATGTATTACAAAGTTCAGTCATTAGATCCAAAAAAACACCAATCACGTCATTTAATGTTGGCAAGGTTGAAGAAAAAATCAACGAAGGTGGTTTAAAAGGTGCCACCCAGTTGAATTTTTCAGTGATATTGCTCCTGACTGTCAAGAGACAGTGGCCTCTCTAGTCTCTAAACACCCACCTCCTTCAGCAACATTTCGTCTCCCCGATCCACCTGAGTCTACAGATACTTCGCCTTCGACCATCGAAGACGAAGTATACAATTCTGTTATCTCTTTCAAAAATGGCTCTGCCGCCGGTGGCCTTGATGGTTTGTCGCCACTACATTTAAAAGATTTGGTATCTGGTACCTCTGGAGACGCCGGCAGAGTCCTTCTCACCAAAATTACTTCACCAAAATCTTTGTAATCTTATGGTTGCCGGAAATGTACCTCAGAACATCACCGGTATACTCTACGGCGCTAATCTTTGTGCTTTAAAAAAAGAAAGATGGCGGAATAAGGCCAATCGCCGTAAGGTGTACCATCCTGCGCATTGTTTTAAAAATTTGTGCCAAGCACATCCTTTCTCAACTTTCTTCAAAATTTCAGCCAGTGCAGCTCGGGTTTGGTTCGAAGGGTGGCTGCGAGGCCGCGGTCCACTCAGTCCGCACCTTCTTACTGAATGATGGTGGCGAAGTGTTACTGAAGGTGGATGTAAAGAACGCATTTAACTCCGTAGACAGGGGTGCTCTGCTGGCAAAAGTTAAAGACGATATTCCTCAATTTTATAAATTTTTGTGGCAATGTTACAGTGAACCGACAAAATTGGTTCATCGAAACAATCTTCTTTATTCTGCCGTTCGTTGCCAGCAGGGTGACCCTCTGGGACCTGCTATTTTCTTTTTAGCAATTCACCAAATAATTTCAAATCTAAATTCTAAATTTAATGTTTGGTATCTCGATGACGGCACTATAGGGGGAAACTCTGGTATAGTTCTCGAGGACCTACAAACTTTGTTATACCAGTTTGGCAGTATAGGTTTGGAGCAAATTTTTTCCAAATGTGAATTATACATGTCGAATTCCGTGGCCGAGCCAAGCTAAAGGTAAAGCTCAAATAGTTACTGACTTCTGTCGCCTGGCTCCCAACATCAAAACTCTCAACGATGACTCATTATTTTTATTAGGCGCACCGCTTCTCGATGCTACCATTCCTGCTTTTATAAACGATGCGATCACTAAATTCAATTCAACTGCAGACCGGTTATTCCAAATTAATCCACACATGGCCTTTTATCATTCGTTTTGGTCTTTTTGTGACAATGTACCACGTTGCTCCCAACTTTGGTTTTTTCCAGCAATGTTATCCAATTTTGATAATTTGATTCTTATCAAAGTATCTAAATTGGATAACTCTTATTAAAATTTTAATTTGTTCAATGAACGACCGAGTTTTTTTTTTTTTTGATAGAATTTTAAGTAATACAATTGTATAAGTAAATAGTACAACATAAACTTTTACGTTTTTCCGTGTACTACGATTCTTCTAAGAAAACAAAAACAAATATGAATATTACAGAAATCAAACACGTCTAAATGTATAGTTGTATGTGTGTGTGTATTATTGTGTTGTGTTGTGTCCAAGTGCGTATCACTGGTATAACTGCAGGGGCGCAGCTGAGGGCGCAGCGCGCGGCACGCCAGGTAGTCGATCCTTTTTTTAGTCGATGTAGATAATTAACTAATGACTGTAGAGACAGGCTGCGGTAAGTGCTGAAAATCGCAAACGGCACAAATACGGAAACCTGGGTCCAAATTATTTATTTGTTCCGTTTGCGGTGGAGACATTGGGTTGTTAGAGAGTTGAGTGCTCGCCTTGTTGAAGCCTCCGGTGACAAGAAGGCTGGCAGCTACCTCTGCCAACGTATTAGCTTGGCTATCCAAAGAGGTAATTTTGCCAGCATTCTTGGGACCGTTCCCATGTGCCCGCCGCTGGAGGACATTTTTTATTGTTTGCCTTGAATTAAGTGATGTTTCTTTTGCTTTTTTTTCTACTTACTTGGGGTCAGAACACAAGTAGTAGTATAATACAATACTATGCGGAGTTCAAAATCATGTTACGAAAACGAGTTTTTGTATAACAAAAATTTTACTCTCCTTGTTTGTCGCCAGAAGGCGCTGCTTTAATGCCATACAAAATAAACTTGTGCTTGTAGTGCTTACTAGGCGTAGGCACCCTGGCACCCTGCTGAGTCTTTAAGGATATTTGGTAAAATCTCTGGAAAATACTAAATATATTTTGTCCTCGCGCGCCATATGTACGACAGCCGTCGTAAGGTAGTGCGCTTATTATACCTACGACGCATGACGGGTTAAAATGTAAAATTCTTCCCGTAGGTAAACCCTAATTTTACGCTGCTTACTTGCAAAGTAACCAGTTAAATACCGCAAACAATAATTTACTAGATAACGCTGATAAACTTTATAGACACTATAGATAGTGAATTATTATGATTACAATTAAATAAGTACATAATAAGTGTACGCGTGTGATTATAACGTGTTGACAGCGGCTTAATTAACTCGATTAAGGAAACTAAGTATATCAGTCATATTACAATTCCGATCATTAGTTATTACTAGTTATACACTAGCCCCCATATTCATAAATACTATTTAAGGGGGTGCAGCGCGGACGCAAAACTGCGAGTTTCAAGTTTCTTTATGATAGCGAGCGAGCGGCGCGTGGCAGTGGTGTGACAACGTAGCACGACTACGAATACGCACGCACACTAATATCTGTACAGAGTAGGCTGGTGATTTAATTAGAGCAATGTTTATATTCGTAAAATCATAGGCGTTTGGGTAAAAAATAATAAAAGTCTTAAGAGGGTGCAGCGCCGAATTTCGAAAATTTACGTGTTTTTAAGTCACTGGTGCTAGGAGCTGAATAGGTCATATACATTAAAAGGACTAGTGTAGGTTAGTTTGTTCCTTTACAAGGTCATGGTTGTCTTGGAATTTGAAACAAATACCCAGAAACTGCATAAAAAATACGTAAAAAAATGATATCTAAAAACTTATTTCTTCAGAAACTTTGTAAATATAGCACAAATGAAACAGTGATCCGACATCAAAATGTTTTATTGATATTCCGCAGGCCACTGTTGTCTTATTGTTCAATAAAAAAATTATATTAGTGTGTAATGGATGAATGAATATTAACTCGGTATTAACTCGTTAAGAAATACTTTTTTATCTGTATGAAGTATTATGGTGACCATTTTCTAAAGGGAAGCCGATGGGAATCGAGTTACTTATATGGAGTCTTCGCCACTGCAAGATACGTAGAAGAGATCCTTAATGAGTATAATGTCGGCCCATAATTACACATTACACACTAATATGTACAAAATAAAAATAAATAAGTAATTAAAAAAATTAAAAAACACGACTGCCATGACAAAAAAGGCAAAAAAAGAACTAAAAGGCAAAAAAACAAGATGTCATGTATTTATTTATCACATTTAACCTACAGTGCTATACATATTGCATCAGCAAAATGTAAACTGGTTCGCCTGGTAGGTAGACCTTGGACCAAAACTTTCCTCATCCGATATCAAACGAGGAAAAGTCTTAGGCCCTGAGCATAAGGACAAAATTGTGTCATAAGTATATTATGTCCAAACATAACTACTAAACCTTAAGCATCCTTAATTAATTAATATATAATTATTGACATTCAATTTCTGGCAATAGTTAAAGAAGTGATGGTCTCCTCTACCTATTTTTTTACCCTGGAAAATCTGCTCTCAGTGCGGTGGTCTGCCCGACCCACTAAAAACCAGGGGAATCGTCGGCCGCTGGGCGGGACTCCGAGTACTCAGAGAGGATTTCACGGCCCGCTGCGATGGTCCGTGAGGACACAGGAAGGCCTACTCACCCAGGACATGCTCATGCTGTCCCAAGACACGTATTCCACATGTCTTGAGAGAGCATGATTTTTGTAGATAGTTGACATGAGGTTTAATACTCAATATCTGACAAAAGCGTAGTAAACTAAAGGTAAAGTCCTAGTAAAGCGATGTCACTGCTTCTCTCCGATGTCTTTTCTATGTACTCGTAGCAACCCTCGTCCATAACCAAGTTGCTTTAATAACTATTTCCATCACGCTTAAAAAGTGTAAATTGATTTCAAACATACCACAGCGATGCTAGGAACTTGCAGGCTGCAAAGCTGATCAGCTCAGGCATGAGGCCAGCTAGAAGACCCAGCGTTCCGGCTGCCAGCGAGCTGATGATGATGATCGGCTTCCGACCGCGCGTGTCTACGAGATAACCCCATGGAAATGACGTCAGAACGATACCTGAAATCGGACACATCATGTTATGCACCGGAAAAACATGGACTATTGATTGATTGATTAATTGATTAGGGGGTCGACCGCCTAACTCTCTCGCTTTCGATCGCTTTGAAGGCGAGGCGAGGAGGAGGCGTCATCTTGTCATTTCGAAAGCAATATGAAAGCAATATCGGAAGCTATAGCCTTTCTTTATTATTCGATATTATTCGATATTATATTTCGATATTATATTAGAAAGCGAGGCCTCGCTTTCAAAGCGATCGTAAGCGAGAGTGTTAGGCGGTTGGGGGGCAGGACAAGGGTTCCAAGATGCTCGCACATCTGGTGATCGGCTAGCAACCAATCGCTGAAGTTATCTATTCCACCTCGGAGCCCTACTTTGATTATGCAAAATGTGGCGTCGACGTCACTAACGGCGAGTTCACTAAAATTGGTGATTTTTAAGCGTTGTCTACCCCCTTTTTGGGAGAAGGATGTGAGAGTATAAATTTATGTATGTATGTATGTATGTATGTATGTATGTATGTATGTATGTATGTATGTATGTATGTTTGTATGTATGTATGTATGTATGTATGTATGTATGTATGTATGTAAGTAAGTAAGTATGTATGTATGCATGTATGTATGTACGTATGTATGTACACCATCATCAAGCAAAACGTCCACTCACATGAACAGCGAAGAGATCAGCCATAAATCAACACGATGCCTAGCCCAATGCGTTTTGGTGGTTTACGACTGCTATCTTACTTGTTGTTTTGATGCTGTCATTAACCGGTAGTTAATCAAGACACCAGCTAAAACATCAGAGTGCATTGCTACAATTGATGGGTAATGACTTAACCCTTTCGAAGGCAATGGCAGCTACGTTGCCACCAAATATTGTACTTTGTTCACTTGGAATTAGATTGAAAACCAATGAAAATTTAAAACTGTATTACCCGTGAAAGGGTTGCACCACGATTGCCAAATGCGGGTTGGTGATGGTGATGATGATTGGTGATATTAATTTAATTATGTCTTCTTTTCTAGCTAACATCTGTTTGTTATCAAGCTATCTCGATGGTATTATCATAGTCGTGTTACGTAGGTATTACGTGGTTGGTTTAATGCTCTAAGATTAAGTGACATAGTATAAATCTTGGTGTTGGTGGGTAGGTAGGTAATAGTAAATATTTGCATCACCACTGATAAGAATACAATGGTGAATATAATTATGATTAAGTATACAACAGTATTATGTACGTACTTCAATTAAATCATAAGCTAAGAACATACGCGCACAATTAGGGTTACCATATCTCCGGATTTGACCTGAGATCTCAGGGTTTTTAGGCTCCTGACAGGATTGCGGCCGGATTTTGGAAATCGCAGGATTTTTAGATTTTTCAATAAAGTACCTACTTACATTTTTGACTTTGTTTCCTAGTAACTGCAAAATATCAGTAACAACATTAAATTATTAGTTACTTTTTTCACGGAGTTGCGAATTACGTTTACGGCAAAATCTCAGGACTTTTTTTATTGAAATTATACTCTTTCTCGGGACTTTTCAATTTCCCATCTGGTAACCCTACGCACAATAGTTTTCTTAAGGGTGCGCCGTCTCTGTAAGTGACAAGTGTCATATTATTTTATTTGAAACCGCGCGGCCATACTAATTTTGTTTGGGGAATTTAACGTGTTAATTTGAAAACAAATAATTTAAAAAACCGCTCGATAAATCGAAAATGTGAGACGGATATCGTACCTATCGATAAAAATATCAGTTAAAAATATTACATCGCGAACGAACGATAAATCGTAATAAATAAAAAGACTTTTATTTCAATAGTGAAAGAACATACAATCGAGTGCATCCAAAATTATTCAATAAATGACATATTGAAAAAGAATAAAAAACATATCAAAGTAAAATGTGCTTTAACAAATAATAGTTAGGGGTCAATTTAGATTTGACGTCAATTGATAGCTGATGTCGTGTCTCTGTCGCTCATCGTCTGTCGGGCGTCTCCGCGGTTCGCTCGGCGCCATTCGCCGCGCGCGACGTTAACTAATATTTTCAACCATTCAACTGATATTGTTAATTTCAATTATTGAATGTTAGTGATATATTTTTTTATTAGTTGATTTTAATGGTTATTGAATTTATTTATCATCTCTACTACAGTCCTCGTACTCACCTATGTATGGCACTGAGGACAAAAATCCTCTTTGCGAGTCCGTCATCTGGAGGTCGCACCGCGCGGACGGCAGCACATATGAGTACCCCACAGGCTCGACGATGGCCGCGATGAGGAATAGAGCCAGCACTAGGCAGTATTTCAGGTTATAGATGCCAAGACCTAGGAACGAAAAACGTAACGTAACGGGCTCTTCAATCATAGTCTAGCACTTTTAAACAAGGCGGCATTTTTTTGTACGTTTTTCGAAACGACGTTTCATTTATAACATTTAGGTACCTACTAACTTCGGAATCGGAAGATTATAATAAATAACAAATAATGTGTGCTGTAGAAAGTTTATTGTACATTATTACCTACTTATAAATGTTATGCTTGGGTGCTTTGTTAACTTAAAAGGTAAAAATAGCAAAAAATGCAACAAATGCAATAAATGCAGCGAATTCAGCGAATGAAGTGGACTCCATATTGTACTGTACCGGGTTCTTAAGTGTCTGTTTTTATCGTATTGTACGATAAAAACATTTAACCATGTCGGTAAAATAAATATCCCAACTTTAAAACCCATTAGGTTATCTGTATATTTTTTATTTATCTGTAAAGATATTGTTTCTGATTATTTTTACTAGACCCGATTACCAACCGAATTAACAATGACATAATCATCAGAACATGCTGAATTATTTTTGTATCTGAATACTTATTTTTAAAGAAAACATATTTTTTGCTACACCGCTTTTTTGTTTTATTTCTTTAAAAACTACAATGTTAATAAGTTCACGGGATAATCTCGACTCGACGCAATCTCAATGGATCAATAGAAGTGGAAGGGTTTGAGGGATACCTTTGTCCAGAAGTGGGATGAAATAGGCTAAACGAAAAGAACTGTAAATCACTTGCAGAATAATTAAAATACAAATTGTGGCGCAGCCGAACTGTCTAAACATATTCGTGTATAAACGTATCGTCCAAGCAACTTTTTTTGTATTGTAAATCATACTTACAGCGAATATTTTTATTTATTATGAACTCATATGAGACCCAATTACGTGGCCCTCTAAAACGTAATCTTTTTTACAAGCCAAATATATTTGAAATAAAACCAGACGGTAAAATAACTAAGTCCCTAATGCCCATTTTCACCATTGACCCCTAAGTTTTAGGTGGCCCCTAAGCCATTTTAGGTGAGGGTTTTGCTCCAACAACTGTCACCTGACATGGCTTAGAGGCCACCTACAACTTAGGGGTCAATGGTGAAAATGGGCATAAGTCGCGTTAAATGTTGCTCATAATTATTATGGTTTGAGATAAAAGTGTCTAAATATAGGCCTGGTACGTAACATAATATCTTATAATACCTATCTTATAATTTAAACTTTAAATTACTTACCAACCACTGAAAGAGCTTGCTCCAAGTCCGCTTCATATTTTTCATCTTTATTCACACTCTTTGACACAGTTTCAATTTTACTCACCATTTTTAATAACAATTAACACAATTTATAACAAAATTAACTAAAAATCCAACAAAAACAGCACACGTTCACAACAATATCACATTGTTTATGTTATTTATGTTAACTTCTTAATTGGGTATTTCAAAGATGCGACTGATACGTAATCGAGCAATTAGCCGGCTGTAATGATAAAAAGATCGAGGGAGCATTATCGGGTGGCCCGTTATAATTGAAGGTAGAGACTAATTCGAACCGGTCCGTGCGCTTGCTTTTAACACGTACACTGCTGAATACACACTAAGGGCGCTTTCAAATTAGGCGTTTTGTGTCGGACCGCTCTGTCGTGCGTTTCCACTGCGTTCCATATTAAATCAAGCGTGCGGCTGTCGTGAGGCTGGCGTTTAATATGAAAACGCACGGCAGTGGTCCGTCATAAAACGTCTAAATTGAAAGCGCCCTAAGTTCTACGAAATCCAGCTTCCCGGAAGAACCGCCACCGTATCAATAGACAGACTGAAGCCAGCCTACACACTGAACGCGAACACTGAAACAATTACTCAGTCACAAGCACAAGCCGTCCAGCTAGCAGCAGCAGCACCAGATCTAGTTCCAGGACCGCAGCCAAGAACCCGTTCAGGCAGAGGTGTCGACACACCCGTACGCTTCGCTTGAGGGAGAGTCCTGTAGCTGCAAGACATAAATCATGTTTACGTCGCGTTTTCCTAGCTCCGCACGTACATGCGCTCCGTCCGACGACCGCCGCCGATGACTGAGCGCGAACCGCAGGCCGCAGCGAACAGCTGATATTAAGTCGCGCGCGCCGTTGTTCGACCGCGATCGTAGCGCCCCCTACTGTAATCTTTAGTAAATAAGAATTTAAATGAAACAACTTTTACGGATCTCTTTTTCTTTGTCGATTCTCTCTTGGCAGAGCGGTCGTGGTCACGTTAAGTCGTCAAATTCAGTGGTTGAGGCGAACACAGCTCTCGCCATCTGTCTCTGTTGGTAGACTGTCTGGCAGTCAGATACGCGGTTCCCTATTGCGGATTTCATTTGATCAGTCCAGCGCATAGGTGACCGGTCACGTGATCTGGTTCCCTTCACTATTCCTTGTACGATCAGCCGCTCTATGGAGTCGTAATCCCGCCGCGGGACATGGCCAAAGTACTGCAGTATGCGCGACTGTACTACGGCTGACCGACGCTGCGTGATGCCGAGCTCCTGGAGTATGGACACGTTGGTGCGGAACTCTGTCCACGATATCCCAAGCATCTTCCTCCAGCACCACATCTACCTTCACTTTTTCCAACTCACGTACTGTCCACGTCTCTGCCGCGTAAAAATGGGGAATACGAGTGTTCGCACGAGCCTGATTTTGGTGGCTTTAGTAATGTTGCGATTCCTCCATACCCTCCTTAGCTTTTGCATCGCAGTTCTGGTTATGGCCATACGTCGTTTCACTTCATCTACATAGCCAACGTTGTTTGAGATTAAGGCTCCAAGGTATAAGTAAGCCTGAACCACGCCACAGTTCGCAATTTATGTCACCTCGGGCGAGTTGTCGTTGGTGCGATCCACGATCATCATCTTGGTCTTAGATCGGTTTATCTTTAACCCAAACGTAAGGCTTACGCGCTGCATTTTGAGAAGTAATTCTTCCATAAAGGCAGCATTACTCGCAAATAAGGTCGTGTCATCTGCGTACCGCAAGTTCGCAATTTTGTAGCCACCAATCACAACACCATCGGTCCAGTCTTCGATAGTGATTCGCATAACAAGCTCGGTGTAAGCGTTAAATATTAACGGTGATATTATGCAGCCCTGTCGCTCGCCCGCACTTGGGTGGAAACTATCCGACAGGAGGTAGGAGGTCATACGACCGTACTGTAGCTGTTCCCCCTTCGTAAAGATTCCTAAGCAGGTGCACGAAGTGTAGTGATGTGCCCATGTCTAGTAGTGTTTTCCAAAACGTTGGCCATTTCACCGAGTCAAACGCTTTGGAGAAATCAACAAAGCATTCGGGTTGTTAAATTCTCGAGGCTTCTCAATGATTTGCCGAACGATGGGAATTTGTTCACGGGTTCCTTTTCCTTTTACAAATCCGGCTTGCTCTGCAATCTCTCTGGACAAATATGACTTCAGTTTCTCATTTAAGATATGTAGCATTATTTTGCTAGCGTGTGTTATGAGGGCGATGAGTCGAAAGTTGCTACACTTCTTTGTGGAACCCTTTTTATGAAAAGGAGTAAAAACTGTGTGGGCCCATTCGGAGGGCCATTTGCTTGTAAGCCATACTATTATGTTGCAGATTGCTGGAAGATACGAATGTGGACTACTCGCGTTTATTTTACACATTACTTTTAATTAATGTTTATCCTGACGTTTCGAACCCTTTGCAGGGTCCGTGGTCACAGGGAGACTGAGCTGTTGGTCGTCTCATAATTAGTTAGTAGTTTGTATACCCCCATTTAAATCTAATCAGGTGCGTTCCGTTTCGCGTAAACTTTAGAAAACAATATATGACTAAATAAGAATTGTTTATTACTAGTTTATCAAATAGTAGGCAAACTGAGAAAGTTGGCAAAGAGCACATAGATCGTTGTAACACTATAAAATTGTACTTTAGCAGTAATCTTAGCTAGTGTAGGTATTATTTACCACAAATACCCACTAGCTAAAAATGAAATGATTGTGAAGAGTGACGTTGTTGATAAGGAGGGCAAAGTTTAGACTCCACTGTGCCATGGTACCAACAGTACGACATAGCGTGCGAAACGGCTGTATTCGCGTTTGTATTGATTGTAAGTCACACTATCGTACACTGCAATGTTGAGATCGTCATCATCGTGTATTCAAATAAATACTTTCATGGCAAATCTCGATTTGTAGATTATATAACGGTACATGGTTCACTACAAAATCGACATAAAAGAAATGCAATTAATTGTCAGTCGCTGGGTGACCGCTATGATGCAAACAATTATTAATTTGCAAAATAACAAGGAGTTATTTAAAGTAACAAGTCAAAATAATTGATTAATTCGCATATTGATTTCGACGCGTGTTAGGTAGATTTTGGGCCAAAGTAATATGACGGCGGATGCCTTTGTGTGAAAGTATCATTTAACATTCGTTTACGTTGAACGAAACGAAAACGAAAATTTAGTATAGCATTGAAGCAGCACCTCCTGGCGGCATACGAGAAGAGTTAACATTTTGCCATACAAATTCTCGTTTTCGTTTCAGTGATCGACAAAGAGAAAGCGATAACGAATGAAACTTGCACTTGGCACCCAGATCGACGACCTCCTTGGTCGAGTGGCTTGCACACCGGTTTTCATGGTGTCGCCATCTCTGAGGTCCCAGGTTCGATCCCCGGTCGGATCAATTTAGAAATACCCGTTTTTCTAAATTGTTTCTTGTTAGGCGTTTCCTATATATGTATAATAAGTATGTATTTAAGTAAGTATATTAAGTATGTTTATCCGTTGTCTAGTTTACTATTTATCGATTTTCTTAAGGAAGCTTTTCTCGGGGCTAGATAATTGGTGTGTGTGAAAAAAAATGATCTCGGTCACTTAAACCGCATTTATGGTCTAGACCAGAGCCACAAGCGGTCACAGACTCAGTGTACCGGAGTGCGATTGTTTGGCAGGATTACTTTTAATTCTGCTTGCTAGCTACGACGATCCATTTTAATATCTCGTCTGTCACCATAAGAACAACGTTAAATGTTTAAACTGCAATAGTAACACTCGCAGTGACATGACATTCAAACAACAATTTTACTAACAATTGTTGCGTCTAGGGGTCTGACCCTGCTTTTGGACCTCTAACTGTCTGCAGTTACAGTTCCAATATAGCCGGTTGAAGAATTAGCAACATAGGTATTACCTAAGTTAAACAAAAGTTTTTTTTAAACCAAAAAATATTATTTTATATAATTAAACGGAACAGTGGGATGCGAAAGTGACGCTTACTGTTATAATCATTGAAATCGAAGTTGAGGAAAAGCCAAATTTTATGACGATTAAGCAAGAAGGTAAACTTACCAAACGAAACAAATTGTCTAGATCAGTGTATTTATTATATTTGAAAATATATGGCTCAATAGATCAATTGAAAACCTCACTCTCACTTTTCGTTTTTGATATTTTTTTTATTTCTTCCAACAGTCACATTTCTGATTTACTTTATATATGCGAATTGGTTTGGACCTTTTTGAACTGTTTGCCTTGTCTTTATTGTATACATTTTGTTGGAGTGATAACAGCTCTATATCTTGTTTTAAATAATTAATTGATTTTTGCAAAGGTATCAAATCATGTTCATACATAGAGTTCAAAATGCGTTGCATTTCAACACCTGTAATTTTACCATATGATTTTGCTTCATAGCAGCTTTTATCTTCCATATTTAGAATATTTGTATGATCTGTAATATGTGATGGTTTATGATCTAATTTATCATTATCCTGAAGTTGGAAACGCACAGGGCTGTCAGTTCTTTTAATTTGTATTGATAGTTCATTTTTTGAATCGACAGGTACTCGGATATTATCTTTTAATTGAGGTCTTATTTGTGATTTTATGATTGTGACGGTTTCATTTGATTGGTGTACTAGTTCTTTTGACGTGTCAATTGTTTTTAGAACTCGTTCATTTTTATCGTTTAAATAAGATTGAAATCCTAGTTCAAGAGTTATGTTATCTTTTATCTTATCTTTTATAATAGAACTTCTAGAAGATGTTAGATTCGTCGTTGCAATTTCTACCGTAGTTATGCTGCGGTCTTCATTAAGAGACTTGAGTGGCGTCCTTAATAGCGAGGCTGAATGCGCTGAATTAAAATCATTGGGAGACACGCTTTTTTCAGTTTTTCCTACCAGAAGAGCATCACTATGGCTACTATACACATCCTCCCTATTCAATCCAGTACTATCTGAAACGTCTCTGGGCTGCTTCGTTGAGGGAGCAGTTGCTTTTGTGTGAATATTGTCATTAGAATCTTTAGAATTAATAGAGGTATTTAAATACTTTTGAAAAGAAGTCGTTGCTTTCTCAATATTTATTTTCAAAGATTCCTTTTCAGTAGTAAGCAGAGCTACGTCATTTGTAAATAGATTATCGTTTTCGAATTCTTTGTTCAAAGCTTCTTGTAACTCATCATCTATAACCTTATGCTCGTTAACTTTAAAAGTAGGTTCTGGATACCCTTCGATATAACCTTCTACAACCTTTTTGCTTGGGAAGTCTTTAGATTCTTTATCAAGAACATCTTTCTGTTCGTTTGATTGAAATGCATTTTCTTTACCTTCTTTAATATTGACTAATTCTGTGTCTTTTTCGTAGTTCTCAAAAGTGCCTTCAGTCTCTGATGGATTTTGTTTATTGTTTTGCAAATCAACATTGGTATGGTTTTTTTCATCACTTGTTTTCTGATTGTCGTAGGAACTCCTTGTGTTATTAAACATTATATCCTCGTAAGTACTAATGTGTAATGGTTGCTGATGTAGAGATATGACTTCATCTGTATTTTTTTTTAGGTTATTCTCCAAACTAGATGCTATAGTCGACCCATTTTCAGCGTCTTTTTGTAATAAATCAGAGCGTTTATTGTGTATTCTATCTGTAGAAATTTGTGATGTTTTATCAGATTCAGTTTTATGTGTTCTCGATTCATCATCGACAGTGCCTCTAGAAGATTCGATAATAGAATTTTTATCTTCTTTACTAGATAATGTCGATATAGTCCTGCTTGGTACACGCGTCACTTTAGTTTTTTCGATAATTTTTTTATATATAACTTCAGTTTTCTCAGTATTGTATGTTTCACTGGGATATTTTTCTTTCATGTCGCTTTGATTAATTATATTTCTGTTCAATGGTTTCTCCATAGTTGAATTTATACTATTAGCATCCCCATACTTATCCTTAATATCTTTCTCCATATCGAATGGACGACTGATCCCATCTTTAAATTGTTCCGAAATTGGTATAAATTCGGGTTTTTCTAAAAATTTTTCGTTCATGTGGTCATTCATATTTGATGGATTATTATTATAACTTTTCTTTCCAGGGTCAATATTGCCATAAGAACCTGCATCAGAAGTGGCATCAGTAAATGCATGTCTGAGTGGTTGCCTTTCTGTGTCGGCATTTCCAGTAGTTTTTATGTACTTCTGGCCTTGATCATCAATACTCATATCTGGTGGATTATTATTATAACTTTTCTTTCCAGGGTCAATATTGCCATTAGAACCTGCATCAGAAGTGTCATCAATAAATGCATGTCTGAGTGGTTGCCTTTCTGTGTTGAGATTTCCAGTAGTTTTTTTGTACTTCTGGCCTTGATCATCAATACTCATATCTGGTGGATTATTATTATAACTTTTCTTTCCAGGGTCTATATTGCCATAAGAACCTGCATCAGAAGTGTCATCAATAAATGCATGTCTGAGTGGTTGCCTTTCTGTGTCGAGATTTCCAGTAGTTTTTTTGTACTTCTGGTCTTGATCATCAATACTCATATCTGGTGGATTATTATTATAACTTTTCTTTCCAGGGTCAATATTGCCAAACGATCCTGCATCAGAATTGACATCGTTAGGTGCATATTTCAGCGGTAATCTCTTCATTTCATTTTTTTCTTGTAATTTGATATTTTCATAGTTTATAGCTTGAGGTGATTTTACGTCATCGCTTTTAATTTCATCTAAATGTGGCTTTTCTGATGTATTATAATCACTATCAATAGGCTCCTTTGATTTAGACTTTAAATCTGTTTTACTTAAAAGGCTAATAGCATCTTTATCAATATTTGTGGATTTTGCTACGGCTATTGTGGCAGCCCCTAGAGATATTAATGTTGCTGCTGCAACGTGTTGTGGTGTAGCCTTTTTGAGTCTTTCAAGATTATCGTCTACATTTTCTTTTTGTCTTACTAAACCAGCCTCTGGTTTTTCCGTATGACCATCTGTAGAAGATGCGTAGACTTTTTTATGTTCTTTAGATTCTTTCCGCCGATTTCCTTTTCTTGAAGGGCTGAAAAAACTTTCAGAACCTTCATTCATTGATTTTCTTTGAGTTTCTTCGCTTGATATTCTATTTCTTAAATATTTCTCATTAAAATTTGTGCTTGATGATGCCTCTGGCGGATAAGTTATAATAGAGTCTGAGTATTTCGTATCTAATGAATCTTTTAGTCGATCAGCTTCAAAAATACTCAATATAGAGTCGTCATGTACTCCTTCCTTAGCTTTTTGCTTGGAAACATTGTGTTTACTTGATTTTAATATCATTATGTTGTCTTGCTTTTTATCATCATGTTTTTCTGTTTGAGCTTTTTTTTGTACCTTATTTTCAGATATAGAAGTAACTAAATGATCATCTTTTAAAACTGGTTTGTACGTATAGTTGTCTTCGCCAAAAGGTGGATCTAGACAACCACCTAAAATATTTAAACAGTTCAAGTAAGAGAGTATGACTAAATTATGAAACTTAATTTTTTAACTAGGTAAGACTATTTCATCATCAGTTCATTTTATGTCCCCACTGCTGGGTCACCAGTCTTACTTATGGATGGATAAGGAAAACGGGTCATAAGCCATCACGCGGGCCCAGTGCGGTTTGGTGGTTGTTAACGACTCCTAATGCAGCTGGGACCAACGGCTTTACGTGCCTTCCGAATCACAGAATAGCTCGAGATGATATATTTTTGGTCACTCATCCGATGACCGGCCTTTGCAAAAGTTGCTTAACCTCAACACTCGCAAACCGGACGCGTTAACCATTGTGCCATCGAGCTCCTCACTGCGCCATCGAGCTCCTCCGAGAAGACTATTTATGATTATTTAACACGACATTTTTATGTACCTCGTTTACACTTTCCCAATATTCCAGTTTTTTTATTAAATGGTAGGTCTAAATCATTAGTGTTGTCATTTTGATTTTTCAACAACGTAAAATTCTGTTTTATAACGCCTTCTGATTTGCTTGATATACTTGTATCGGTTACTTTGGCGCTATATGTAGAACTGGGAACGTAAGGACCATCATCGTCATCATATTGTGTTCCCAAACACCCACCTGTATGAAACATTATGTACTTAATAATACAATCACGAATCTAAGAACTATGATAATAGATTCATTGAATTTAATAACAATAAAGAGATGTCAAATATAGTATATTTTTATATAACTATAAAATTTACATAATTATGTAACAAGCAATTAGGTTTGACTTACCAAAGAAATTTTTCCGGGGCTTCCTTTTTGCTTTTTTAACTAAGTCGGCTTCCATGAGTACATTAAAGGACATTATTGTTTGATCACTGCTTATCAGGCGAATCCTTTCTGGAGCACTAGTTGGGTTTCCAAATTTAGGTACCGACAAAAGACCTCGCTCTATGTCGCTTTTATCTTTCTTTCGAACCCTTATTTTGATATTTAGTGGAGTCATGTTTGATGTACTAGCCGCCTGCACATCTTTCTCTTGAGGAACTGCTTCTACCTCAAATGAGAGGCTCTTAACGATTTGTTCTACTACAGAATCATCAGCCATGATCTGAAACTAAGTTAATATTTTAGTTAAGAAATACTTGCCGAAGTAATGCCCTTAAAATTCAACGTATTAGCATGTACTAATAATATTAGCCCATGGTATTAGATAATATACTTAAATTATAAGCAGGTCAGTATCAGCACTGCTCAAGGTGTCAGGAGCCCCCTCGGGCACCCGGAGTTGAGGTAGGTTCGAAAAAACAAGGGACAGCGAGCCGTGAAGACTATGGGACCCTGAGCCCAGAGAGAAAAGGAGGGAACAGGGAACCCAGCGGTTGATAGGTGTCGAGTAGTTTAAGTGCATCGGGCAGACCATCGCTTAATCCAGCACAACTCCCGGGTTTTAGCAACAGCCCGTCGAGATGGTTCCGTAAGGAATATCAAATAGTAAAAAAAAATAGGAGCGCCGAACCGAGAAGAAACTGTCCGCATCTGTCCTGCTCTAGACCTGACAGCTGCCCGACTAGCAGGAGCATTTTCACTGTAGGCCCGTGCTTTTTATCAATATAGTCTTGGGCACGGGAAGTGTCTGGCAGTATAGATTTTTAATTTTTAGCAATATTTTCTAAAACATACATGGAAATCAGCACTGAGACTAATAAAAAAGTCAGTCATGTTTTTGCGTTTAGTACCTTGTATCTGTAAACTGGTCATCAACCCAAGTTAGCAGATATGCATACACTAAGACTACCTACCTGTTGCTACCTACACTGAATATCCAACACATTGACATATCCAACACATTTCATTGAGTCATTGAGAAAATAAGTAAGGTGTGTACTTTATAAAGGCAACTCCTTTCCATATTAAAAAACATTGTCTACAAACACTTTTATTCGACTTACTTTTCTCTATTAAGTGTCGGGTACCTGTTAAAGGAGACATCATCATCATCACTAGCTAATTTTATGCCACACTGCTAGGGAACGGTCCTTGCCCATGGACGGGAACACCGCAGGGATAACGGGCCATAACCACCACACGTCCCCGGAGCAGAGTGGTGGTTGTTAACGACTGCTAATGCATCCGGGACCAATGGCTTTACGTGCCTTCCGAAGTACAGAGGAGCTTGAGATGATAGATTTTTGGTCATCCAGCGCAGACCAGCCTTTACGAAAGTGTCAAAGTCAAAGTCACATCATTTATTCAATACTAGCTGTGCCCGCGACTTCGGCAGCATTTTTAATGTTTTAGGCTAATTATTTTGCAAATAAAACACATACATACTAATTAAAAGCCTAAAAAATAAGTTTCAAGCTTCTAGCTTCAAAAGTCGTCAATTTACGTAAACTATATATATACAGCTAATTTCCATACAAACTTTCATCCCCTATTTCAATCTCTTACAGCCCTTTTTTCGCATTAAAAGCCAGCAGTGCCCTCCCGCCTCACTACTTCCGCCCACATAAATGCGTGGTATTTGACCATTATTTTGTTGCATAGTAACTGTTATTTTAAAACTATGATAACTCCTTACATATTCGTTGAAATCAAATGCTGTCAAGGGCAATTTTGTTCAAAATTAAGTGCCTGTGATAAATAACTTATTTATTTGGATAAGGATTAATATCATGTTTATTAAAACACCTTCGCAAATAGTGTATTATTTTAGAACTAATTTGATTACCATAAAAAACGTTATAGTGAGTCAACCTTAAAAGTTAGACTTATGCTGTCGCGGAATTTTTTATTAGAACTTTTAAAGGGGAACAATTTCGTAATACATGATTTTGCGTAACTTCCACCGTTTACGCAGCGCACGCAAGGAAAGCTCTCAAAAAATATATTTTCCAGTTTTTGCAACATTTTTCAGTGCTGCTCCACTCCTATTAGACATAGCGTGATGTAATATAGCCTATAATAGCCTTCCTCAATAAATGGACTATTCAACACAAAAATATTTTTTCAATTCGAAGCAGTAGTTCCTGAGATTAGCGCGTTCAACCAAACAAACAAACAATCGAACAAACAAACTCTTCAGCTTTATAATATTATATTAGTATAGATAAGCCTTTACTGGTACTTATTGACGTCAAAACTAAGTATAAAATGCAAATAATAATCAACTAAAATTTAATTTACTGAATCTACCACCAGTTCGGGTTGTTCGGGGACCGAGAAAAGCTGGCAACAAACTGAGGAGACTTTTTTTTTTATCTCCGTCTATTAAACCAATATACAATCATGTAATACTTATAAAATAGAATGAGTACAATTTTGTACTAGTCCCCTCTGAAGTTGGCGCGATTCGCGTCGCAGTAGTAAAAAATAGGCGTCAGTAGGGCGAAGGCGGGGACGAGCGGCAGGGCCTGACTGTGTACAGCTGCGCGAAGCAACTTCAGAGAGGACTAGAAGTTTGGCACGAGTATTACCACAATTGACATCAGAATACGACTGAAGTTAGCCGCGCATCGTAAACAACTTCACGGCTTTTGGTGTTGCGTATCCAGGTTACCTTTAAAGGATTTACTACTCTTGCTGAGTCGTGAGTTTCGGAGCACATAATTTATTTTAGTTCCTTGTATTAAAACCGTGAATCTTACTTTTCTTAGTATAAAAGTGTAGGTTTTTGGGCGCATACTTAATATTTACAAATTCATACAACGACGGTAAAGTTAAAATATCCTTATCTTTAAAAAGATTTTAAGGAATCACGTGGCTTTGACTAACTAAGCCGTACCGCCCTTTTCTGTAGAATGAAAATTCTACCTATGTCTGCTGCTGATCTCCTTAACAATACCCCGTATGACAACACTATGGAATTAAGCAAAGTAAACCAACCTAGCAGTGGCTAGAACAGTTATTTTTCTCATGTTTTTAACGGTAAAGGCAGAGCTGGCTGACAGAGGCTGAGCCGTTTTGCTAAACCTTCAATATGAGAACCCCACTGTAGTCTACAGTCTATATTATACAAAATTATTAGTCAAAGGTACATGTTGCCAACTTGTGGCTTGAACTAGAACGGACGCGTTGACCACTGCCCAAGCTCCTCAAGAAGCAACTATAAAATTGTTATGAAAAAATTAAAAAAAAGGAAAGTAGCAAGTAGTATTAAGTAAGTAGTACTTACTACTTTGCTCTTTTAAATTTAAACATTTTAAAGAGGTAAAGATAAAATATTCACTAAGACATTTTATTATAAATAAGAATGATCAACCATCAAATACAATAGAGTACACCACGCGGTTCGATTTTGTCTTAACGTTGATGGTATTATGACTCGAACATTTCTTTTTTTGCTTTTCGCAGTTTGTCACACTTTTGTAAAGGGTTGAATTTTGAAGTTTGCTTTTATTGTATCCTAATCTTGAGCATTTGCTTATAATTTCACTTAGCATTATCTTCAATGGGTTAATTTCTTTTTCCATATGTTGAACAAAATTAGCCACTCTTACTTCAGGTAAAATTCTATATCTGGACTCGATATGTGGCATATGATTATAATTATCATAGTCAGTGTTCATGTTGAAAATATCATAGTACAGGTAACTTTGTGGTGCTTTTGAGTTTGCAATAGTGTTACCTATTTCTACAACATCCTTCAGTGAATCATTTCTTTTGTATGAAAACGAATTAGATGTAACAATTTTTTTATCATTAATCAAATTATCATCAGTATCAATTGAACAAATTGGTGTTATGCTTAATTTGTATTTTGTATCTACTTTACTTTTCATGGTAAATACGTTCGCTATAATTCTTTTAGGCTTGTCGTCATATTTTGTTTTAAAATCGTGTGTAAAGTTAGTAATAGTTATTTGATCTTTGGTATTCTTTAAACATTCTGTGCCATCGACATCAGGCACCTGGATAACACGAGACTCACTGAGTATTACTGAAAAATAAAATAAAATAAGAACTCAATAAAAATCACTTACTCACATAAAGCCAAATCATTTAACTTATTCGATAAGATATCTACTGATTAATTGGCGCATACAAAGTATTATATCGAAAAAGCATAATTTTATTGGCAAGGAATATAGTTAATTATAAGTAAATTTACCTGCTGGTGTGATTGTAGCTACACTGGCTTTCAGTGACTCATTACCACATTTTGATGACTCTGCACTGGATAACTGGCATGAAGTTGAAGTACCACATTCACTATTGGTCTGTGCTTCAGCTATTACTTGATTTGTGACATTATTGAATGAATTCCTTTCATTAGGTTCATTTATAACCATATTGCATTTCTCGACGTCTGTCGTCACATTGGTCAAAACAAATGTATCACTTACAATTCTTTTAATATCACCGGAGCCGAGTTGTGTAAGATTTGTTTCAGACGATGAAAGCAACATATCTACGCACGAATAATAAGTCTTATTTAAGTCGTCCTTTCTGCTAATCTCTTTTTTTCTGAGTATTACTTTGTAGGTCATAGGTATAGTGTACTCAATGCTATTTTCCTCTTTATACCATTGTATCTTGTTAAGGTTCTGAATGCATGTTATCTCTGGTACTATTTCTAAGCAATGATTTAAATTGTCCTTTTGAAAATTTTGTAGAAGTGGCGTAAACTTAATTCGAAGGCAAGTGCTGTCCATATTGTGCGATCATTCAATAAAAGATAAATTCGATTTTTTGGGTTCGCACTAAAAAAAGAAAAAGAAAATTATAAAACAATTAGAAACAAAAAAAAGCGATTTAAAATAAAATAAAAGTTGATTGTTCACTAAATCTATGAACATAGTTGAGTACGAGCAGTAGACCATCAAGGTCTTATTCCATCAGTGATTGAAATACATAGTATTTTTCATGTAGGCGGTGCTCTTTTTTTTGGAGAGAGTTTGCTGATTGCCTTTTACCGCATTCTCAGCGTCAACGAATTTTTTAAGGGGCGGCGAGAAACTTAATGGGTTCCTCAAGCCGTGTGAAACGAAGCGAGGGAATGGCATCACGCACTAGTGCGTGTCCCCTTTCCCTACTAGATTCTCCAAGGGGTTCGGATCGGATCGGGCCGAAGGGTTCCTATCAGATCGGGCGGTGGTCCCGCTTCATCTGTGTCTTCCAGATTGCGACCGAAAAGACGACAAACACACAAAGAGTCAGCAACTACATCTTATATCGTAGAAATACATCTATGTATGTACTATATGTACATGGAAATGTATAGGTACTCGCGATGGAGCCAATATTGGCCATTAGAGATTTTATTATTCCAAGCGTATAGATGTTTTTGTTCGATACTTTCCATTCTATGTAAAGGTACGTAGACGTATCTACGTCTAAACAGTAACATATCTATGTTAAATAAAAAACGTTTGCCTTAAAAAGATTCGAAGTTTTTCGTTGGAATTTCGAACGTAGCAGCAGCACACATCACACATTTGTCAATTCAATACATTGTTAAATGATGTAAGCTAGTGTTTGTTAATTGGCATTATTCTAATGAAACTAAATCTTAAATTGGGATTTTTTATCCGAAACTCAACTCAACTGACCAAACTTGGCTTTCTCCTCCTTGAGCGATTGAGGCCAAAGAGACAATTGCTTTCTTTTGCTCGGGATGTCTTCGTCTTCGACGCACTAGTAACGTATATGAGGTAGTGGTAGGTACCAGCTTTCGACAAGAACCAGTAATGGTCACTTTTTCCTTAAATCTCTAGAAGTAGGGGTCAGCGAGAGTGATACGTGAATTTTCCTTACTGTCATCATAAAGGTCATTGACTGTCATCCAGTAAAATTTCAATGAAAATTCTATATTACATTTTGTGCTAAAATTGAGAACTAGGTAAAAATGTAGAGTTACCTGTTAGGACCAACAAATAAGTTGTATGCGGTTTCCGTGTATCCTAGAGACCCATTGAAGATATAATTTAGAAGTCTAGATTTAAAAAAAATACGTGACTAAAATTTTGTGTCGGTTGATGAAATCAACATGACAGTGAATATGACTTTGATTTTGTCAACAGCAATTTTTTTTTGTTATTTTACTCTGAGGTTTTTTAGTTTTATTTAATTGAACCTCCTTGCAAGTTTTTATTCATAACCCTTTTTACATGACATCATGACTATGACTTTTTGGCGGGAAAGTAAAGAGTCATGTACATACATGCAGTTTTGTTTTGTTTTCAAAATTTTACGTGAAATAATGGTGGATTATTTGTGTTAAAGGTTTGTGAACTTGAGTGCTGGCAAATAAAACAAAACAGTGTAACGTAACTTTTTAAATTCTCTCAAGTTTCATCGAGCAAGTTTTCACATTCTGGTGCTATCTATTTCTTTCTCTTTCTTCCCGTCTCTCTTTCCAAAATCTTCAGCCTTGTCTCTCGCATGTCATTATTTTTAATATTAGTAACGTTAATACTATCTATTCGTTAAATATTTATATAAAATACAGTGAAAAAATTAAACGCCCACCCGACCCAGCCCGGAATCGAACCTGGGTCTTCTGCAATCCGGGCGGCTGCACTGACCATTATGCCACCGGGAAGGCTGACGTAAGCGCTGAATTTTGTCACTGGTTTTTTGATTTTTGAAATACTTTAGAGCGACTATCTATTCGTGTAACTGCTTTGATCGTACTCACCTTTATCTTATCTTTAATTTTGATACTCAGCAGATAATGATCGCTGTCCCAATCAGCCCCTTTAAATGTTCTGACATCCTCTATAATATTTTTATGCCAGGTGTCGATGAGATTTGATTCACTGTTTTGCCATCAGGAGACTTCCATGTTTCTTTGTTTCTTGACTTCCATATTTATATGTCCTTGTGAGGGAACATTTTGCTTCGGATAACCATGGATTTTGACGACGCAAAGCTAATTAATCGAATTACATTGATGTTAGATCGTTCATGCTTATTGTGTCTTCCAATGGTGGGCATAAATGCCTCTTCTCTTCCTACCTTTGCATTTAGATCTCCCAATAAGATTTTCGCGTGATGGTTAAGAAAAGCCTTACATCTGTACTGATACTCAAGGGGTTTAGGGGGAATATCATTTTCTCCAATCATTTCTATTATCATATAAAAAAACTAACAAAATTTCAACACATTTCCTAATTAAGAAAAAATTTAATTGTCTGTAGGTAATATATAACTTTGAGTGCTGAGAGCCATTAATTATGGAAGAACATGATATCATTATGGGGCTGATCAAAGCTTGATCAGTGTAAAATGCCTTAATTGGGTATTAGTGATTAAATCATTTCAGACCACGAGTACTCGGGTTCGGTTCTCTGCGTGGGTAGGTACATAATACATATTAAAGTTTTCTTTTGATTGGTGGTACACTTGTACCAAGTCAAGCTTGGCTGACATCTTATTACTTTCGCTTTATCGTCACTCATCATTAGGTGAAAATGTGAGACGCTTCTTTTTTATTTCTACATCTTACTTGCACATGGCCTCATCTCACCTGATGTTAAGTGATAATAAGGCCGAACGAAGGTGGACACTTCACTCGGATTCCTCAACTACTGAGGCGCTGGCTATCTTATCTCTAGCTGCCGGAACACAACAATGCTACAAACATTGTCGTTTTGGCGACATATTTAGATATTATGGTATGATTTAGATAAGATAGTAGCTAGCCACGTGGGCAAACAAGCTCTACCACTAACCAAACCGAGTACTCAACCATGTACCACCCGCTGGGAATCGAACCCGGGACCTCTGGGTCTAAACCGGTGGTCTTAACCACTAGACCACAGAGGCGATGTAAACTGTAAAAAAAGAAAACAGCTACGTATCCGAGTCAATCAAAAAATATCAATTTGTTTCATGCATAAGTATATGTATACTTCAACTAATTAATAAACAGCACCCTTATTCGCAGAAATAGGGACAGTCCGAACGACATCGCCATCCTGAATACTGTTGCTGATAGGCGGGACTCGCCAATGTGGAAAAGTTTTGGGCGGAGAGTGATTACTGATCACCGCCCCAACTAATTTGTACTTGTAATAATTAATACTAACACCTAGTTTTATAATTTTGTATACTAACACCATGATTGTACTCTAACATAGAGTTTATAAGAATATTATGTATAGGTACTTTTATATGGATCTCGGTCCGAAATAAATAATTTTTATTTTATTTTTTTATATTTTTTTATACCCAAGAAGGTCAAGTGACCTTAATTGATAAATTTTTCACTGTTACTTCTGCAAACAAGTACAGAATAGCAAGGTTGCTAAGTAAAGTTAAGAAAAATAAAATAAGATCCGTTTAGTATTTAATATTGTTTTACTAGAAAAACTCAACTAATCGAGCTTCATGAGGCTGGTAGAGGTTTTCTTGTAAAATTTTACCTTGTAACAGTATCATCATCATCATCAGCCAAAAGACGTCACTGCTGGACAAAGGCCTCCCCCAAGGATCTCCACAACGACCGGTTTTGTGCTGCTCGCATCCAGCATATATCAAACTATATATAGCATTGTGAGTGCTAAATTCAAAACAATAGTCATAAGTAGTCATAGTCATTGATATTCAATAAAAATATTTAAAAGGAATTACGTCTTTATCGATGAGCTCGATGGCGCAGTGGTTAACGCGCCCGGTCTGCGAGTGCTGAGGTTAAGCAACTTTCGCAAAGGCCGGTCATCGGATGGGTGACCAAAAATTTATCATCTCGAGCTCCTCCGTGCTTCGGAAGGCACGTAAAGCCGTTGGTCCCGGCTGCATTAGCAGTCGTTAACAACCACCAATCCGCACTGGGCCTGCGTGGTGGTTCATGGCCCGTTCTCCCTATCCATCCATAGGGATGGCTCGTGCCCTAGCAGCAGGGACATAAAATGAGCTGATGATGATGATGATGACGTCTTTATCGATTGTTAAATACTTGCAAGTGTTCTTTCGACTGTGATGGTAGTAACTTCACAGTGACGCAATACTGCTGGCTTAGAGCGTAAATTACAAACTACAAGAAATATTCTTCGAGCCTTCTGGGGCCTCGGTAGAGCTCTGACCTCAGCGGTCAGAGAATTGGACAGGTTATCCAAAGGTCGTGGGTACAATTCCCATGCACTCGAGTTTCCTGAGGCTGGTTAATTTTTATTGTAAAATTTGGTCTTGTAACTTATAGCATTTTGTGCAAACCTTCTGCAGTCTCCTTATTTGTGGTTCTTCCTAAAAACTGATTGAATGGCGACCACTTTAATTCAACAAATATTTCTGTGGCGTAGCATCGATGCCCTGAAGCTTCAGTTGATAGCTTCTATACTATATCAATTAAAGCTTTAGGGCCAGGGAATTGCGCGTCTATAGGAGCGATATGGCCCGTATCAATATGTGTAAGGATACCTTTTATACCAAACTAAACAAATAACAAGTTATAATAACCACCACGTGGTTTATGGTCTGTACTCCCTATCCATCCGTAAGGAAACGTCGTGTCCCAGCAGTTGGGATATGAAATGAGCTGGTAGGTAACGATGATGATGAGTAAACAAATAACAAGCCAAGGAACCTATCTAAGACTTTACTGAGGAAATGATAACATTAAATAGATAATGTTAAGATAATCAGTAGGTGCATAATAAATGTAGATTGGATGTATTGTTTGAACGTTTGCGTTGTAAAATAAAGATTATTAACATCATCATCATTAAGTGATATCTTAGAGCATTTAACCAACTTAAATTCTCTCTTAAGGCTCTGAACACTCTGAAATGCGCTTCTTTATGCATGTTTTTTTATAAAAACTATACCACATACAATGCCAAGAAAAATGTGGGTATGTTATAAAAGACTATATTTGCAACAATGTTATTGTTTCCAAAATGCAGAATTATGAAATTTTCTCGATAGAAAAAAAATCCAGTCACCTCTAAACAGTGTCTATTTACGATACGATATGATTATCTTTTTCATTTACTTATGTACATCGTTGAAATTAAGCGTACCTACCTACCTATATTGAGATGTTTCTGGCTAGATTTTAAATAAATAGCATTTTTCGAGTTTTTTGACGTGAATCCAGTGGGTCACGAACTATTGGCATCCCTTTTGCTTGTATGCAGAAAGACAGAGAGCGTTAGGTTATAACTATTTACTTAATCTGTGCCTAAAGTTTCTTGCCGTCCTAAAAAGCCAGTTACGCTGTAGGTATATGCTATAAGCCAAAAAGAGTAAAGTAAGTTGTTAGTAAGTAAATAGCCTAATAGTCCCACTGCTGGGCAAAGGGCTTATTCCCACGCGCTCCAAATCTATTGTTCTCCAAAATTCAACTTCTATACATTCATTCCCAAGAGATCCAATGATTTTCATATTAAAATAATAAATAAAACCACATTTACCAATTTAATTCCCTACAGCTCTAAAACATTCTCTAGGTACTTTGAGATTTGGGTTCCAGCAGCTCCAAGAAAAAAGTCAATACTTCAAGGCCTCCATCAGTCATCACTACAATCGATGGGTCATGGCTTAATCACCACGTTTGCCAAATGCAGGTTGGTGATCACAAATATGTCAGCCTCTGCGGTCTAAACCACCATTCTCAAAACACCCCGGATGAGATTCCAATATTTTGTCTCGGTTTGGTTGTGGGTATAAGTTTTTGTATCAGGTCCATCTGGTTAGCTACCACCGTCTTATCTTATCTTTTCTCAGTCTGGGGGCTTAACAACAATGTTGGCAGGCATTATGTTCCGACGGTTATAGGATAAGATAGTCAGTAGTTCTCAGTAGTTGACGGTTCTGGTTGAAGTTCCAACAATGTAAGATAAGATAGCAAGTTCCTCAGTAGTTGATGATTCTGGGCACTTCTGGGTAAAGTGCGTTTCGACCTTACCGTCATTTACCATCAGGTGAGATGAAGGCTTTCCTGCTGTGAAATGAAAATAAATAAATAATCCGAAGTGCATTGCACGTCAGGCAGACTGATAAAAAATAAAACTTTTCTGGGTTGATCCTCTTTATTCCCAAACTCTCGCTACTTTATACTTAACTTTTTACAAATTCAGCTTCGATTTACGATATGCGACCGATTTATTGCTCCTAAAATTACAATTATTTAATTTCTCACTTATTTTAAGAGTGTACTTTTTAATACATTTATTTGCCGCTGTATCATATGAAACGAAAAATGCAATCACAGTCACGTTATAGTAGAAAATATTTTAAGACAATATTAACCGACTGATTTATACCAAACTAAGACGGATATTACATAAGATCACTAATACAACTTAACTTCATACACTTTCAATTTGTACTTTTCAAAACTGCTTAATGAAAATAATGTATATAAATTAAGTAATAATGCTCTTTCAACTGTTTTTTTAATAATACAAACACGATAGCAACGTCCGGTAACTTTAAAAATAATACTATTTGTCATATACAAAACCTTAACATGTAAAGCTACACATTATCTGGCAAGCATAATCACAGGTAACAAACAGTACCTATACTCATTTGAGCGTATTGTTGTTAATACATAGATATACAGGGTGGAATTTTGTAATGCCACCTTAAGGGAAAGTACTCTTAATACTGTAGATAGAAAAATTTACTCAAAGAAAACATTCCTTTATTTTTGCAAAAAAAGAAAACTGCATTCAAAGATTTTCGAAAATTCGCTTGCCACGCCTGGGAATGGAACCGACCAAAATCTGTAAAAATTACACCTTGTACTTTTATTGCATCGATCGTTAGGGTCAATTATAAGGATGAAATCTCTCTAACAAACTTGATCGGGGGAGCCAGCATTAGCTGGCTCCCCCGATCGTCTACCCTCCAACCGCACGTGCGTATCGTACAACCACAGACTGTGTAGAGAGCTGTGTTCACTCATGTGGTCGGGACGCACCCATTCGTGTTGTGTTGATTTTGTTCAGGGTGCCAAATGCGAGTTTCATTCGCCATTCGATCACGTTAACGAAAACGAGAATTAGTATGGCTAAATAATAACCCCTCTCGTATGTCGCCAGGAAGCGCTGCTTCAATGCCATACTAATTTTCGTTTTTGTTAACGTAATCGAATGAATACGGATAGTAAACAAAACTCACACTACGCACCCTGAGGTTCTGAGATTCGTCGTAAGTGAAAATCAAGATGGCGGATGACATCGTAGCCAATCGTAGCCACGATCGTAGCCTCGGCGGCGCGCGCGGCGAGAAATTACTTTCGGTCGGGTTGATCGACCGTGTAACCAGCATAAAGTTGCAGTTTTAAATGCATTTATTAAATATTTTTCATTGAATAATTACTAAGGCGGATAATTCTTATAGAAGGTTTTCCATAACCCTAAGACTAGATATTTGAGATCATTCTGAAAGCCAATCTTATTTGTAATCGTTCACTCATTTGGTATTACACCAGACGTAATACCCGTCCCGCGCCGTAAATATAATTAGCGGGCCATCATATGCACTACCGGTAGTGCATATGGCGCGCGAGGACTTAATATAATTATTTATTTCTATTTATAAGTAAGTAAGTATTTTACATTAATTAAAGTAACTTTATTAACAAAGAAAAAGCTAATTATATTATATGGACATAGCAATGTGTAAGTTACATTGGTGACACGAGTAGGTCCGTAGGCATTTGTGAGGATTTAATGAAAAAGTAATTTTTTTTTTGTTATTTATTTTACTTTGTCGTAAGTTAAGATGTTTTTTTACTTATAGTATATTTGTAGATGTATATTATTGTCACCCAAAACACATACTTAGCGAAATCTTTATTTGAGGGAGCCTAAAAGTTAAAGTTTTGGATTCATTAAATTATTGTTGTAACTTTTAGTTTTTAATATTTTGCTTTACTAATCCTAACATTTTGAACAAAAGAGTAACATTTAACAATATTAAGAAGTACTTAGATGTTTTTTCTCTTAATTAGAATATTGAATACGATAACTGTCACTTTAATGTTAAATCATCACTGATTTGGTTGAATAATACCTACCTACACATGGACCTACATTCAATATTGTAGTTCTGGAAACACAGTAAATTACAGTAGTCTAAAAGAATAATTACGACAAAACCAAACATTTATGTAAAATCTACTATTGTTATTCTATTTTTATTGCATAAATGTCCCACACCTTATAGCCTTTCATAGCAAACCCTTACCTACAGAATCGTACATACACTAGCCCTAAGCAATTTTGTATCTTCCATCGTGCTCTGATCTGATTACAGCGAAATCATTCCGATTTCTATCCACATTCAATTTGGTACATAACTAAGTATATCGTTTTGGTAACAAAAACGCAATGCCCTAAACTCTTTTTAATTATTAATCAATGTTTTATAAAAAAATGTCGTAGTGTCACCAGCGTTCAACACGGTAACCAGTAATCGACACTCGTTTTGTCGCCAAAAATCGCACTACCAATACAATACTATTGTAACTCAAATATACTGATATTTGAGATTTTATTAATTTGCTTGTTGGAAGATTTACAGTCAAATATCAACTATAAGAGGAGCTCGATGGCGCAGTGGTTAACGCGCCCGGTCTGTGAGTGCTGAGGTTAAGCAGCTTTCGCAAAGGCCGGTCATCGGATGGGTGACCAACAATTTATCATCTCGAGCTCCTTCGTGTTTCGGAAGGCACGTAAAGCCGTTGGTCCCGGCTGCATTAGCAGTCGTTAACAACCACCAACCCGCAGTGGGCCCGCGTGGTGGTTTATGGCCCGTTCTCCCTATCCATCCATTGGGAAGGCTCGTGCCCCAGCAGTGGAGACATAAAATGAGCTGATCACAGACCTATGAGCTGATGATGATCAACTATAACTAGACAATGTGAGTTAACCAATGCCATTTACAAATGTCCCACATATAGGACTGTAGTTTCATGTACGGTTTAATTTCAAATTTCTTTATATTTTGAGATATTGCAGTAAATTGGTAGTGCAAAATACTAAAGAATTTCATTAACATTAACAAAAATGATTAATAAATTAATGTTATGAATGATGGCAGAATACTAAATATTTTTAATCGTGTTAATGTGCAATTTAATTTAAATGAAACAACTTTTACGGATCTACTCGCGTTTATTTTACACATTACTTTTTAATGTTTATCCTGACGCTTCGAACCTTTTGCAGGATCCGTGGTCACAGGGAGACTGAGGTGTTGGTCGTCTCATAATTAGTCAGTAGCTTGTATACCCTGATTTAAATTTAATCAGGTGCGTTCCGTTTTACGCAGAAAGAGCTTACAGTATCTTTTGGTCTGGCAGTCTGGTGTTGGTGCTGGGATTTAATATTTTGTATGATGGGATCCCAGGCTGTTGGTAGATTCCAACCATCTTCTCTATTAAAATTAGGATGTTTTTTAATTTCAATAGCCTCGCGTATCATCCTAGGGATGAATCGTTGTTCTCTAGCAAGTATTTGTGGTTTATCAAATCTGATGTGACACCTCAGTCTCCCTGTGACCACGGATCCTGCAAAGGGTTCGAAACGTCAGGATAAACATTAAAAAGTAATGTGTAAAATAAACGCGAGTAGATCCGTAAAAGTTGTTTCATTTAAATGTGTAGTGTTCGCGTAAACTTTAGAAAACAATATGTGCAATTTAATTTCTAGACTTTTATTTGATATTTTTTTTATCATATCTTTACAGTCAATGAATTGGCATGTAATCACAAAGATAATGTTTTAAATGGTTTTCTATCACTATTATTTATTAGGTATTTACTCGTATTGTGTTGGTTGACAATTTCACAATAAGGTGAAATAGTTTTTAATCTTAAATCATGCACTTTATTTATTTATCATAATATCTCCAGCTATCGAGAAAGGCATGTAAGGACTCGTATATTGGTCTATCGTGGTAAGCTATAGCCTCTATCTCCCTATGTACTATTGTTACCTGAGCCGCCCAAGCCTAGCTATGGGTCGTTCGTAGTGAAAAAAATTATCATAGTTTGTGATACATTTTCATTTATCCAATTTAAATAACGTCATCTACGTAATTCAGTTGCAGTTATTATTTACCGAAGATTATATTAACCGGTTTCCTAACGAATATGGATAGAATATCGAACCATTCTAATACTCTACATCCTACCTAAATTCTCCAAAGCGATGCTACTATTTTTACACCTTACTGACAGTGACGGGCAGCCATGTCAGTGTGTCTGTTTTTGGTCAAACAAACAGGGTAATGACGTTCGACAGTTTTTCATTGATATATTACGGGATGACAACGAGAAAGCAGGTGGTCGATATTCAATTGTTATTAGTAACAATAACAATTGTTACTATAGCTAGTCTTTAGAGCAGTGGTTCCCAACTGGTGGTCCGCGGACCACAGATGGTCCGAGAGAGCATCGGTCGATACCGATGCTCTCTCGGACCAATGTCCGCGGGACAGAACATAATTAAATCCACAAAATAATTTTCAAAAAGGCAGTAGTGTTATTTTTTAATTCCTGCCCTATCACCTACGCTATCTATTTGCTAATTCCTAGGTCCCAAAGTGGATCATGAAATGTTTCGCATCAGCATTTTGGTAGCATGAAGTGTGTGAAGATAAACTGTCACTACTGAACTTACGCTACAAATACTTTTTAAGTTTTTAATAAAGCTTAAACTTTCTTTTTAAATACAGTTTATGTGGTCCCTGCTAACAAATAAATTAGGAAAAGGGTCCATGGTCAGAGAAAGGTTGGGAACCACTGCTTTAGAGACTAAATTCAGTTGCTCACCCAAATATTACCTAATGATTAAAAGACAAAAATGTCGATTTCTGGTTCTGGTCGAATACAGATGCCACTACCCTACTTGGTGTAAAAACACATTTAAAGAGTTTTCGACCATGAGTAGTAACATCCAAAGAATAATACGAACCAAATGCCCATCTTCCATTCTACGAGCCCATAAAATGTTGTTATTATAATGTTATAGACCCAGAGAGGACAAGACAACTAGACAAACAAAGACTAGGTACCTACTTAATAATTCTATTTCCGATTAGTTTTTAACTATCAGCTCAAATTAAATGTCACAGAACTAACTGAACAAAATGTAGGTAATCAAAAGCTGGTTAGGTTATGACTCTATTGCAATAAAATTATTTCTACATTATACCACATCACTTGTTACATGACTATAATAATTAAAATACTTAATGTTATAATCACTATAATATTTAATGAAAAAGAAAGTTTCAATATTCTTCTCAGTTAAGTTTATTATTTCGTGACGCTAAGATGGCTGAAATTGTTTAATTGGAATGGACACAAAGAAGAAAGCCAATCGTTGAACACTTTCGTACCATACCATAATAAGTTTAGCATGTATCTTAAAGAAACGGCGAAGCGTTACTTAATTGGCTGTTGCTTTGAAAAAGTACTAAAATCCTTAACGATAGTTGCTGTACAGACGCCTGCACGCATATGAACCTATCCAAAAATGTGAAATTTCTTCAATAAATGTTCAATCATATGCCTAAGGACAATATACATAAAGTTCAAAATCAATTGAGAAAATTTGACAGTTTGTGATAGTCTGATGTGTATGCGTGTGTACATTTTTTTTTAATGTTGACATTGTTTTCTCTTTTTTTTGTTAATATTTTAAAGTCTGTCTGACGAGGATAAAGCTTGTTTTCCGGAACATTTTATAACATTTAGCTCTCGGCTAGATAGTTTAAAACGACTGTTCTTCAATTAGACTTACGGAAGAACTTGATTTTACGAATATTAGTACATCGCACTTTAGTATTTACCTACACGAACGACACGTTTTAAAAATAGAAGAAGATAAGCTAAAAAAATATCAAAAAGTATGTCTACCAACTTGTCAACTTTTGCGAAACTTAACTCGCTAATACCGTAGGTAATTGATGTAATATCAGGCAGAAATCATGGTTAAACTTACTAGTTTAAATAAATGTTATGATTTATCTGATAAAAAAATCATATTGCTTTTTTAAATTTAAAATACATAGCTATTAATTTTGTAATATGAATAAAGTACAAAAGTGATGTGAGTTAAATAACACGAAAAAACAATAAAGAATAAAAAATATATACAGTCGTTACAATCGTAATGGAAAGACAAGTTAAATTTAAATCGTAAAATACCTACATTTTTACAAACTTACGACTACATTTCAGACAGTCCAGGTCTGTTACAAAATGACTAGATCCACTCATCCGTTGACTAGAAATGTACATTTTAAAAGCTAACACTTTAAATTTAGGTATAAAGCGGTGTTACAGGATTCTATTAAACATTTTAATAGCTTACATCCTCATTATTTACATATATACAAATCTCTAGCATTACTAATACACTTAACATAAGGTACACAATGTAAAAGCTCTGTTAATATTCTAATGGCGATTGAGTTGTGGTCCAATAAATAATTCGAAGCAGCGGATTTCAATGATTACTTTCGTACTTTAGGGGCGGATGTTATAAACAGTTGACGTCCTTATCACCTTTGTAATGTGTAAGAGAGACGGCTTAACACATCAAATTAGTTGATTTGGTAGATATAGTAGTGGCTCCAGTGTCCGATACCTGTCTTCGTCGCCAAAAACTAATAAAGAATTCCACCAAGCAGTATTCAGTCGTTTCTAAAGTAAAAAATCAGTTGCTGATAATTATTTTTATTGATTAAGGCGAAGGGTAAGGCACACTAGCGCCGCTAATGGATTTAATTTGATAACTGCTAAACTGGATTTTTTTTCAAACATTGCGGACCTTCCGACACTAGGCAAACATCTATTATTTAATAATTGTGCACTACTTTTAGGTTTGTTTTTGTATTCATTCGCTAACACCAAAAGTGGCCATTGTTTGTGAATAAATGCGATAGCCCGTTTTGTGAATAAACCACGCAACAAAAAGTAGTGCACAATTATTAAATAAATACTATGGATGGATGCTTTCCTGTTATCGGACGGTACGCAATGTTTAAAAAAAGATCCGGTCCGTTAGTAATTGTCAAATTATCAATTGGTGGTGCTAGTGTGCCTTACCCTTCTGTAGAAGTGTGCGTACTGGTTTCTATCGAACATTTTGGAGCAACTGCGCTAGTTGTGTGAGATGAAGGTTTCCCAACAGATTTGATTTGGCACCATGATGGCTTACTTCATTGTAGAAGTAGAAGCGACGCCCTTTTCTCTAATATTTAGAAATAGATATTTAATTCTATTTAAATTATTGTACTTAAAGAAAGAGTAAGAAAGAGAAGAAGAGAAGAGTTCCGTAGTAGTTACGTAATTAGAGTGGATCAGAATTATGAAAAATGAACATTTGCTGCCTCTTCTAAGTATATTTCGTTGTCCGTATTTTTTTTATAATTGAAAAACCATATGGATTGGTTCTTGAAAATACTCTTGAAATCTCTGTTTGTCTTGTCCCATTTTGTACGAATACTTTTTACTGATCGACAGTGCTATACACGTGTATTCACTGCAAGTTTACTAACGAAACCGAAATCGAACCTCAATATCTCATAAAAGGTCATGTGTATTGGCCCTAATATATTTTATTTATACTTCTATAATATAATTAAGTTCATATAATTCTACTCGTACCCCTCGTCTGATGTAAAACATAAAACTGAAATTATACCTATATGACGATGATCATTGCGTTTTTATATTACTTTAAATTTCCCTGTGAGGGATTAAAAATACTCTCGATACGAAATACAACGAAAAATGTATCCGTTACGTTATTTTGTTATAAATCGATTTACTACTGATCTGACTTGCGATTGATAGGCAGATCATCTATGATGTATTGAGGAAATTTTATTTGAGATTTGGCATGGGTAGCAAACGTAGCTAGCTGTATTTGAGAAGTAGTTGAATGGAAGTTGTTCAATGGAAGTTCACTGATTTTAAAGACCCCTTATAGCAGGTAGGATAATATAGGGTAAATCACGTTTCAAGTCTTTCCAATGCCTTTTTAAGTCATTGGACAGCCTGAAGTTCAAGTTTTCAACTCTCTGTTATTTTGATATATAAAAATATTTTGAAGCAAGTGGTTAGTACAATTTTCGTCGATCATAAAATTCACATATTTCGACTGACATACTTGAGCCTAAAACTGTAAAACAACAAAACCACCGCCTAACAATTTGTGCTGCGGTTACGGGTACAATAGTCTCTCGTTAACCTACTTAAGCCTAAATTGTTATATACCCATCTGTGCTCAAAACTTCAGCATGATCGTGTCGTCTTGGAAGACGCCCTTGGTGCAGGCTTCGTAGCTGATGGGCGTTGGCGTGGCTCAGGTGCACAGCCCCGAGTTGTCCACTAGAGATCGCGCTAGGACGTCCGCTGCTGCGATGTCACTCACTTTACCTGGTTATTGGAACTTAGATGTAAATAACATTCATAGTGCTTTTCATGTGGCCATAATAATAGCCGACCTCCGATAGCAAAGTGCTTTTCACTATCAAGTAGAATATAAAGTTTGGTAAAAGAAAAGGAAAGATTTTATTAATATGGTTGTACTTATGTAGTTTTAAAGAATTAATTGTTTAAAACGGTCCTTTGAGCCGGATAATTAGTATTAAAACAAAAGAATATACTGGGAGTGCTCGGATAAAATACATAGTATAAAATAAAAGTTATAAAACGCAACCAACTTGATTTCCTAAAATTTTTGCTAAAATCACGTTCGTATATTTTTCATATATTTTTGCTTTTGACTGAGTAACTTTTCATCGCCAGATATTGGATAAGACAATTGCATTGTAGTTGCAATTGAGCTCGTAGGTGACTTTTACCACTGCGAGGGCACGTCTTAACCTCTACGTACCTTCAAAATGTCCTCTGACGTGGAACATGAACTCCGCTTTTCCCGCGAACTCCTGCCTGCACATTAGACAGAGATGGTGTGCATGCGTGTGCTGACGTTCAGGCGCGTAGTGTGTGTGTCCGTGGGTAAAGTACGCGCCTCCGCCACCACCTTCGTTGACCACAGTGGATGTCGACACTGACGCTGTGGCGATCCCGTGCCCATTCAAGATCTGCTGGTTCTGATTGTGGTGATGGAGCAGTTGCAGTTTCTCTTGGTTCGATAGGTGGACCTTTTCCTGTTGCTGTAACGAAACGTTATTTTTGTACAATGTTCAATGTCTACGGTTTGTGAATCAATATTAAAAGAGTTATCGATTGATATCGGCATTCGGCATGTGGTGGGGCATAAATATATTTGTTATAAGGATAGATCAAGGCCGTGCAGAGTGTCTTGCGAGGGAAGAGACCTATGCCCCGTAGTGGGTGGAAGTGGGCCGATAATGAAATATAGCCTTATAAAAGGTTTACCGTTATCTTATGAGTTAACTATAAAAATATTTTTTTTTATAGTTAGCACGGCAAATGACTCCATTCCACCTGATGTTAAGTAGAAATGGAGTCCAGACGCGAAGACATCTGTTGCAGCGTGAAAACAAAGCAGCATCAGTTACGTCACTCTGCCTGCCCACAAGGTGCCTCACGCCTCGTTTGAAGGATCCAATAAAATATCATAGGAAGGAGGGAAAACGTGCAACGTATTTTGCAAATAATCGTTTTAAAAACCTCAATTAGCAGTGTAACCTGGTGTTGCGTGGCCTGCTGCATCTTGTCCTGCAACAACTTGTTGTCGGGCAGGTGACTCTTCGCGTGGGCGCTCCACTCGTCCCTGGTGGCGAAGAGGCGGCCGCACAGCTCGCAAGACCAGGACACCACCATGCCTGCGGTGGCAGCCGCTACTGCTGCCGTCGCTGCACTCGTGTGGACTAAGTTCGTGTTCTATAATAATGATAATCATTTAGTTGAGGCTTCACACAATGTACAGTATGTAATAATTTACATACTGTATATTTTTGTGTAATCACAGAGGTCCATGTAACAGGTACCATGTTTTTGTTCTATGAATTCCGTGTTGTAGAGGTTTTATTTTTTATTAGAAATAAGATTGAAGGTCTAGGCGCCTTTGAAAAGGAGTGACGGAAAAAATATTTGTTTATGTTATTATATATATATATTTTTATATTACTAAGGTAACATAAAGTTAGTTAACAATAACAATCTAACTAAGCAGTTTGCGTAAGCTCTATTAAACAATGTATGGCGAGTAGTATTTTAAAAACGGTTAAGAAAAGTTTTCAAAATAAAAACTATTGATACGAGTACAAGGAAAATATGAATCATAATAGTTTTTAATAATATATTTCAAATATGTATATAATCAGAAAACAACATTTAGTAGATATTTAAAACGATTATACGACATGAAAAGCAAATAAAAACTTCTCACATAAACAGAGAGGCAAATTAATAACTGTTCATTTGCCCTAAAAAAATTAAATTGTTAAAAAGAAGACTTCACAAAACGAGGCAATAAAAAAAGAGAATTGTTTACAGAATACGCCGATCTACACACTGACAACTACACGCATGCCTCGTATTCTCATGAGGATTTACCGTGAAGGTGTGTCCGGGTACCTGGCACACCTGTATCGACTGCTGGTGGGAGTGCTGCTGTTGTTGCTGCTGCTGCTGCTGTTGCTGTTGTTGTTGCTGCTGTTGTTGCTGCTGCTGTTGTTGTTGCGCTGCCGCCGCTGCCGCAGCTATTTCCGCTTGACTTGGTTTTGTGTCTTCCTGCTTTGGTAGCTGCGGCTTTACGTCATCAAGTTTCAATGCTGCAAGGAGTAAAGTGAAATTTATGAATAGTAATATACTTAACGCAACTAAACTTGTATTTAGATTTAAAAGAAATGAATTTAAGTATAAGAATTAAAAGCAGGAACTTAAGATTTTCGTTAGTCTTGTCAAGAATATATAGTAGTAAGATAAAAGTAGTTATATTTAAAATAAGTGTGTGATTGTCATCGAGATAATTTATTGTAATCATAAATCCATCAACGTAACTTTAAATTTATTTATTGCATTCATAATACTTGTTAAGTAGATAAATCAGTTCTCATCGCTCGGGTTCGTTTACGCATTTTAGTTATTATCTAACTGACACTCACGTGGTATTGAAATAGTTCTTTTACCAAGAGGTGCTATGTTAGAAGGCGTCACGTGTTTCAGTTTGTTCATGTGGAGCACGAGTTTATCTCGGCGGGCGAACGCTTTGTTACACACTTCACAGACGTAAGGCTTCTCTCCTGTTGAAAAAACAAAACTTTAGTGACAATTTGCACAGTGTTCGCAGATATATTAAACCTAAATCATGGACGAATTTAGCACACAAGTATATGGACAAGACACCGTCTTGGAAGACCTGGATTCTCACCCTTTAATATGAATCTCACTCGTATCACCAGTGACTATATTGAAATGTTATACTCTCGAACGATTAGTACAAAACGATTATAATTTATAGTGTATTTTATTTCATTTGTATTTATTATTAATTTCAAGATCACCGGTGAGATTCAAAAAATGCAACCCTGGTTTATATGCGCGCTTGAGTATGTAGAGAATAGAGATATAATGTTACAGGGTGGTTTTCCCTTCCGTCATAATATGGGTAACTTGAGTCATGCATACTAGAGCAGTGTTTGTGTTCAAGGTACATCTAGGAAAACGGAAAATTTTTGAAGTCAAAATAAACAATGAAAGGAAATGTCAATTTTTAAATAATATTAATAAAATCGCGCGCTCGCGTGATTTGCTACTGTGTTAATGTTAGTATTTTGTATTCTTCTTCAATTTGTCAATGTAACATTATGAGGTTCGATTTTAGCTCGAACTTAACAAAACAGATCAACATCCGGAGAACTTAAATAAGAAATGTAGAGAAGCTTAGTACAAGTGTATATATTAATTTAATTTGATTAATTTGAATATAACTTACCCGTATGTATTCTCATGTGTATCGTTAATTTGTCTTTTCGCGCCAACCCTTTGCCGCAAACGGTGCATTCAAAGGCTTTGCTTCCTAAAACAACTGTAAAAAATCATGTTATTTTTAAATTCTTAGGTATTTCACGCTTCTATCGATATCTGAAGGTAGGACCTAGGAAGGTAAGAGGGTTCAACTCTTAGGTCGGGCAAAGTATTCGTATTGTATATTGTTTCGTATTTTTTGTTTGATTTATAGCCCGGGGTTTGTGATCTCCAGCCAGCATTTGGCAAATGTGTTACTAAGCTAATAATAATCATCAATAGTAGCGGTGACTTGATTTTAATGATATAGACTGGGCAGCTGTGGCAGTATTATAGACTATACTTGAGTTATTTAACAAATAAAACAGAACAAAGTTCCCAGAATTACAGCTAAGTTTTACCTTCGTTAGTAGAACTGGTTGGCTTGATAGCTGGATGTTTCCTGATGGCTGTACCTTGGAGAGCTTTCAGTCTGGTCCCGGGGTGCATAGAGCCTCCCTCCGCGTACGGTTCCGTGAACGGTATCAAGTTCGGTCTTGGTATATTGTTCGTTACTTCAGGCGACCTATAATCCAAAAAGCTAATTGTGATAGCAAAAAAAAATCAATAAACTTTAGCAATTTTATAGCAAACACATTAAACAAAGAAAAGTGTTACAAAAATTTTAAATTTCATGATTGTAGCAAAAGAGGTTAGTTGAAAGTTGGCCATACAAATTCTCGTTTTCGTTAACGTGATAGAATGGGGGGGGGGAGGGGATCAAAAATACCCTTGCTATGTTTTAAATCGGTTCTTTATATTACAAACAATGTCTCCAGGCTCTGACTTACAAATCGATCGCGTATGTCTTTCATTTAGCTTAAATGTTTTTTTTTATTACCTAGGGGAAGCACTTGGCCTTTATGTTAAGTGACGATAAAGGCGATGACTCAACTACTGAGACACTGGCTATCTTATCTCTAGCTGCCGGAACACAACAAGGCAACAACATTGATGTTATTAGTGACATATTTAGATAAGGCGGTAGTAGCTTGCCAGGCGGACAAACAAGCCCTAACACTAACCAAACCGAGTACAAAAATATGTACCCCTGCTGGGAATCAAACCCGAGACCTCTGGGTCTGACACCGGTGTTCTTAACCACTAGACAACAAAGGCGGAAAATGTACTCCAAATATAATAAAGAATTTTATATAGGTGCTTTTAGTAATTCTCACCAATTCCCGAGGCTCTGCAGAACGCGGACGCCGCCTTCGAATCCCATTCCGACGTCATCAGGCACCGTGAATGTGCTGTCAGGCCCACCCGTACTCGAGCTCACTTGTGGAACCTTGATCGGCGAGTTGATGGTAGCGTAGTGGTGCTGAGTCGAGCTGACAGTAGGCGGAGATGGGTGACCAGGGTGGGTGTTGCTGCTTTGCGTCTGCATGATGAGTACAATTCGGGTCAAGAAATGCAAAAATATCAAGAGCCTAAGCTAAGAAATGCTTAAATACTATAATAATAAGACTATGGAACATAGTAAAACACGCTGGCTCAATGCGTTTTGGTGGGTGTCAGTAGCTGAATCTTAGGGCAGTATCGGAACCAACTATAACTATAACTGTGATGGAAAGATACAAAACTGGAAAATTGCAACCCGAACACAAAGATAATGAAAATTTGCAAATTAAACATTGATCATGTATAAATGAATTTTATACCTGCATCTCCTGATGATGTCGATTATTGTTTGAGTTGTTGGCCTGCTGTTGTTGTTGATGTTGTTGTTGCTGCTGTTGCTGTTGTTGCTGTTGTTGCTGCTGTTGCTGCTGCTGTTGCTGCTGTTGTTGTTGCTGTACTTGCTGCTGTTGCTGTTGCTGCTGTACTTGCTGCTGCTGCTGTTGTTGCTGCTGCTGCTGTTGTTGCTGCTGTTGTTGTTGTACTTGCTGCTGTTGTTGTACTACTTGCTGTTGCTGCTGTTGTTGCTGCTGCTGTTGTTGCTGCTGTTGTTGCTGCTGCTGTTGTTGTTGTTGTTGTTGTTGCTGCTGCTGCTGCTGCTGCTGCTGTTGTTGTTGTTGCTCACGTCGAGCAGCGGCTGCAGCTTGAGCCATATGTTGTTGTACGGCGACGTGAGCTTCCAGGTAAGCAGTTTTTTGAGCCTCAGTCATTTTGTCCATGTTGACCGTTCCATCCTGTTAATTTATAGAATTTTTGATTAACTAAGGGTTGACTTATTAGTTAAAGGTATGTTTGACATGATCAAAGTGCTTAAAATTTATACAAAAAATGGTTATACATAGATTAGTATTTTAAAACACTTTATTGCTTTTGTTTACTTAAGTGCTTTTTTTCGATGGAAATCCCTATGCTCTTGAGGGCTACGTGCTACGAGTACAACTCCGCGTCATAATGATGCGTATTGTCATGCGCAAAGGTTTCGATTAGAATTAAGCCGCCTGTAATTATTATATTATTTTTAAAAGTCTACTCTTTTCCGCTTCAAGATTTTAATTATCTTTGTATTCTATCTTTATAGTATTTTTTTATTAATAAAGTATATCAAAAGGAATGAAAACGATGATAAAATTCCAGCTTAAAAAAAATCCCTCTTGATAACGCGAATCGTACAAGTCAGCAAATGGAATCGACAATAAAAAAGATTATAAATTTTTTTTATCGAGATAACTAACTACAGACCGGCAAGTTGCCATTCAAAAAATAAATCCTTAGAAATGTGCAGTGAGTGTCTTCAGTGCGGTCGGAGGGCCCGGGAGGGTCGCGCGAGGGTGCCCACCCCCGTAGTGCATTCACCTCGTAGAAAGTGAGATTTCCCCCCGTCCTGCCTCAGCCCTACAGCCCAGAACTCCCTATGCGCTTGCTTAATTGCCCAAATTCGGCGCGCATCAGGTTCAACGACCGAAGAAATCTTGGGGAAGCGATTCTGATTTCCACAAATCATTAAAGGTCAACGAACTAGGAGGCGTGTTTGTTTTGTTTTGTACTTGTATCGTCAGGTGATGTTACCTCTTTTGTATGTTTTACTTACTATGCTTCTTTGTATAAATTGTTTTTTTTTCTACGCGTCCGCGTATATACCTACAGATTTGTTTTGTATAGAGCATAATACAAGTATATCAGCAAGGTAACTGATAACGTTTATGATTACTCGTGTTAATACGTTTCTAATTATCGCCTTTAGTAAGTACAGATAAAAGGAGAAATCCACAGTTAATTAACATAATATTTATTAAGATTATATAGTATCAATACGTCATTTTATATAAATAGCGTTGTTCCTATCTGGTGCTAAGAGACAGAACATATTACAATATACAAATAAAAATTTGCGGGTTTTATTATTATGAGAAATATTTTTTTATGCTACGAAAATAGAGACTGCTTCAGGTGGGACTTTGACTGTGCCAAGACTTAAAAATCAGAGCGAATGTTCTTCTATTCAGTATTGGTTAAAGTTTTATTTAAAGTAAACTCTTTTCACGATTGGTATATAACAACCTTGCAAAATATGTCAAATCAAAATAAAAATGACAAAACAACAGTAAAAAATGTTTTCGATGCGTAAATTCAATGTTTCTCGAGAGCGATCTATATTAAATAAAATACTCAATAACTAATTAATTAGTGGTCAAATATCATAGAATTTTTCTCATCACGCATTAAGACAACCATTTAATTGCAAAAAAACACATTAAATGTTGGATTTGGGTATCACGTGTCCGTTGCACACGTCACGATATTGAAACAATGGGTACAAGCACTGTCATCTCCCATCGGTATTGCGAACCCTCAAAGGTAAGGGTGGGGTCCAAATGGTATCTTATCGTGCGCTGATTAAAAACAAACGTTGCTAAACAGGGTTAGAAAGGGAGGGTATTTCGTTGGGGTAAATGTATCTGCATACACGCGCAACACACGGGATTATTGTCAAATCCTATGTTAGTTGTACCGGAATGCCCCTTGGATAGGAAATAGAAATACATATAATAATATATTTTTAATGTGATGTCATGTAAATGCCGAAGCGGTTTTTGATTACAATATTTTTTATCTCTTACAATTACTTAGTAGTAATACTTAGTAAATAAATTTTATACTGTTCCACTGATGGGCCAAAGCCACTATCATGGAAATCAAGTCAGCGCTACAATGATTGATTGGCTTAATCACGACGCTTTCCAAATGGGAGTTGGTGATTAAGTATGTATGTATCATGAATCGAAAAAAGGTCGAAACACATTTTGTCCGACCTGGGATTTAAACTCAGGACGGGGTCGAGCACATTATCACTCTACCACTAAGACAATTTTTTTTTAAAGATACTTACACTGTCTCCTAGGTCTAGGTCCCATAGTTGTGTGTAATAAGAATTTTGTAACATCATTTACCTGACTATAGTTTAAAAGTAATCATTTTATTGAATATTTCCTTTCACTTCATATTAGTTTGTTTTATTTTTTATTTATTGGTCTGTTTATTGATTGATTTAAATAGTATTTAACACATCACATCACTATTATTTTATCATCACTGGTATTTTTATTAAAAAAGAATCACTGTCTGACGTGTCGTAAGTACCAGGCGAGCATAATTTTGTGGGAGGTAAGACAGGTCCGAGAGCGTCTTGCCGAGTGAGAGGCCAGACTGCCGCCCTTCGCCCTGTGCACTCAATGCAAGGCGAAGTACAAGTACATCCATTGATCCCCTTTCCTTATTTCTACTTGGGGTGAGACGCGGAAATGGCGAGGAAAAACCGCTCCCGCGAGTGGTGGCATTTTGTTTACAAACCATTAGTAGAGACTCTGTTTTCTTTGTAAAAAGCGTTTGTTTTGGTGTAAGAACTTTAGTTTTACTTCGTAGCCGTTCCCGAGATTCAGATTATATCTACACATATATACAAGAATTGCTCGTTTAAAGGATAAGATATATCACAGTATTATCGTTGTTTTTTTTTATTTTTTTTTTGTGTTCTATTTTATTTGATTTTATTAAATTGTTAGTGTCCCTAATAAAATAAACGAATAAAGGTCGATCGAGGCTCACACCTTTTGCGGTCTGTTATTGCTTGTGTCATCATCATTACATTTTCGATTAAGAAATAATGTTATGAACGCCAAAATATCATTCGATTCGAATTAGAAGTCGTTGGGGGCCAAGTCGGGGCTGTACGGCGAATGACCTGTTAATTCGATCTTTTGATCTTCCAAATACCGAGTTGTTTCGGACGATGTGTGTCAGCTAGCATTGTCATGATGAAGAAGGATTCTGCGTTGTCGGTTGTTCTTTCTTATGTCTTCAAAAGAATTCTGGCAAACAAATGGTCGTGTACCATTTAGAATTAACCGTTTTACGATTCTCTAGTGGCACTGTAGCCACATGTCCATTTATACCAAAAAAACAAGCGACCATTTGCTTAAATGTGCTTTTTAAACGAATGACTTTTGTTGGGTTCGGCTCATCTTCGAACACCCAAACCGTTGATTGTTGTTTAGTTTCAGGATCATACGTATATATCCAAGATTCATCACCTGTGTAGATATTATAGACAGCTTTTGACGCACCCTGATTATACTTTTGTAACATTTTTTACACCAATCGACACGAGCCCGTTTTTGGTCAATTCTTACGTTGTTCGGAATCCAACGTGAACAAATGTTTTTTACAGCTAAATGTTCGTGTAATTTTTATTTTTTATTATTTATTCATAGTTCGGCAAATGACTCCACTCCACCTGATGTTAAGTGGAAACGGAGTCCAGACGCAAGGACAACTGGTGCAGCGTGGCCCTCACCCTGCCGGCCTACAAAGTGCCTAAAAGTGCCTCTTCACGCCTCGTTTGAAGGACCCCATGTTATAGGAATGAGGGAAAACGTGTGCTGGTAGACTATTCCATTTTTGGAAGTGTGACAGAGAAACGAGTCACCAAATTTCTTTGTGCGCGATGGAATGTTCGAGACAGTACAGCGGTGACTCCGAAGAGCAGCACGCGTACTCCTATGGAGGAAGGGAGAAGGTGGGATAAGGTCAAAGAGTTCTTCAGAGCACTCGCCGTGGTACGAGTATAAGCGGTAGAAGACGCTGAGTGACGCTATATCTCTACGCAATTGCAGGGGCTCGAGAGCATTAGTAACCTCTGCATTGCTGATAATGCGTATAGCGCGCCGCTGCAATCTGTCCAAGGCATCGAGAAGGTACTTTGCGGAACCGTCCCAGAGGTGCGAGCACTACTCCACGCAAGACCGCACCTGTGTCTTGTACAAAAGGCACAAATGATCCGTCGTGAAGTATCGCCTCACCCTGTTCAGGACACCGAGTTTACGTGAGGCTGTTTTTATCATGGCTTCGATATAGTCCCTCTGGTTCAGATCGCATCCAATCGTCATACCGAGCATGATAATACTGCTCTGCAGGTCGAATGACGTGCCTTGAAGAGAGGGAAGGGGTAGGAATGGCGGCTTTTATGCCGTGAACGCGCATACCTGTGTTTTCTTGGCATTGAACTCAACAAGGTTATTGGAGCTCCATTTAGATATGAGGTCCAATACCCGATTGAGCTCAATGAGAAGATTTACTCGTTTCTATTCAGTCTCGACCTGCCCAGCCGCTGGGTGACCATTATACCCACCTTGCACTGTACTATCATCTGCATAGCAATGAATATTTCCAAGTGGAAGTATATCATTGATATGCAGAAGGAACAGCGTGTAAGGGACACCAACGTTCACTGACATGAACCGCGAAGCGCATCCGTCTGAGAGTACTCGGATTCTACGCTCATGTAGGAAGCCAGCGACCCAGTTGCAGAACTGAGCAGGCAGACCGTATGCCGGGAGCTTGGAGAGAAGAGCTTTATGCCAGACCCGATCAAAAGCCTTGGCTATGTCAAGGCTAACAGCCACCGACTCGCCACGCTTGTCAATAGCCTCACCCCAGAGATGTGTAATATACGCTAGAAGATCACCCGTTGACCGTTTCGGCCGAAACCCGTATTGGCGATCGTGAATTAAGGGGTGTTCTTCTAGGTAGCGGATAGGCTGTTTGTTTAAAATCCGCTCCATGACTTTACACAAAACTGAAGTAATTAGTCGGATCTGACCGAGCTCTTTTTTATAATTTTATATACACGTCATACTAATGCCAAAAGACGCTTCTATCTCGCGATATGTAACATGACGATCTTGCATTATTAGTTCCCGCACAGCATCAATATTTTGATATACAACATTCGATTTAGGGCGACTTCTTTAAAATCGTCCGTGAGCACAGACCGCTTACAATTAAACTCACTAAACCAGTTGTCACTGGTAACAGTGTCACAGTAGTTTACGAAGGTGCTTCGTCCCCAAAAGTCGAAGTGAGTGGATCGATGCACTGTTTTTGAGTTAGCCCTCTCCGAAAATCGTCGAAAATCATAGCACGAAAATTTTCACGAGTTAAATCCATGGTGATAAAGACGCGCAATTTTTAAAATTACGCCACAAAGGATAAACAAATGACAGCTACATGAAACAAATTGTATTCTTCAGCCAAAGAGTTCTATTTTTAAATATTATAATTCATTTTATCTACACTAATGTTGTAACATTCTACTTATGTTTCCAATACTTGACTTATAATTACTACTGTTATAGCGCAGACAACAAAACACTCAATTTAAGCAATTTCACATGATGGTATAATATCCACATCGATATCGTAAAATCTCATTATAACATCAATAAAACGCGACCAATTAACCTGGCGAGCCTTATGTAAAAATCCTCATACAAGTTGTATAAAATTTTGACATTAGGCTGGCTTTTGAAAATAGTTGGGTTATACGTGAAAACTTTGTCGAAACTACTAAACTTACATACACAAAACTCTTTGGTAAGATCTTGTGCCAATTGAATAAAAAAAGAACAGCGCGCGCTCGCTCCTGATTGGCCCTGCGCGCGCAGCTGCGCTCTCATTGGTTATTGGATGGTGGATGGATTGGTTTGGTTGGTAATTAACATTAACTTTCAAAATTGTACCATCCAAAATTTGAACAATTATTATAAATAAACTATTGTCAGCTTTTACTCTTGTTGTTTGACTAATTGCATTAGTGAAGATAAAGTAGTGTATGCAACTGCATATAACACGGGTATTAAAACACTCGTTACTATTATGAAACTCGCTGCGCTCGTTTCATAAACTCACACTCGTGTTTTAATACCCTTCATTATATGACAGTTGCATAAACTACTATTTTAATATTGTTCTGTAACTGGTCAGTTCCGGATACATAAATAGCAGCCCTTGCATTACATTGAAAGAAAGTAGCAGATGCAAATCAATGCACATAAAACGCAGACGGTGTCAAAGATTCTCATAACGTTATGATACATAATCGCATATTACAAACAACTGTCACAAAAGTTGTGTCTTGTTAGTCAGATATTCTTCTTTCAGCAACTATAGTTGTTATACATATCTTTTTAAATATAAATCTTCTGTGCGTGTGTATGTTATTGAACTTCTTCAAAACGGCTGGACCGATTTGGATGAAATTTTCTGTGTGTGTTCAAGTGGATTCGAGAATGGTTTAGATTTACAATTAGACCCGGTAGGTGGCGCTGCTATAGGGGTCCATCATGGGATACGGGTGTTCTTAAGCAGACGAATAATTTGTTTGTTTTGTTGTCATGGAAACTGTCAAAGCGGTACGAAGTCCGCCGGTCAGCTAGTCATATATACACCATGACAGGTTAGACGACGGACGCGTTTAAGGAGGTAAACTAGTAACTTATATACATCCCTTTTAGTTAACAATGGTTATAGCAAATTTTAAAACACGAGAGTTTAAACACGCGTTTAAAACACGCGTTTTTAAAAAAGTGAACTATCGGCATTTTGCATGTACTACACGCACGAGTAAGGTCAACCGCACGCGCGGACTACTATGACGCTTCGCTATTCGCTTCGCTCGCCCGCGTAGTAAATTGTAAATAAGCAGAGAACCATTTCAGTTAGGAAAAAAGTAAAAAAATAAGGTAGTGTTTTTTCATTTTTAATGGAACAGCTATCGGCTTCTTATACACCTCCTTTAACGCTTCCGTCGTCTAGCCAGTCACGATGTATACTATCAACTATGTAATTTTTGTAACGCTATAAAAGCTACATTTTGGTTGTTACTTAATAACGACAATGTTATCTTTTCTTTCAAAGAAAGTGCAAAGAAAATGTATGTAATACATAAAAAAAGAAAATAGGTATTATTTTACCCAATTTACTTCCAAACGCATGTATTTGCAATAAATAATTTACCACTATTGAACCAAATTCACGAACGGGATTGCAAATATACTTTCCTTCGATCAATATTTTAATTTACTTCTGACACGGACTGCCAAGAGGAATGTGAAAACCTCGCCTCGTGAAAACATTACATTTATATACCACATTTAAATACAGCTTTATGTTTATTCACAACATTGTAAGTCTTTCTTAATTGCGCAAGAAATATAAAACCGTGAATGAGCCGTAGCAATAATATTTCACCAGTTATTGCTACACTGCCGCACACATAGACGACAATAAACTTTAACAATTACACAGCTACCATTCATTAACTATTCAAAAAAAAGTTTATGATATTATTAATAAATAGGTATTTTATTCAATGAAAACTTATAGTTGCTAAGTAATAAACGTCAAATGACGTCTCTGAGTGCGGCATTTGTAAGTGTTCTTTGCTAATAATGAGCTCAGTAAATTACTGTGGACGCTCGGCGGTGAATGAAAGCTAGTCATTCTTGTCACATTTCGTAGCACTCTAATAACTTTGTCAAGCCAATTTTAGTCAGCGGACATGTAGGTAATGATGGTAGGTCCATACCTACACCATTGTAAGGATGGTAATTGAAGCACTATAAGGCTTTTATATTGAATTGAATATGATTGAGAAATAAACGACTTAAAGTTTAATTTACTAAAGTTCAAATAGTTAGATCTATGATTGATATTGATATAGATCTAGATATATATATGACTGTACCTTGTTTATGTTGATGTATTTTTAATTGAGAACTGTTACTGTTACAACAGTAAGGGGACTGGCATTGTCACTGTGTGATAAAAGTCCCAAAAAAAAAAAAGATTAAAAAAAAACTGTTGAAAATTTTATTCACCAACGTAATAGTTTAATGTTGAGAGATGTACTGATAGATACGATTCGTGTTCTGATTTCTAATATTTCTCATTCAATTATTTTCAATAATTTATTCCGTTTTGATGACTACCATCCTCACTCCTTATTCTGCTGCCAAGCAGCAGTGTCTTGCATTGCTGTGTCCCGGTTTAATGGGTATGAGATACTAACGACACCGCTGTTTAGTGGTACGAATAGACCTGAATGAGAGTGAAACCCGTCCAGGCAAAGTTTGTGCGAAAATTCTTCCTACAAATAAACAGTAAAACTAGCCCTTATAAATAAATTAATGGGAGCCCTTGCGGTCGCATAATCTCTTTCGTCATAATGTAGTTTGGCATAACAGTTACAGCATAAAGTTTTCTCGCATAAATTATGATGAGCAGAGTGTTACAAACCCATAATGGTTTCATCGGCATAATTTTAACTAACTATAATTGTATTTATCATAATTTTAATTAGCATAGATGTAAAGAACATAATTGCTATACGTCTAAATTTATTATATTTATCAGAAAACAGAAATACTAGCTCCTGTATGTCACGTGATAGGTTACAAATTTAAGACAACCGCGAAGCGCAGTGTAGCAATTGTCTTGAATTTCGAAGTTATTTTTTTTAATTAGACAACAGAAATCTAGCTCCATACAAAAATTGTTGGTGGGCAGACGCGATAAAATAGAAGACGATGTACTCGTTTCCTAACCACTTATGATATGACAAGGCTTTTTATTTATGTATGTTATGATTAGTAATCGCTATTGTAAAAATATTTATGCGTGAACATTTGATGCTGATATATAGAATAGAATAGAATAGAATAGAATAGAATTTATTTGCATTTAACATGGTATATAAGATGTTACAAAACTATTACAGAACAACATGTTAAGCTAATACAGGTTTAGCATGCAAATTAATATAAAAGAAGTTATGGGGAAATAAAGTATGTCTAATGATTTATTCTGAATGAACGTTATGCGAAACGAAGAGAATGCCAAACAACGTTATGCAGCCTTAAAATATGCCTCTTTAATTTATGCAACCCAATATGGACCCTAAATTAATCATTTCATTAATGTTCTTGTGCTATGCTCAGGCCTTCGCTTGTGGGCGGGCGGAAAACAGGTAATCCACCTGTAAAACTGGTGGTACTGCCATCTCACGATAACTGAGAGATTGAACTACAGAGTCGTTTATCTAACTGTCGTAACATAACAAAGCTACTAAATGAAATGTTATTGTGACAGACTTCGAAAGGATAGTCGTTGCCAGTCAGACGAATTCGGTCAATTATAAGGTTAGAAATAGCGCTACTAATAACGAAACCGAATTAAGTATACCCTCCAGCTGGAAATCGAATCCAGAATCTATCCACTAGAACGTAGAAGAGGTTACACGAACTACAGAAAAGTTTAAGATTCCCGTCAAAGGCGCCATCCTTTCCATCAAATATCTGTGGACCAGATAAGGTAGACGTTGCTCAGTTTTCACAACTGTTACCGGAACGGCTAGTGAACGCGTTTTACGATTAATATTTTCTCAAAACTTCTTAATCTTCACTCTAAGTTACTATGATTGTCGTGTATCTATCTGACGGACGTAAAGAAATCGAAGGAATCCGGACAAATTTATTTTATTTTTTTATCAAATGAATTCAAAGGTTTTCATTTTAAAAGTTCCTAAAAGCTCTACAGTTGAGTGAAACGTTTCAACGGCTGACCACGGTGGTGTTTCTCCCTGCACCTGTCATCACCCCGGCTGACGGGGATTGTGGGGAAGTTGAAATGTTCAGTGCAAGTGGTGTCGGGGAGGCGTGTGCCCCCCTTCCCCCGGAGGCCGTAGTAGGAATATCCTTCACCTCACGCTAGGTCAGGGTTAACCGTGCCCCCGAGCTCGGCGCGCCGCCTCCGACCTTGGATGCGGTGCGTGCTAATGCACTCCCGTCATGTGCTGGGACGGGGAGGATGGCTGATTCATCGCGTTCAACACGGTCAACTAGAAAATAAACGTCGACCGACAGTCAACTGTTTTAAAAAGTATTTCTAATTGCACCTAACTACCGAGAAGAGGAAATCCAAACAAAGAGTTTGTATTCTAAACTATTTAAAAGAAAGACTTTCGTTAATGTTTTGTTTGTAATAATGAAACCTCTAATGAAAACTCCATTGTTTCGCTCAGTGATCTTCGTACGTATACAGTCCACGGCACGCCATAAAAACAAAACGTCTCTGGACATGCGTAGCCGATGCCCGAATATCTCAATAGTCGTATTGCGCATCGAGATACGTTGACAACCTTATAACTACCGTCGCAGAGCGTATAATTCATTATCCGTACGTACAAAGATGTAGTAGTGGAAAGTGTATTCTGCTCTGTATTATCTTAGGTTGGGAATGGCGTGCGGTGTCCGCGGGCCGGCTGTTTGTTATTGTGTTGGGTTAAGGTTGAGATTGGCGCGGGGGTGGCGGTCGATACGGCTGGGCCGCGCGGATCGATACAGAGGGCTGTCGCCGTGCATCGCCCGCCGCGTGCCTACACTCGCATCACAATAGATTTCGCGTAAATGCCTCACTTTTGGGAGTTGACTAAGAGTGGAAGAAATTTGGCGTCCATTTTGTATTTACTCTTAAAGTGCTTTCGTATTGAATCACGGAATGTAGCGAACATTTTAATGACTATTGTATAAGGGTATTAGTATTTATGAATGTTCAATAAATGAAATGTAATAGTTTGCAGACTGTTGTAATTGTAATACTTTTTTAACTGTTTGGATAATAGGACAATAGGACATGCCATAGTGTCCTATTAACGCAAAACTTTGTGTGCTTAAATAATTGTGTATAATTTTTGTGTTTGTTTTTGTTTGATTTTTTATACTTAAATGATTAATTTCATAAATTGTGTTTGCGCAAACAATTTAGGTTACTGACCTAGCACCTTAGTTAAAAAAACAGATAAGATTACTATACCTCGCAGCTAAATATCTACTTATTAGATACACGTACTACTTGTATTACTGCAGTTATCATTTGTATATCGTATTGATCGATATTTATCAACAGGTAATCGCGATAGATTGCTGATAGACCCGGTTAAATAGTAATAGTCGTTATGCCAATAGTAGCACATCAAACTTAGTAACTTGAAGTAACTATGTAGCTTCAATAGCTCAGTATTGATCGTATTATGTTTAGCGTTGTTACAATTAATATTAAATAAGACACGACAATGGTCTATAAATAGATGTAAGACCAAAAAGTGTAAGAGTAAGAGCAAACGCAAGACTAATTAATTTATTAAAACTACAGCGTTGAGGAGAACTCCTTTTTCTTAAGTTGATTTGTCAGGAAGTTGGAGGGTTGGATAGACAGATGTTGATTAGTTAATGACAAGATGGCGGCATTATTTACTAGCCAGCAGTATTTAGAACTTTTCGCAGATCTAGAACTTTTAGATATTGTGTTTACGGCTACAGTACAGATCCCAAAATAGCTTCTATTCGTATAAGTTTCTAATCTTAAAACTTATAATTTAATCTAAAGAAAACGTACAGACGTCTAGACGACATTAAAGAGCCGCGTTTCTTGTCAAAAATAAGGTTCCATTGTTTTGTATGGTTTCAAGTTTTCAACAAATGATAAAAAAGTCTTTGATAAAAAAATAACTGATTTTAAAATTAATTGTGGAAAGATCGATGCCTACTCATAAACTTTATATGTGTAATTTGACTTGAAAGAAATGTTAATTAATTTTTTGTCGGACGACAAGTTTTGTCACATCAGACTACCGTGAATGAAGAAAGGCGTCGTGGAAGCGAGGATCCTTATGGAATCCGCGTAGTACCTTAGCATATGGACTTGCCGCTGAAGTAGGTCTGTCTGTATGACGAGTAGCATCTTGCTCAGCTGGTCTAATTGCGTGAGGTATTTTTATAAGTTCTGTAAGAACTCTCTATCAAAAATAGTCATACTGACCTAAATGTTGATAAAAGAAGTGACGATCCTCATAGTTTCCGGATAGTTTCTAAGCACAGAGTCACAACAGAAGCAGCTCTGTCGCTTCTCGTACAATTGGTCAAGAGATAAGACTCTACTCTCAGAAGTATTCATGGACTAACTTGGCAGTTGATGGTGGAAGTGACAATCCCAAAATAGACTCCGTGTAGTTTCTTAACACGGAGTCAGTGCTGAAGCAGGTCTGCCGCTACTCGTACAATTGGTCGAGAGATGTGGCACTACTCTAAGAAATGTTTACCAGGATGTCCTATGACTGACCTGGAAGTTGATGGTGGAAGTGACGATCCTAATAGACACCGCGTAGTTTCTGAGCAAAGAGTTGGTACTAAGCAGCCTGTCGCTGCTCATTTAATTGATCGAGAGATGTGGCACTACCCGTATAAGGAATGTGTATCAGGATGTCCTAAGACTGACCTGGAAGTTGATGGTGAAAGTGACAATCCCTATAGACACCGCGTAGTTTCTAAGCAAAGAGTTGGTACTAAGCAGCTCTGTTGCTACTCATTTAATTGATCGAGAGATGCGGCGCTACTCGTATAAGAAATGTTTATCAGGATCTCCTAAGACTGACCTGGAAGTTGATGGTGGAAGTGACGATCCTCATAGACTCCGCGTAGTTTCTTAGCACGGAGTCAGTGCTGAGGCAGCTCTGTCGCCACTCGTACAGCTGGTCCAGACGAGTGACGCAGCGCTCGCAGATCTTTTTCGGTAGGAAGTCGTCTTTCGAGATCTGCTGGAGAAGCGATACAGAGGAACCTAGTTAGACTTGTATTAATCACCAATGCATATTGTAGGTAATGAACGACTACATTTCTTATTAATAAAATAATCCAAAAGTTTACCGAAACTGAAAAATAAAAGTTTAAATCGCAGAAACATTCACCCGAACTTTTGTCTTGTTGTTTTAATTTGTTATTAAAACAACAAGACAAAAGAAAAGTTAAAAAGTGTAAAAGACAAAAGAAAAGTTAAAGTTAGGAAGTCTTTCTAACTTTTTTGATAAAGAAAAATATTTGATTGCTATTTAATGTTATAAGCTTTAAAGGAGGCTTAATTATGACAACAAAGAGTACTATTACTTTGTTATAAATATCGATTTGGTATAAGACGCATCTTGAGGTACAATCTCAAGATGCTCTAGAAATGGGTTACTCTCGGCACAGAAGTAATGAATACTAAAGGTACAGAAGTTTAACGTAACTCTTATATCACCTTGATTCTTGATGAACGTTAGCTGTGATAAGAATAACTGCCGCATTGAAACACGTCAATTAATGTTCATCATCAGGTACATAGTACCTAAAATATTTAAAATCAAAAAGGCTTTATCAGATTCAAACCATAGTTGCTTAGTAATTGTTAATGTTAATGGACGGTGTGGCAGTATGACTTCAAACAAGTATTTTACTCAAACGGCAAGGTACTTATATTAGTTTGCGATAGTTGATCGATGCGGTTTCCCTAAAAAATGTTGACGTGAAGTTTTTAAAACTTGTGTGAACATATTTTTACTGACAAATCAGTGCTTTATTCCTCTTACAGTGCTTTATAGCACTGTAGTATTTTGCATATAGCTGGGAATGCACGCGTTGTTGTAGTCACGTGGTACCCCCTGTCCCCACTCAGTGGGGATTCCGGGTATAATCCCACCTCTGACCTAGTTCGCGCAGCCTCACGACAGACGGCATGCAAAAATTCCAACTATTTTTTATTTTTATTAAAAGACTCGTTAGTCTTATAAAATGAGACGCGACCTATAGGAACGAGTAGGTGAATTTTATGTTGTTTATATTTTACAACGGCTAAGGAACTTTTTTTTGTTCAATTTAATTCTTCAATCCACATTTTTTTGTTAATGGCCCAATAGTAATGCACTTTTATCCTGATGGTATGTAACGTATACGTATGTATGTATATATGTATAAGACGAAGGTTGAAGCGCATTGCTACTGAGAAGCTGAGTTTGTTCGTTTTAAAGATATTTAATTTATTTAAAATAGTTTAATTGAAATAATTAATTAAATTAAGAAACTCATAAGTAAATACTCTTTAATATATAATATCCCACTATATTCTTACCTCTAACTATCGAAACACGATAAGTTTCTTGTAAAATGTGAATTAATGAAATTACCGAGATAACGTAATGATTTTAAAATTAATTACAAGTAGTTAGCAAATTATTTAAATAAATTTAAGATAAAAGAAAGAAAACATTAATGTAGCTTTTCTTAGAAAAGTCAACAGGTAGGTATGTCGACAGGCATTTTATTCAATTCCTAATTCCTTGTATCGTAGCGACGACGTCGCGGGCCGTAGCGCGCAGGCGTCTACGAGACTGCGGCTGGCGTCTGCTACGACTCCTTTTACTTGGATTTTTTCTTCACGACAAATGCATGTGCCTATTTGTTTACATAAGAAACGAATGCAATTATTCAGTAATGTTTTTTTCTTAATGCCATTAGTGTGTAGTGACTTTTTCTAAATGTAAGAACAAGAAATATGAAGTCAAGGACAAAGTGAAGGGCATACGAGTTTTATACGATTCGGTACTCACCATAGTAGGCAGACAGGTTCTCAACTTGAACAAGATTTGCCTCTGCTCGGACTCTTTGTCGAAGATGTGGAGTCGCGGTCCGCTCTTGAGCGAGCAGAGGCGGCAGAGGTCGGTGAACGCCGTGAAGTTGAGGTCCTCGGGCTCGGTCATGGCGAAGCACCTGATGAGGAGGTCGAGAAGGCAAGAGTTGTCCATGTATACGTCGGTGGTTCTCGGGTGGCGGGAGACGGGTCAACGCCGCATATCGCGGGTGCAGGGAGGCGTCGTACCGCCGCTGCGTCCGGGGGGCACTGAGCGCTCCACCCGACCCCCGCCGCCTCCCGCCCGCCCCCCTGGTGCCCCGGCCCGCCCCCGCGCCGTCGCACGCAGCCCCCGCGGGGTGGCCGGAAAAGCGCCAGTTTTCCTATTTAACGGCGTCTGCAATTGCTCATCGGTTGCTTATTGATGTATACAACTTTATGGCTGTCGCGCCTCAATCTATATTATGATTCAATGCTTTGTTGGGAGTCTTTTTAAAGGAGTATTCGATTACATTTGTTTCGATTACTTGTTATTCATGTAAAAGAAAGTTTAGTAGACAAAGGTGAACCATTGAAAATATGAATATTTTAACACCCCAATTAAAATGAGGGGGTAGCCGAAGGCTGATTTAAGAAAGATGAACACGCTTTACTGCTCTCATACTGTAGGAACAGCAGTTAAACATAATCTTAAAGTTAAAAAACTTGGGCTCTTAAGGATCCAAAAAGAAGATTAGATTTAGTATGCGGAAAAAATTGAATCGAATGTTACTTAAATAATATTGTATTCAACGTCCGCATTCAAATTTTTGTAGTTACTTGTCCAATAATATGAATATGGACACAAAAAGGTAAAAAAAAATGTTGTATTAAAATAATGCTTTTAAGGTATTAGTTATATATCTTTTGACTTTGTGTTGCTTGCACATATTATTTTGTACAGTGTAATCCGCAAATACAAAACCAAAGTTATTTATTTGAAACGACTGACGGTAACTGAACGGATAGACACTGAGGGGTAGAATGCGTGAAATCGTGATCCAGCTCCGTTAGAGTATCAACGTGAACTCATATCCAACACAAGCATATTAGTTTTCTGGATTATTATTAAAACAGCATTATTATAAAAATAAGCGTATATATTAAGAAGTCTGTAAGGATCGCAGCAAGTGGAAAGAGGTGGTCTCTGCCTACACCTCCGGGAAAAAGGCGTGATGTATGTATGTATGTATGTATGTATATTAAGTTGAAAGATGAAATGCTTGTTAAAGTCCATTATTATTTTTGTAGTGACATTTTAATAATATTAGTCTATTATAATATTAATAACCGAGTTGACTTAGGATATTTTTATTTTAACTCGCTTATCTTTATCTTTATATTTATCGTAGTAATAAAAATAGAATATAAGAAATCGATGCAATTTTTTTTTACAAAAAATAAACTGGACATACAAGCATTGAGACTAACTAATAAACGAACCCTTTTGAGCGGGCAACAAACAAAATTGTACCTATACGTAGTACATACTTTGGTCTTAAATTATAAACACTTTTTTTAAACCACTTACCAAGCAATAGTACAACCTCATTTGCTCCTAACCTCCCTTTTGACCTACATGCGTCATTTACAGCTGTCACCGACAGTCACCAAAACAATTCCTTTGACGTTAACACTCATTATAACACCTACTCGTTATTTTGCTTACCTACTTTTCTGTATCGTTTTAATTTTAAAGGTTTTTATTAACATGTCAGTGGCTTCTACAGACTCAGAAGCAGAATACCAAGCCTATTCGGAGAGGACGCAGGCCATCATTAAGCCAGAGGCATTTGAGGATGCAGAGGCTATTGAGAACTTCATTATCAACAATGGGTTTAGTATTCTTGCTGTAAGTTTAGTACATTTAGAAAGAGATTCAAGTTATCTTACTTTTCTTATGTCCACGTAAACACCTGTCTCCCGAAGTCCTGGGGGAATTTCGGAAAATTGTCTCCTGTTTACGTCACGAAATGGTCTGTTTTAAAATGTACAGCTTTCGATTAGTCTGTGAGTTAAACCTAGACTTCTCTTTTTATATTCATAGACAGATTTAAAATTACTTTTATGCTAAGATTAGTAGCGCTGATCTTGTGGCTTTATTCTGCTATTTAAAAAAATAAAGGTTTTAGGGTATGTTCCGATATATACTGCGAGCACTGTCCTCTCTCTGCTCTTACTGGTAGTATACTGCTGCAGTATCCTAGGGCCACGCCATTTTTGTACTGTAAGCACTGGTATTTTCGAGGTAAGGTGCTCTCAGTGCTTTGATCACGTCATCAACAGCGTCCAGAAATTTAAAAAACTTGCACTATTGATTGACAGTATACTGGACTGCGTTCCGTTTTAAATAGTAACCAGTATAGCTAACTATAAAAAAACGGCTTCGCAGTATACTAAATTGACGTCACACCTTACAGTGCTCGCAGTGTATATCGGAACATACCCAATGTTAAGTGAAGCAGTGGACTACGGTGAAACAGTTTGCCTAGAGAGAGCGTAGTCACCAACGTTTAGGGAACACACTGCGAGTAACGAGTTCTATTGTTAGCTGTCCGCTTTATAAAAGAGTTAGTTTGCATTTCGTTGTTGAATAACTTACACTTCGTAACCATAGAAAGGCTTTGAACTTTAGTAAAAAGATGTGTACATAAAATAAGTGATGTTTTTGTTAACTTTCACTGAACCTATTTTTGTCCGAATTACAATAAGTCAGTAATTGATCGATGTGGAATTAATTTTTAAAACGCAGTAAAAAAATGTTAGGCCGTATTGTCACTACAACGACGATTTGTGTTAACACATTGAACTGAAACTGGATCAAACTCAATCAGATCAATGCGTGCAATAAGTAGCGCTGTGAGTCGCTGTGGGTGTTCGTTCATTCCGACAATTTCCGAGCAGGAACTTTACATACATTGCGCTGGCCGACAGTGAAAAACACTTACAGCCGGTTGCACCAAAATTTTCATTTTACGAATTCGTAAAAAGTAACGTAAAAAGTAAACGTATAATGTAAAACGTTGTTGTACCACGCTTTGCGATACGTTTTACGGTTACATTATACGGTTACTTTTTACGTAGCTCAAACCCTGCTCATAACGTAAAAGTATAAGATTTTGACAGTTCGTTCGTGTTTGCAATTCGTGTTGGAGGTTAGAAAACGCTCTATTTATTTAAAGAAACTTGCTCTGAGAGAATAAATCACGATAATGTCTTCCACAAGTTCTGACAGTGATAGTGAAATTTTTCAATATACGAGTATCACTCGCCGTCGTCGGAGAACAAATATTAGAGTAGACCAAATGCTTATTGAAGGTAGCGATTTTTGTGCCGCTATCGAATCAGCAAGACCACGGCACATTACATTTGCAGATGTATTGAACATGAAGTTCCAAGATCAGTTTCAAATCTACAACTTAACTTTAATACCTACGGGGAGCTAGGTACTTCACAACGAAATGAAACACCATCATTACACCATCGCTAATGTATATGAAAACCCGAAATATACAAATAAACAATAACGACCTATCCCCAAAAAGCCCAATAAAGCACCTAACGTTATTGTAAGTAGATAGATATTTACTTTTCTTGCAGAATGTCATCTTCCAAAATAATCATCATCATCATCATCATCATCAGCTCATTTTATGTCCCCACCGCTGGGGCACGAGCCTTCCCTATGGATAGATAGGGAGAACAGGCCACAAACCACCACGCGGGCCCAGTGCGGATTGGTGGAAAAAAATATTATTTTCCATTATAAAATGCACTTTCATTACTATTTCAAAACTACAAACAATAATAAACAAACCATCAACGTCACGCTACTGACACTTATGACGCTAATTATCATGGCTTACTACATGTAAAATAAAAACTACCATGGTAGTAAAAAACTACTGCGGTAAAATGGTAAAATTAACGCTTCATTTGTGTAGCAAGTAATTTTACTGATACTTTTACTGGTATTTTGTTGGTGCAACGTACATTTACGAATTCGTGAAAGTAACGGAATAGTTTATGTAAAACGTAAAACTGAATTTGTAAATGTGTATCAATTTTGGTGCAACCGGCGGTTACTCTACCAAAAATTTGTAGAGTTATCTTAAATCTTCAGAACTTATAAAGGTTTGTTTCTATTTATCGTTTTAATAACCAGACAGAGTAATACTTATGAGCTGCGTATAACTAGCATTGTGTGAATAAATAAGAAATAATTTGGAAGATAAATGCAAATTTTCAAATTAAAAGTGTATAAAATATCAAATATCAAATGAGGTGAAAAGTAAGCAATTCTCCATTTGATATGAAAATAAAACAAAAGAACATTGTCTAAGATAAAATATTACTAGAAAAAAAATTAACCAGCCTGAGGAAGCTCAAGAGGGACTCGAACCCACGACCTTTGGATAACCAAATTTTATCTTGTAACTATATAAAATAGCATTGAAAATGCAAAATTCAAAATAATATGAACATTGTCTAGCTAGACCGTACCTATAGTCTATCTATATCAATGCCCGTGTTATTCTCGTTGTCTGGTGATCTTTATAAGCCGCGTCTAAATATGATTAAAGAACCAATTTAAAGGTAAATAATTTGTACTTATTAAGGATAAATAAAAGTATATTCTTTTTTTTTGTACTCTTGGTGGTGTTTATAATAACGAGTATAATACCCTGAGGAGCTCGATGGCGCAGCGCCTAGTTCGTTTGAGTAGCGATATTGCAAGTTAAACAACTTTCACAATGCTAAGTCGTTGGGTCGGTGACCAAATGAAAATACTTTCCAGCTATTGGATTTCATTTATAAATCACTGACCGTCAAATTATTTGAATCATTTACCGGTATTCCGTATGATCCGATGATTTCAATGTTAAGTATTCGCGTAAGCTTTAGAAAAAAAAATGAGCATTACATTATAGGTATACAGTAAAACTACAAAAACATTTTAAACAGTTCCTCTCTGACATCTATTACGATAAAGAACATGTAAATAAATGTGTAATTATTAATTACATATTTCTGCTCTTGACTGCATTCGATTAAATAAATTGCTAGGAAACATTTGATGAATCTGGGGTCCGAGGGCCCGGGGCGAGGCGACTGTCAATAATGGCAACCCCTGCATGCAAAACTGACATGACGTTAGTTGAAATGAATTCTTGATAATATGTCTGGGAGGGTCGGCCTACAACAAAGTCATGAATCCCGAGGACAGACAAACTGATTTAACAATACACTACTTTCAATAGAGTGTTAAACGAATTTAAAAAAAAAATAAACATTTCTAATCCTGCCCGCTCGGCCACGACCATCACTAGTGGTTTGCGGCGCGATTTATCTGTTCATTGCGTTTTTTTATTACCATTGGCTAAGACTTTTTAAGAATCACATTATTCTACACACATCACATTATAATACACTAGAAATTCGCTCGCCATGCCGAGGCACAGTTACAGTATTAATAGCTTTAGATCATCAGCCCATGTCCCACTGCCGGGTTTATTCTTTTCAACATAAACAATAGCATATCCCACATATACCAACACGCTGGTCCAATACGTATTGTTGGATTTAACAACGATTGAAAAACTTGCTTTACTTGCACGATATAATAAGTCGATATAGTAAGCCCTTTACGCGGTTGCCGCTGTGCCAACAAGCACCTATTTAGTTGTTAGTTCGGTAATATTCTTATTTTATTTTATTTCATTTATTTATATGATAAGATACACCGTCGACAATATCATATACACAGTAATAAATGTATGTATTGTAAGACTGGTTTAAAGATATGCCTTTACAGGCGTAATATTCTGTTTGCTACGTGCTACGAAATGGTTGCTACGAATTTTTATGTAAGGAATTACACACTTTCGTGCTGTGTGACTGTTTCTGGCATATTGTACTGAGGCGTATAGGAATCAGTTATGCTTTATCTTTCTCAGCAGCAAAAGTACAACAAAGTCATACCAACTAAATAACCTAACAGGATCTTGTTAACTTCTAGTAAAGCTAAGACGATCACGATCGCGTTAACGAAAACGAGAATTTGTATGGCAAAATTTTAACTCTTCTCGTATGCCGCCAGGAGGCGCTGCTTCAATGCCATACTAATTTTCGTTTTTGTAAACGTAATCGATCGAATACGGATAGTAAATAAAACTCACACTAGCCACCCAGATGTAGTCTGAGCCTTTTGTGGTGACTATACAATAGAATATGGTGAAATATAATGATTGATTTGTATAAAATATGGCATATAAAGTAATAACTTTTTGTATATTAATATGTTATGTATCTGGCTGGCATTTTTAAATAATTCATAGTAATTGAGTACCACATTTCTCAATGTATTAAGAGTCAGTTTCCCATACAAATTATAAATCTAATTAAGCTATTCTAATTCTCAAACCAATTACTTATTAAATTTAATGAAACTTCTTATGCTTAACGAAATTTCTATAAAAGCATTTCGACAACATTATAAACTTTCAAATTTCAATAAAGCACTAAAGCCAAAGTCAAAGGTATTTATTGCAATTCGTTTGGTAAAAATAGGTGTCACATTTCATATTTCTAACGCACCAAAACAAGAGCCCTGGTTGGGTACCGCAACATTTTTCGTCTACTATACTTAATGCATTATGATATTAATTAATTTTACAAATTTTATGAGGAGCTCGATGGCGCAGCGGCTAGCGCGTTCGGCTTGCGATCTTGCCCGCTAAGCAACTTTCGCAATGCCGGGTCGCCTGATGGGTGATCAATTAAAAACATCTCCTCCGTGTTTCGGAAGGCACGTTAAGCCGTTGGTCCCGGTTGGTGTCGTAAGATGGCAGTCGTTAAAACCCACCAACCCGCATTGGGCCAGCGTGGTGGGTTATGGCCCAATATCCCTACTGATCATGTGGGAGGCCTGTGCCCAGCAGTGGGACGTTTATAGGCTGATGATGATGATGATAAATTTTATAAGCCAAGCCAAGCAAAATCTATTGTGGTAAAGAACAAACAATACTGTGTCCAAGACTCATTAGTAAAATGATACCTATTATGGATTTTCGGAGGCCGGTGGGTCCTTCCAAAGGGGAGCGGTGTCCGTCCGTATGCAAATAAGATCAAAGCGTTCGGCGTGGGGTCGCTGTAGACCCCTCCTGTATGCCTGCACTTGATTCCAGCGTTGTTTTGATGTACGAAGCATTATATTTGGGCACGTTCGATTTTTGCAATGCAGAATCTAGTTTTGAATTATTCATTAAGCTCTGTTTAGGCTTTTGTTCTGTTTTGTTTTATTAATTAAGATACAATAGGTACCTAACTACCTACATACTTTATTGAAATGGAACACTACATATGTTAGGTAGGTAGGTATAGCTGACCCGACGGAATTCGTACCGCTTTGACAGTTTCTATGACAACAAAACAAACAAATCGTTAAATAGTTTACGCGTGAAAGGGTATCACACAAACAAACAAACAAACAAACTCACTTTTTAAAAAAGATTATAGAATGTCATAGGTGCGTTCAGAAATATTCATTGCATTAGGTTTTACCATACAAAAATAAAATACGATTTTCTTCAATCTGAAAGGTGGGAACTATAGATACCAGCGTTTTATTAAGGGTTAATAATAATAAGTCTTTGGTTATACTCTTGGGAATATATGTACAAAATTTCATGATGGTCGGTTGAATAGTAGGTATACGCGTGAAAGCGTAATAAATAACAAACAAACTCACTTTCGCATATTCGATTAGGTTAATATTAGTTAGAATATTTAGAGTATAAACTCTGATTTAGACACACATCTGCTTATAACGTACACCACTATTGTAACCTATAAGGCCATCCCAATCCTATCCAAACTACTCGGAGAATCTAGTAGAGTGCGGGAGCACGCTTGCGTGATGCCATTCCCTCTAGAAACCTTCTTACTTTGCTTTGATCGTGATCCAAGCAGTGTGGCTTGAGGAAACCTTTAAGTTTCTCGCCGCCCCCAAAAAAGTCCGGTGACGGCTGTAAAGGCCGTTTACAGATAACAGCAAACTCACTCCTAAATATTTTTGAGCTTATCAGCGAAATCAATATTTTTTTGTATATTGATTCAACCTTTTTTGGTTAAAATCGGATTGAGTTTTCAAACATGTGTCAAAATAAAATGTCATTTAAATCAAAAGCACTAAGGAGTATTGATATCAACTTCGAAGCAAATCACCGCCCAAATAACTTTCTACCCCTATTTAACCCCGTTAGGGGATGAATTTCAATAAAATACGAAACACGTCTTCCATCAATTCTGTTAAAGGTTTATGCAAAATTTTAAGTAGATTGGACCAAGGAATCACATTGTCCCATACAAACTTTGCCCCCCTTTTTCACCCCCTTAGGGGTAGAATTTCGGAAAATCCTTTCTTTTCGGATGCCTACGTCATATAAAGAACACACCCTCCAAATTTCAGGTCTCTGCGATCAGCGGTTTAGGCTCTGCGTTGATCCGTCAGTCAGTCATTCAAGGACAAAGCATTTTATATGTTTAGATTAGATCGTTTATTTTAACCTGACATTTCGAACCCTTCGCAGGGTCCGGGTCGATCCGAAAATACTTTGTTCCTGTTACATATAGGATACTAGCCAGCTTTCAATATGAAACAAGTTAAAAGTACAGTCGATTTCGCTAAGTGAGTGAGTGAGAGTCGCTAAGAATAAATATAAATTATTTCCTCGTTTATACCTGATTGCATAGAAATTCTGTTTAAGTTTTGATAATTTTTAAAATGTTGTTTTAAAATTACCGATGGCTATGCAGATTCATCTTTACAGATGAAATACCACAAATTTGATAACACAACGCTATATTACTTTTTATTTTTAAGTGCTAACTGCTGCACTGAAGCTGAATTTAAAAAACATGTTTTTATGAAAAATTTTCTGACGTAGTTGTCGACATTGAATAAGGCTCTTTTGGCTTATAGAGTAAGAGTAGATAGTGTTGATTAAATTCGGCGAGTTAGAGTAGAGAGTTAGAGTTAGAGCCACGATAGCATAGTTGGTAGTGCACCTGACCCGGCATGTTCGAATCTCGCTCGTGGAAATTTTTAACATCTTCGTAAAATTATATACCTATAACTATAATCTTATAAAATGGCTATTAACGCGCAGCCTTAGATGTTTTTAATTCTTTAAGGTAATGGTTTCATTACCTATCGTTTATATAAATAAAAAATATATATATTATACAATTACACCGCATTAATTATTTATTTAAAACGGAACATGCAACGCAAAATTGTGATTATTTGATTTTATTCTGTCTTTTTACATAATTTTATATACGTAACTAATTACCAAAATGCAAACTGAACAGATTATAAAACGAATGTGTGCTATCTTTGTCTTGGGCAAGGGTTGATAAGCGGAGCTCATATTGAGAGCACGCGATGAGAAGGGGAACGTCATTATATTCTGCCTCATTTACAACCCTTGTTACAGTAGGGCTGCGCTTACATTAATTATTATAAAACTTAAATATGAATTCAATTTTTTTTATGTATTGTTGTCTTAAGTAAATACTTAAGACAACAATACATAAAAAAAATTGAATAATATATCGGTAATTAAATAATTACTCAGTAGATAGTTGTATTGTTTTTAAATTACGGTGAGTTTGTTGTTACTGTTAATAATTTCTTGTTGTTGATTTTTGCAGGACAATTCAAAATTTAATAATGGATTATATACAATAATCACCATCAACCATTATGATGTTATAATTGTAGATTGAGAAAAGTAACTATACAAGGCTTGGTCGCAACTTGGCGTTAAAAGACCGCCGCGCCGTATCACACATTTTCTACATTTTCACGGTCGTCTATCATTGGCTGTTTTGCCGGCCGCTGCAGTATTTTTTTAAATTTTTTTATTATTTCTTTAAATTTAATAATGTACTAGATACATTATCTGTTAAAATGGTTTAATACAGAAATTGTATAAAGTAAAATATTTATTAGTGAAATATTTTGTCACTATTATGTATCATTAGAACTTATAACCAACTGATTATTATACATATAACCTCAGTTGAGTGTTTATTAAATAATTTTGAGGTAACAGATATTTGTGAAAAAAAAATTGGTTATCATTGTTCTTTTTATGTTTGTAATTATTTGTTATTGTAGCCAACATTTCCTATGAATGCGGCAACCCTAGTCTGGAGATGCGATGTGTTCTGGCTCCCTAGCACTACGCCTGCGGCCTATGCTGTTATCTATAAAACCATAAAAAATTATCATTTCTATTAAAGTATGTAGGTACCTAGAGCCTTCCAGACAGGGGTAAATCTGTTAGTATAAATACAATCGCCTCTGTGGTCGACCACCGGTCTCGGACTCATTGGTCCACGGCGGGTTCGATTTCAAGATAAGAGTGCATGCTAATGTTTTCGATTTGGTTGCACATATCGTTCATCATCATTATCATCATTTTCAGCCCGTATCTACCCACTGCTGGGCTTTGGCCTCCTCCATGTTACGCCAATCCCTTCTGTTTTGAGCTGATAGCATCCAGGTTTTTCTTGCGACTAGCTCTATATCTCTGGCCCATGTAGCAGGTGGTCGGCCAGCGCTCCGCTTGTCCGTCCTTGGCCATTCTATGAGGGCTTTAGGTACTCCAACTGCCATCACTGGTTCTCGCCACGTGTCCTGCCCATCGCCATTTGAGTTTTGCAATCCGGTTAGCTATGTCCTGGACTTTCGTCCAGACGGACGGACGGACTGGATTTTGATGACTCAAAAAATAATAATTTAATACTTAAATAAATAGTAAATAAAATAAAATAAATTTAATTTAATTATTTCGGTAAATATGGTTAATAAAAGATTTTTATTATTCATTCATTCATTTATTTTTTAAGCATCATGGTTCAATTGGGTGAGTTACAATAAATACCTTAAAACTTAAGTTAGTAAAATTAACAAATTCAATAAAATTAAATGAAAATACCTACATGACAATAAAGTTAATAAATTTGTAAATTAAAATTTAAATCTAAATTACATTTAAAATATTCATATTCATATTCATATCATTTATTGCCACATGTTGGTATGTACATAGATCATAAAAAAACAAAATCCCATAAACATGACCCATGAAAAGGTATCGCAAATTTCAATCTTTTAAACAAATAAAAACTTAAAACTAAAACTAAAACATTTTATCTAAAACTTCTTAAAATGAATAGCAACATTTTATACAACGTGTCAATGAAATAGCGAATAAAAACCTCGCCTCCATTGCGTTATTATTATTTAGACTTTTTTTACCTTTCTTTCGAAATATTCTCTTATATTATAAAAAGCTTCAGCAATTAAAAATCTGTTGAGCTCATTCTCAAATTTACTGTCTGGGAGGGCTTTTAAGTAATTTGGCAAATGATTGTACACCTTTACGGCCATAAAGTACGAACCATTCTTATAGATCGCAAGGTATTATAATTATGTATTATAATGGTAATTAAATGGTATTATAATTGTTAAAAATATTAAATTATGTTAATGCTATTAGTGTTATTTTTGCCTCTCTGTTTCTTAGATTATTTGGACACTGGCTGCGTACATGTTCATTTTTGCCTCTTGCCCTAAACGAACGTTGGTGTGCAGCCAGGTCCACTAACCGCAGAGGAAACGCGGTTTTTGTTTCAAAATCTACTACACACACACGCCTTCGTCGTTCGGTTCGTAAGTCAACGGCACGGGAGATCTTGTAACGAGATGTACGATGATGATGATACGGCTTGAAACTCAGCAAGGGCAAAATAATTTTTTTATCCCTTTCTTTACAACCAGCGTCAGTAATATTTGTTATACATTTTATCACACATCAATTGACCCTAGGTACAATTAATCTAAGAGCGTTCGCTGCAATTCACGTAGCCCGTCTGACGGGCGATCCGCTTTACGTAACGCTGGCTGCTCTATGAATTTAAACGAAACAGGAACGCCGAGCGGGCGCCCGCGACATGAGCCCGCTTGACGCAGTGGACCCTCTAAAAGTGTCTAATTTTGCAAAAAATTGTTATTAGCTTATGGAATGCATAATTATTTTCTCCAGAAACGCCAATTACGCCTAACCCCCGAGCAAGCGGCAGAGTTCTATAAAGGTCACTACGGCCGCCACCACTTCCCCCACCTGGTGGCGCACATGTCGAGCGGGCCCATCGTGGCGCTGGTGCTGGCCGGCAGGAACTGCGTGCAAAGATGGCGCACTTTCATGGGACCTGCGCGGTGAGTGCGCAGCATTTATAGGCCTCAGCCATGAAGCACGGCACAAAGTAAGGAGATCCATAGAAGGTAAGCTTAATACATACGTACCTACGGAATCGGACTGTTCCGAATTGCTCCGAGTCCGTATAGGTTGTCTGTGTGCGTTGAGCGAGCGCGTATGAAGCTTACTTTTTATGGATCTCCTTATTTTATGGCACGAGCATCTTGCGACGCGGCGTACGGTTTTCTAGTTCATTGCTGGATTTGCTGGTCTTGCTAGTCTTTAATTCAACGGTAATAAAAAATACGCAATGAAAAGTGTAATCGCGCATCGTGCCGCACACCGCCTTTGGTCGTGCCCGAGCAGTAAGGCCTGGGGTCTTACCAGGAGCTCTTAAAGCAGCAGCAGCAATGCTATAGCAGTTGTCTAATGAGACACATGTATATACCTACCTACGTCGCTACACGCGTCTTGTTTTCACAACCGCAGCAATACACTGTTACAGTACTGCTTTAAGGGCGTCCGCTACGTAAAGCGGGCGCACGCTTTTTTTGTTTTTCTGCGTTGTTCATAGGCAGCCCGTTCGACGGGCAATCCGCCTTACGCAGCGCTGCTCCATGAGTTTATACGAAACAGACACCACAAAATAAGGAGACTGCAGAATGTAAGACTCGTACAAACACGCTCGAGCAACGCACACATAGACAACCTCTCACGGACACGGAATTTCGCAACAGCTGCGCTCGGACTAGGGAATGCAAATCCGTATCGGTTTTAAAATCCGGATTTTTAAAAACGGATTTATGGTCAAATCCGGATTATCCGAATTTTTCGGAGTTTTGATGTTTAATGTTTTTTATTTTCAAATACTTTTATTTTACTTCAATGGATATTATTAACAGACAGACAAAAGTATCAAAATAATAAAATATTTCAGAAATAATTCTAACTCTTAGTAAAATTAAACAAACGCGCAAGTCGTGCGAATAGCGCCATCTAGTAAATGGCGCTGGTGATTAAAGGCATACATCTACCAAATAACGCGCGAAACTCGCTAGATATGATTTTTTTCAAAATTTCTTAATGTTCGAAAAGAAATCCGGATTCGTTTTATAAATCCGAATTTGGAAGATTGATAAAAATTTGCGGATATCCGGATTTTTCGGATAACGGATAATCCGGATTGCATTCCCTAGCTCTGACTATACCCGAGCTGTTCCGAGATCAGTGTCCATGAGAGACTCTACTATGTGTGCGTTGCTCGAGCTCGGTATGTATTAAGCTTACCTTCTGTGGGTCTCCTTAGTTTGTGCAGGCACGCCCCACGGGCGCACGCGCCTTCGCCTGGTTGATGGATTTCGCACGCCTGATCGCAACTGGAAGCGAATTCCAGAGACGAACAGCTTGGACGGTAAAGGAATAATCATAAAAGGTGGTGCTGCTATTACGTATCGTTACCTGCCGTAGTCAGGGCCGTAGCTAGACTTGAATTTAAGGTTACTTGATCCGTTCTGGTCAATCGAATTTTGATGTCCTTGATTTGTGAACATGTGCGATTGTGAACATATGATATACATATAGATGTAACAAAATTCCCTTAAATTGCGATTTCTAAGTTGGTGCCATAGTAAAAGTTGTTCGTATCGATGGGTGGAATGACCCCATTCAGCATTTAAAGGAATTTTGTTACAACCTATATATTACGACTGTAAGACTAGATGCTACCATACGCTAGTATTTTTTTTGTCTTAAATCTGCTTTACAGTACTTTGCTTAGTATAAGTTGATTATTAAGGTATTTTAATAAGGTAAGGCATTGGTATTTAAAGTTAGGGCCAATGCCCTATTCCCACAATGCCCCCCCTTAGCTACGGCCCTGGCCGTAGTATAAGCAGGAATACACTGGAAAACCGTACACCGCGTCGCAAGATGCTCGTGCCATAAAATAAGGAGACCCACAGAAGGTAAGTTTCATACAAACGCTCTTGGGTAACGCACACATAGACAAAAGCTGCGCTCGAACTGTACCCGAGCTGTTCCGACATCAGTGTTCGTGAGAGGCTCTACTATGAGTGCGTTGCTAGAGCTCGACATGTATTAAGGGTGCGCCAACCAAAAAAGGCCAAAAATGCAGTCACGGTTAAGTTGATATAATTGAAAATACTATCGTATTACATAAACAAAGTATATTTAGTATCAAAGGAAACGTGTTTACAATTAGTCCGATCCATAAATTCATACATAACACACTATAGTTTTTTCTACAATATCATCTAAAGTTGGGCAAAAATCATGAAAACGAGTGGCGGCGTTTAGTTGATATCTTTATTATTGTACCTCTGATTTTGTCTTAACAATCACCAATGTCTAAACTACAAATCGTCTGTCTCACATTTTCGATTTATCGAGCGGTTTGTTAATTTTTTTTTTTTCAAATTAACACGTTAAATTCCCCATACAAAATTAGTATGGCCGCGCCGCATCAAATAAATATGGACGAAGACATTTCAAATAAAATATATGACACTTGTCACTTACGGACGGCGCACCCTTCAGCTTACCTTCTGTGGGTCTCTTTATTTTGTGCAGGCACGCCACGGGCGCACGCGCCTAAACCTGGTTGACGCAGTGGACGCTCTTAAAGCTCATACCATAGACTATGTATAAGCTCATACCTCGTTTGACGGTGTCTTGGTCTTGCAGTGTGGCGGAAGCGCAGGCGTACTGGCCGGACAGCCTGCGCGCGTGCTACGGCCGCCGTACGCAGTACGGGGACTACTTCAACGCAGTGCACGGCAGCGAGAACCACGCGGAGGCCGTCAGGGAGATACACTTCTTCTTCCCTCACAGTATGAGTTTTTCATTGGTTTACAATCTTATTGCAATTTCATAAAATTTTAATTATGGTAGCATTAAAAAAAACACAAATGTTGAAAAAATTTCCACGAGCGGGATTTGAACCTGCACCCTTCTGACATACCGGGTCAGGTGCTCTTCGTTAGTGACGGTAGTTGATAACATTGAATGGGCCCCTTTGGCTTTCAAAGTAAAAAGTCTTGAATAATTTCGGCGGGCTGGTTAGAACCACGATAGCTCAATTGGAAGAGCACCTGACCCGGTATGTCAAAAGGGTGCAGGTTCCAATCCTGCTCGTGGACTTTTTTTCAACATTTGTGTTTTTGTAATTTGTTCGCAACAAAATTTGCGTTAAAAATTATTTGAACATTTTATGGTAGCATTATATTGCCGTTAAGGCGCCGTCTTGTACGAATCAGTGTTCTTGCAGTATTATAAGAAACAAAGATCTTTTTTTAGTTATTAAAAAGCTACAAATGAAATTTATTTAACATCACTTTACAGTGTGGGGTTTCGAGTTTCCTACACATTTTAGTTTATTTACTTTGATGTTACTTTTAATCACTTTGTTAGGTTTTAAACATACCTACCCGTGTTTACGTTCTGCGCGTTGAAGATCTGATTCATGCACACGTCACGTAAAAAATATGGCAAAAACACAATAATCTTACTTGCTTACATTTTTGAGAATATTAAGTGATTTAAAATTTTAAGAAATCGAGCATATCTAAAACTTATATTTTTCTTTTAAAAAACATCTTTTGGAGAAGTCACAATTTAACCACTTACAAAACAACTATTAAGTAAGTAATGAGTACGTTTTGTGAAGAAGTTTTATTATTTACATTACATTACATCAATAACTTTAATCATAAAGACTGGCTATTGGCTTGAAAATATACCTGCCATCGCTGTTTGTGTCTCAGATTAGGTATGTACTTTTCGTACGGGTGCGGAGCATTTAAGAATTCCGTACATTGACCTGTCGTTACAGATCACGTTCAGCTTAGTTTACGGATTAGCTAAAACTGTAATGTTAGGTGAAAAGATTTATTTGTTACTATTCCTTCTGATAACAGAGTTCAACGCATCTGCCAGTGCGTCAATAACATGTTTGCGAAGCGATAAAGAAAAATAGTGACGATTCGTTATTCAAAATCCTCCTTACTTTGCAACACCATTTTACCTACATTCAACCTATTAAAAGTGTTAAATTTATTTCGTGCCAGTGATCGTCGGCCCGTTAGCCCGCCACTGGCAGATGAACGACTACGTCCAGAAGCACATAACGCCGACACTGCTGCCCGCTCTCTCCGCGCTGGCTCACGAGCGGCCTGCGGAGCCCGTGCTGTGGCTGGCCGAGCACCTGCGCCGCCACAACCCCAACGAGCCCGAGCTGGCGCCGCAGCCGCCCGAGCAGCGGGAGGACTATCGCTGCCACACGCCCCAACCCTCCCAGGAGTCGCTTATCAAATAAATTATTCTTCTTATCACCATCACTGGCTCATTTTTTTGACCTTACTGCTGTCTAAGGAACATAAACCATCACGCGGGCCCAGTGTAGATTGGTTTGTTGCCAATGCAGCCGAGACCAACGGCTTTACGTCCGAAGCACGGAAGCGCTGGAAAAGCTTTTTCGGCAAACGTCTGATGATCGGCCTTTGTGAACGTTGCTTACCTTCAGCAATAGCAAACGGAGTGCGTTTACCACTGCGCCCGCGCCATCGAGGTTTTCAGAATCAGAATTATTTATCTGGAGATGTAGGTTAGCAAGCTGAAGGGGCAGTGTGCCGGGTCTATTAGTCGCAAAACCAACATTGATAAACGACTTCTTGTGTGGCGATAGCGTATCGGTAAACGTGTAGGACAACCCTGCTATACACGACCTAAAGTTTATACTGACACCCCTACCCGGTTGGTAGGGGTGTCAAAAAGACGTTAGGTTACAAAAAGACGACCTTGCACAAGCAAACTAACTTATCCCGCATCAACGTCAGGTCATAACGTTGTGTAGGACAGGTAGGCTACTCTTGACGCAAACTCAATCTCAATACAATTCCAATGCGATTATTAAAATTCAAAATTCAAAATTCAAAATCATTTATTCAGTTTTAGGCTACAAATAGCTCTTATGAATGTCATTATGCCATCGGTTCGTAAGTCTACTCTGGGCGGGAGAACTTGTACTGAGAAGAACCGGCAAGAAACTCAGCAAGTGTCAAAAAATATTGGAAAATGCCCTATCATAAAAGGACACTTTCCATCACAAACAAACACAAAAAAAAAAGGACAATCACAACACCCAAAAATACAAAAAAAAAAAAAATAATAATAATAATAAGTTTTAATAATAAGCAAAAATTACATCAGGTACCTACCAATTTCAATTTTCACAATGTCATACAGTACTAATAAAAGTCAAAAATTATCTAAGAAAACAAAGTTAAAGTATACGAGTACAATATTAATAAAATAAGATAAGTAAGCAAGAGCAGACCTGCCTCCACAGGAGGCACCCGTTCACGAGTATGACATATGAATCAGCCATCGCTTCACTCAACCATATCTTAGGGAATGTAACGACCCGACGCACATGCCACCACCGCAGAGACAATAAAGAGAGCATGCCACACTCAAGCTACTCTAAATAAGAACTCAATGAATTGTTTAACGCAACATAAATATAATTATGTATCGATATTCGGATAAGTTTCGCAATTTCGGAACGCCCCATCTCGATAATAATTTGTTCACTCAATTTCCACGCAATTTAATTCCAATGTAGCTATTATCGCTTTTAAGAGTGCCATTTGAATTTTTTAGATTTGGGATTGGAATTGTATTGAGATTGAGTTTGCGTCAAGAGTAGCCTACCAGGTGGAGCGACGATCTCCGTATTGTGGCCAAAGAGAATTTAACACTATTGTGACCGGCAAGTGCTGGATGATAGTAGTTGTGTTTCTGTCCGTTTTTAATAGTAGAGGAAGGGATTCGGAATATACAGCCTATAATTTTTTTTCCTAATTTATTCTATTTTTGATACATAAGGCTGCCATTTTTGTTTTTATATTTTGTACATTTTTGTGTGTTACGTTTGTGTTGCTATCTACCCTAATCTATTACTCTCCTCTATGTGCTATCGCAGCATCATCTAAATCGGCTCCGACGGAAGATCAGCGCTAACCTCAAGGCTAGCATTTTGCTAAGTCGGAACCATTTTGGGACTCTCCTATCCTTTTTTTTCTGTATACATATTTGGTTTTAACTGTTTTGTCCCAAATAAATTTATTTTCATTTTAATTTCATTTCTTTGGATCATCACACCCCGCAATCCTCCCAGGAGTCGCATATCAAATAAATTATTTTTCTTATTATCACTTACTCATTTTGATGTCCCCAACTGCACAAGTCTTCTCTATGGATGGAAACACGGCACCACAGGGAGAACCCGGGCCCGGCAATCGAAACCGATAAATATATTTGTTTTGCAAAGAATTAGGTACTAACTTATTGACTTTTTTTGCTTTTTAATTCAAATAAACCAGGGGCCTAACACTGGCAACTCTATCTGGCTGCAAATAAATAAAAATACCCGTTGAATAAATCTAGCGCAGCATAAGGACCCCATTATCCGTAAGTGCCCAGGGCCTCCAATAGGTTAAAGACGGCCCTGGCCACCACACGAGCCCAGTGCGGATTGGTAGTTGCTAAAGACTGCCAATGCAGCCGGGACCAACGGCTTTATGTACCTTCATTTATATAGGTACCTAAATGACAATAAAAATGTTAAAAATCGGATGTTTTACTACTTCTTTATATCGTATAAAACAAAGTCACTCCCGCTGTTTGTACGATCAGATCTTTTGAACTACGCAACGGATTTCAATGCAGTTTCAGCAATGGATAGTGTTTCAAGAGGAAGGTTTATAATTATGTATAATACATGCATAACATAGTACAGAAATGCCGAGAAATTCAAAGATTTGTAACACTGTCTTATATTAGTATCTAGATTGCACCCGTGCGAAGCCGGGGCGGGTCGCTAGTCTAAAATAAAACACAATAAGATATTTAAAATCTTTATTTTATAGAAACAGTTTACAAATGACTTATCACAGGCTAGCGTATATTAACTAATCAAATATATTTCATAATATCATGCATTTGGTTAGCTAATTATCTGTGGTAATCAATATGACAATATATGTATTTCAAATGAATGATACATTACTTACGAAAAATTACGACAGTGTTATAAAAAAACCTATGAAACTAAATAATAAGTACAATTTAGTTAAAATTTTATTAATAAAGTATTTACTTAAAAGTAACTACATTTACGAATTCGTCTAAAAGCGAAACATGCTAACTTGCATAAGTGCCCAATTACAAAGCTTTTGAAATCACCAAAAAAAAAATGAAAGTCGCAATACTTTTGTCTTAACAAACCAAACTTAATTCTAGGCTGATTTGGTAAAAAAACCAAGGCTTATATTAGCAATGGAGATTACTTATGTAGAGTATGATCTTGAAATAACAGCTTTACCGACGAATCCTGAAACAAATACAATCGTTAGAACATCTATATTGATAAAAATCAATTGCCACACACATGTATTTTACAGCATCACTTGAGAACGGCTCGACCGATTTGGCTGATTTATTTTTGGTTGTGTTAGTTTATTATCAGGACAAGGTTTGTATAAAAAAAATAAAAAAAATAGATTTTGGGCTAGCAAAAGCGGGCCCAGTAGTTAGTTAATAAAAGAAAGCGTTCCTATAAAATGGTTTATTGCTACCGCCAAGCCGCAATGTCATTCTTTAACACTTTCCTCATGTGGTACCCAACTGTCATAAACTTCGACAAAATAATGTCTTGGACTCTACGAAGGATTATATAAGTACTAAGAAGTGAACTAATGGGGCATATAACAAGAAAATTAAAAACCGTTAGTACCATGAAGCTGTAGATATAGGGTTAGTACCGTCAGGCGTCAAATTATCTTTTTTAGACACCTCACATAGCATATACAATCGCTTGGACGTGCGTGACGCACCAATTTTAAAAGTTGTGTGATGATTGTAACAGTGCTAAACGTGTTTATTGAAGAACGAAAAGTTAGAGAAAAAAAGGGCACCCGTCTAAGACCCGGCATGGTGTAAATTCGTTAGCATTCAGGATTGTGCATTATAAAGCCCTTTACGACTCGCGCGCTACTGAGTTAGTTCAGAAACAACATGCCTGTTATTTATTCGTCTACTAATCTGTTTTTTGTTTCAGAATCTGGAATAAATTTCCAATACAAAGAAATAAGAATATTGAAAGATACCATAAACTATACATTTATAAGACGGGAATAAAACAAACAATCGTAGTATACTTTTTAGTGCAATTTCCATTGAAAAGTATAATAATTGAGCTCAATAAATGACATTCAAAGAGTGAAAAAAGCCGTCCGAAATTTGGTCGGCAACAGTAACGCGTTCACTCACTCTATTCGAATTTATACGTCATTAGAAAGGGAATTTCATAACGTCCAAAGTCACAGAACATTTCATCCAAATTCAAGCCGTAGTATCTTCACTATAAGACAAAGTTTCGCTTGTTATTTCCCGTCCCCCCTGAGTGACGGCCGGTCCCGACCGGGTTAAAAAAACTACTAACAGATGAAATGTGTTCACCTTCGGTCTTATCTTCACTTAACACCAGGTGAGATGAAGGCTAAGTGCTTACCCGTAAGATATAATAATAAAACATTTATTCGGCTTTTGAACACAAGACAAACATGAAAAAATAACACACAAAAGGTAAAAATAAGCTTGAAATTAAAAAAGAAACAAGCAGAAATAAATACACTAAAAGCTGAATGGGCTGATCAATGTTGTGGCTAATGCATCAACACTGGTATTCTGCTGGACCCATGATAAAGATGTTGGCCAAAAATACATATACTCATAAAAATATAATATAAAAAGAAAAAAGAAAAAGCCTACAATATTCTTACCATTGTAGAATGCAACAAATAATTGAGTATTGGTGGTGAGGTACGTACCGTTAGTCGCGGTCGCGGTGCATCCGCACGTAGGCGGCGCCGGCGGGCGAGCAGAGCCCGATCTTCTGGCACACGCCCTTGGTGCCGAACTCCTCGATCAGGTGCAGCACGCTGTCGCCGTAGATCTCCATCATGGTGTGGCACTGGCGCGTATAAATGGATTACACAATTAAGAGTCGTTTCATATTTCGGTATTGACTATAACTGAATTTCTTTGATGTAAAAGTTTGCTATAGAAAGTTTTAAAAGACATAATATCAGTTCAACAAATGTTTAAAAAAATCTCTTAACTGTCAACAAATCCACTGTCCTGCAGCCCACATGGTACCCAACAATTAATTTAACCATTGTTATATTTTATAGACCGTGACAGGGGAAGCCGATTTCACCATTTCCATTTTATCTCTAGCTATTTACATAGCTATTACATATGCTGTCAATATTCCGCTTATACGCAAAAAGGGTTTTGCGTCATCATTTTTGATGCGGACAGCTAAAGAGTGGAATTCCTTTCCAGCGGATCTGATTTTTGATACCGTACAACTTGGATAGTTTGATGATACATACCACACAAAAAAAGACAAAATACACTTTAAACTTTATATCAATATCAAGGTTGAACATTTATTTTAAAAAAATACGTTTTTGGACATCGGACTATCAAAAAACGTATTTTTATTATTATTTGTGCCTGTAGTACGGACGCCTGCACATCAACCTATAAAAAACTGTCAATTTTCTTCAATACATTTTCAACCATATGCCATACACGTAAAGTTTAATGTCTATTGAGGAAATTTGACAGTTTGTGGTAGGTAGGTAGGCGTGTGTACAATATCGCCGTAACTTTGAAACTGGCTACCGCACAAACCGTACCGAGCTATTACTCAATGAAACTCCTATACTTTAACTTTGTTTTCTTAGATAATTTTTGACTTTTATTAGTACTGTATGACATTGTGAAAATTGAAATTGATGTAATTTTTGCAAAACTTATTATTATTTTATTTTTTTGTATTTTTGGGTGTTGTGATTGTTCTTTTTTTTGTGTTTGTTTGTGATGGAAAGTTTCCTTTTATGATAGGGCATTTTCCAATATTTTTGACGCTGTAAGGGAGAAAAGAGCTTGACACTTGCCGAGTTTCTTGCCGGTTCTTCTCAGTACAAGGTCTCCCGCCCAGAGTAGACTTACGAACCGATGGCATAATGACATTTATAAGAGCTATTTGTAATTTGTTGCCTAAACTGAATAAATTACAAAAACACAAATGTTGAAAAAATTTCCACGAGCAGGATTTGAACCTGCACCCTTCTGACATTCCGGGTCAGGTGCTCTTCCAATTGAGCTATCGTGGTTCTAACCAGCCCGCCGAAATTATTCAACACTATTTACTTTTTACTTTAAAAGCTAAAGGCGCCCATTCAATATCAACAACTACCGTCATTAACCGTATTACCGTCATTTTTTCAACATTTGTGTTTTTGTAATTTGTTCGCAACAAAAATTTGCGTTAAAAATTATTTAAAACATTTCTGAATAAATTATTTTGAATTTTGAATTTTGAAAAAACGAATGAGGTTGTTAGTCTCACCCTGACGGAGTACTTGGCGGGCAGCATGGCGCAGGCTTTCTCTACGACGTGCACGATGTCGCGGTCCACGCGGTCGTCGCTCAGCACCTTCTTCACCGCCATCGCCACCGTCTCGCACACCGCGCAGTCCAGTATCTCCTCTGTGACACGTTATATAAGGCTTTCATTCATTAAACACTTGACATGAGAAAAGAGACAAAGAGTTGAAAAAATTGGTGTTTATATTATTAATTGTGATTATATGTAAATAATCATAAATTTAGCTTGCCTAATTCTTAACTAATCTTTTAATATTTGTAAAAAATATTAAGATCGGATGTTGATGAGTTGTCGACATTGAACAGGGCTCCTTTGGCTTACAAAGTAAGAGTAGATAGTGTTAATTAATTTCGGCGAATTGGATTGAGCCACGATAGCATAGTTTGTAGTGCACCTGACCCGGCATGTCATGGGGTGCGGGTTCAAATCCCGCTCGTGGAATTTTTTCAACATTTTGTCTTTTTTTTTTAAACTTGACATGAGGGTCATCATTATCACCTCAGCCAAAAGACGTCTTTTGCTGGACAAAGGCTTCCCCCAAGGATCTCCACACCGACCGGTTTTGTGCTGCTCGCATCCAGCGGTTTCCCGCGACCTTCACCAGATCTTCGGTCCACCTTGTTGGAGGCCTGCCCACATTGCGCTTTCCGGTACGCGGTCGCCACTCAAGAACTGTTCCGCCCCAGCGGCCATTTGTCCTGCGAGCAATGTGCCCTGCCCACTGCCACTTGAGCTTAGCAACTCTTAGGGCTATGTCGGTAACCTTTCCTCTTCTGCGGATCTCCTCATTACTGATTCGATCACGCAGTGAAACCCCGAGCATAAATCTTTCCATTGCTCTTTGAGGGACCTTGAGCTTTCTTATGAGGCACATAGTGAGCCACCACGTCTCAGTCCCGTATGTCATCAATATCATTATCGCTATCACGAATTTGAAAACAGCTAATCTCGAAGCGCGAGGAGTTCGATGGCGCTGTAGTTAATGCGCCAGGTCTGTGATTGCTGAAGTTGAGCAACTTTCGCAAAGGATGCATAACCGCCTCTGTGGTCTGGTCTAATGGTTAAGACCACCGGTTGAGACCCAGAGGTCCCGGGTTCGATTCCCAGCGGGAACATGTTTATGTACTCGATTTGGTTTGTGGTAGGACTTTGTCCGCCTGGCTAGCTACCACCATCTTATCTAAATATGTCATAACATCAATGTTTGGAGCATTGTTGTGTTCCGGCAGCTAGAGATAAGATAGCCAGTGCTTCACTAGTTGAGGATCCCGGGTGAAGTGCGCTTCCACCAATTGGCCTTATCATCACTTAACATCACGTGGGATCAAGGCACTGTGCTTACCCGTTAATATAAAAAAAATGCATTTATCATCTCAAGTTCCTCAGTGCTTCGGATGGCATGTAAAGCCATTATTCCCGTCTTTATTAACAAACGTTAACAACCATCAATCCGCAATGGGCCTGTGTCGTGGTTTATGGCTCGTCACCCTATTCACCCAAGAGAAGGCTCATACCCACCAAGGGGATCATACAATGAACTGATGATAATAATGGTGATGAATCTCAAAACTCCGTAATGTTTCTAAAATATGGATTTATAAATTGTTTGATTTAACCTACCGCTAACCGTTTTTTCGTGTCCCCTCTCACACAAAATGCCCCAACAAAAATACAATTTTAATGTTGGTGTTACCAGCACAGTATCATAGGTCAGTTTATAAACAGGTATATTATATATATATATTTATATATTTATATTATGTATCTATACTATAGAAGTTGTCAGTATTACCTTTAGCCAGATGAACGATTTCCTGTCCCGTAGGTGCACACAGCTTCAGCTCCTCGCACACCTCTTCAGGCTCCAGTTCCTGGGCTAACAGGCTGATGACCAGGTCCGCGTACTTCTCCACGAATTGGTCGCAGTCTGCGCGAACAGCCTTCGGCATATGGCGGCATACGCTGTGTACGACTTTCTTAATTTCATCCTGAGGGAAAACCAATGAATGAATAAATGAAAGGTTTATTTAACAATAACACACTACAACACGAGTACATATGTAATACACAGGTATACAATACACCAATGCACGTGACATGAACATGTTTGAATATTTCTTTGGTTTTTAATCTTATCTCAATTATTTACCCCCCTTTTAAGTAAACAGAGAATAAGCTCCGAATAGTTATTCCGTGTTTTGTCTTTTTTATTCTAATTTGAAATGACGTTTACATAACGGGAACAAATGTTTAGGCGTAACTTTTTAAGCCTTAGCCAGGCTGAGCAGATTGTACTTTTATCAGTCAAATCATCATCTATTAAATATCAGTTTTTTCCTTGTACTTCTGTGCACTCTTAACCCTGTCACAGGCAATGAGATGTATATTCCATTCCCACCACATTTTGAACTTTAACCCCCTTACAAATAAGCAGAGAAGTTCCGAATAGTTATTGCGTGTTTTGTTCCTGTCATGTAAACGTCATTTCGAATTAGAGTAAAAGAGATAAAACACAGAATAACTATTTGAAACTTATTCTTTGTTTATTTGTAAGGCCCTAACAAATAAACAGAGAATAAGGTCGGAATAGTTATTCCGTGAAAAAGTTTTGGTTAAGGAGTTTTGGTTAATGACCTCATTGTGCTTGTCCTTGATCTGGTTGTCGATCTCCTTCATGACGAACTCGCACACCACGCACACGGTCTTCTGGCCAACGCGAGGCTTCACCCGACGCCCGTTCACTGTGTCGTCGGGGATCTCGTTCGTTTCTAGAACAACGATAGTCGTTTATTATGGAAGGTTTTTTTTTATTTTTTTTTATTTAAACTTTTGCAACATAACTATCACATAACGGACTTAATGCCTGAGGCATTCTCTACCAGTCAACCATAGGGTGGTGCAGAGATAAAATTGGCAGGTGCAATTAAGTTGTATGATTTAAGTGTAAGTAAGTATAAAATACATGCATAAATATTATTTATACATAAAAATATAATATGTATATTGTAAATACATAAACTATAATAAATAGTTTAAATGTTCATTAAAATTATAAATACGATAATTAGGCATTTTGTAGATCAAATTGCAGTTTAGCTCTTCTTATCACTTATTTGCTCTTAATGGTATCCCGCCCTTATGTACGTAAATTTGTCATTTATAATCTGATGACACTTTACTTTCGTTCCCACGCGTGTTTGTACATATTTTTTTATCTGTATTACAGATCGCGCCAAAATTCTAGTCCCCTCTGAAGTTGGCGCGATTCGCGTCGCAGTAGTAAAAAATAGGCGTCAATAGGACGAAGGCGGGGACGAGCGGTAGGGCCTGACTGTGTACAGCTACGCGAAGCAACTTCAGAGGGGACTAGAAGTTTGGCGCGATCTATACCTGCTAAGATACTAAAATAAGCAAAAATCAAAATTTTACCAATATTGCCTCTACAATCAGCAGACAGCGGTAACTTTTACATATTATAGTAAAACTTTTATATATTATATAAATCGCATGACAATAATTAAATAACCAGCTCACCAATATCGCCAGTATTTTCCAACATATGCGCGGGAAGTAAAGACTTATGTCTGAAGTTGTTCCTGTCTCCCATCAGAGGCGGTCGGTCATGGTACTTGTCTATGGTCGCACTGGCACTCGTTATCTTCAGCGGGTCTGTGCCAGTGTTTTTGCACAGTTTGAGGTAGACACAGATCTCCTGTGCGTCGAAGTTGGCGAGAAGCATCTCGACCAACTGCTCGGTGTAGCTGTCCACAAAGTCGGTGCACTCCGTTTGGAGTCGGGTCGATAAGTGGGTGCAGAGGTTGTCAAGAGCCGAGCGGATGCTGGCCTAGAAAATCACAAAAACATTTAAAGGAAATACAATAATATTAGTATAGTTATATATAACTATATACTATAACACGCTGATTGCTGAAATTAAGCAACTTTCGCAAAGACCGGTCATCGGATGTGTGACGAGCTCCTCCGTGCTTCGGAAGGCACGTAAAGACGTTGGTCCCGGCTGCATATGCAGCCGTTAACAACCAGCAATGGGCAACCGCACTGGGCCCGCGTGGTGGTTTATGGCCCGTTCTCCCTATACATCCATAGGGAAGGCTCGTGCCCCAGCAGTGAGGACATAGAATGAGCTGATGATGATGATGATGATGAATACGAACACGAACTCCATTACTTTTCGATGAAACACATCTCTTCTCCACACATTTGTCTTTAGTGGAAAATTAACTATACTTGCTCGAAATATTTCTTTTTAAGAAACAAGACCTGCCTAACCACCCCCTACCCCCCACCGCCTAACTCTCTCGCTTTCGATCGCTTTGAAGGCGAGGCCCTCGCCTCGCTTTCTAATATAATATCGATATTGCTTTCATATTGCTTTCGAAACGACAAGATGACGCCTCCTCCGTCGCCTTCAAAGCCATCGTAAGCGAGAGAGTTAGGCGGTCGACCCCCTGTCTCCCGACCGCCTAACTCGATCGCTATCGATCGCTTTGGCTACGTGTATAGTTAATGGCGTCATGTTATCATTTGAAAGCAATATGAAAGCAATATCGAAAGCTATAGCATAAAGGTATGAAACAATATCGAAAGACAAAATGACGCCATAAACTATACACGTAGCCAAAGCGATCGAAAGTGATCGAGTTAGACGGTCGGCCCAAAAGTTAGAATGCGAAGTAAAAAGATTCATCGAATCATTAAATTATCATAGTACAGACGCCTACACATCAACCTATCAAAAACCACATTTTTTTCAATAAAAGTTCAACCATTACGCAATATATATATAAAGTCCAAAGTCTTTTGAGGAAATTTGACAGATTGTGGTAGTCTGATGTACACATGTATGCACATTTACAATATTCATTCAGAATATTTATACAAAAAAGTTTGTCATACGTTAAAGTTAAATCAACGTTATTCTCACCTCAGTGTGGTTATTCTTGAGCATGGCCTCGAGCTGCTCGCAGGCGAACAGGCACAGCGGGCAGTTGGTTCTTGCCGAGTTTATCGTCACTTTTCGCACCTCCTGGGTCTGCTCGCATATTCCCAGCGCTGGGCACACCTGACAACCAAGTATATGTTATGATAAGTATTGCTTGGTGGGAGGTTCTTGTCTAGAATCCGAATGGATGCAGACCATCCTATACAGGATAATTTTTTTACCAGTGCGCAAATTTTCTGGAGCGACTCAGAATCGGTAAGTAAACAACTTTCTCATAGTAACATGGTTTGAAATATGTCAAAAATCTTGGACTTCCTATACTTTGGTGAATACTCGATTAGCCTGAATTTGTATGAAGAGTCTTAACGGTTACGGATTACTTAACGGTTATAAATCGTTTCCATATTCCATATTTATATTTCGTCGCATTTTTTTATAAATATGCGACGAAATATAAATGTTAGCGTACGAAACAAAAAAGCAAACATGACTTCACTTTAATGACGAGAAGTCTTTGGCCGTATTAGCGTAACCAGACGATTTGTGGACAGCGATAAACATGAAGGCTTCCCCAAGCCATCAAGTGTCATCGAAACATCCTTAAAGTTTTTAGAGGAGATGGCATTACGCAAGCAAGCGTGTCCCCGTCTTTACTAGATTTTCCGAGGCATTCAGATCGAATCAACTACTTCAGTATTTTTTTATTTGACGGTTAAGCAAGGTTAAAGGTGGAAGAGCACTTGACCCGAAAACCTCAACTACTGAGGCACTGGCTATTTTATCTCTGCCTGTCTGCTGCCGGAACACAACAATGCTTAACACATTGATGTTATGGCGACATCTATACTAATATTATAAAAAGGAAACCTTTGTATTTTTGTATGTATGTATGTTTGCAACGAATAAACTCAAAAACTACTGGACCGATTTAAAAAAAACTTTTACCATTAGAATGCTACATTAGCGCTGAGTACCATAGGCTATATTAAAAAAAAATGTCCACCCGTGCGAAACAGGAACGGGCCGCTAGTATTTAGATAAGATGGTATACTATTGTTATATTTGTTGTGTATAGACATAATAAACATAGCAGTTATAATTATTTTGTAACCAGATATTAAAGTTGTAATAAAAACAATGTTAAATTTGATGTATACTCAAAATACAACCATAATATCATCTAACTATAAACTACGAGTAACCCGAGTATCATTTAATATTATCTATTGTTTTATTAACCTAAATAACTTGAGACGTACCTAAGGGTCCATAACCCCAGACACGAGTACATTAGTCATTTTAAGGTAGTATATAAGATGTAATCCCTTAATAAATTTTCAGTATAATCTCAGAGTCCGTCGTTTCATTAACTGTCCTAGAGTAATAACATTTCATATTGGTGGAATAGTGACTCACGCTGGCCGGGTCGATCTCCTGCACGAGCAGCGCGATGACGGCGGGCCCGTACTCCGACACGAACTGGCGGCACTCGCCGGCCACGGACTGCGGCAGGCGCTCGCACGCCTTGTCCACCGCGGCCTTGATCGCGTCCTGGAAACCGATCAAACCTTCAGACGCATGGACCAATGTGTATTCGACTATGAGAACCGCTTGGAAACAATACAGACAGAGTTCTAAGCTAAGTTTCATTTTTAAAGTTTTATTTTTGTTGTTAAAGAGAAGCAATATATGTTGAGGAGCTCGATGGCGCGGTGGTTAACGCGCCCGGTCTGCGAGTGCAGAGGTTAAGCAACTTTCGCAAAGGCTGGTCATCGGATGGGTGACCAAAAATTTATCATCTCGAGCTCCTCCGTGCTTCGGAAGGCACGTTAAGCAGTTGGTCCCGGCTGCATTAGCAGTCGTTAACAACCACCAATCCGCACTGGACCCGCGTGGTGGTTCATGGCCCGTTCTCCCTATCCATCCATAGGGAAGGCTCGTGCCCCAGCAGTGCGGACATAAATGAGCTGATGATGATGATGATGATGATGATGAATATATAGTTTACTTACTTACATAAAATGACTTAGAAACATTTTTAACTTTTGTCAAATTAAAATAGTATCGATTGATTATTTTATAAAGCTGCGTGGTTCGCGTAAAGACGGCAACGGAAATAGCTGAACTCTCAATACTTTGTTTTGTAAAATAACTAAATAATATTGAATCGCTTGTAAGCTGATAGTTAAGTACGGAAAAAACAATGTAAAAATCTTATCATTAGCATGATTTGAACCGGCACCTTCTAGCATACAATCAGCTGCACTATAAATAAACTATCGTCGCAAGTAACTTAATAGAAATGATCCTTTCGTTATAATAATTTTATAAGCTTGCACTGGAACGAAAGAGAAAGAGGAATGAAAAGGGCGTTCTTTCGACGCATTTTTATTAAATTTATTTATTTATGTGCACAATAGTTTCAGATACAAAATTATAGCTGTTAAAGTTACTATTGTATGGCGTTAATCAGTAAGTAGCACATCATAACCAGTAACTTTAATATTCATCAGTTAATAGTTAGTAACTTTCATGTAACCATTCTTCCTTACCTCAGTTTTGGTGTCGCTGAGTTCCACTTGCAGATAGTGCAGGAAGTACTGGCAGAAGGAGCAGGCCGCCTTGCTCTGCGGCAGGCGTATGAACATGCGCTCCGGGCTCAGTGGCGGCAGGATCTCGTCGTCTCCCATTATACGTACGTTCGCTTGCTTGTTCGATACTGGCACGTGACCGATCTGGGTGAAAAGGATAACCGGTCAAGTGTGAATTGAACGCTTGTACTGTTTGTTAAATATGTTGTACATATGTTTAAACAGCACAATAAGAGCAGTAAGTGAAAATAAGAAAGTTATTTGCCGTAAAATCTATAAAAAAAACCCAATATTGTGTAACAACATCAAAAAGTCATATTGCCGTGCTAATTACAAAAAAACGGACTGTAAGAATAACTGTTTTCTGAAAAACCATCTTCAAATTCAGTAGCTTGACGGCGGAGCTGGGATGGAGGAGCTCGATGGCGCAGTGGTTAACGCGCCCGGTCTGCGAGTGCTGAGGTTAAGCAACTTTCGCAAAGGCCGGTCATCGGATGGGTGACCAAAAACTTATTATCTCGAGCTCTTTCGTGCTTCGGAAGGCACGTAAAGCCGTTGGTCGCGGCTGCACTAGCAGTCGTCAACAACCATCAATCCGCACAGGGCCCGCGTGGTGGTTTATGGCCCGTCCTCCCTATCCATCTATGACGGCTCGTGTCCCAGCAGTGGGTACATAAAATGAGCTGATGACGATGATGATGAGTAGCTAGACATTTTTTTAACAACAGTAACATTACAAAAACACAAATGTTGAAAAAATTTCCACGAGCAGGATTTGAACCTGCACCCTTCTGACATTCCGGGTCAGGTGCTCTTCCAATTGAGCTATCGTGGTTCTAACCAGCCCGCCGAAATTATTCAACACTTTTTACTTTGTAAGCCAAAGGCGCCCATTCAATGTCAACAACTACCGTCATTAACATCCGATCATAATATTTTTACAAATATTAAAGATCAGTTAAGAAATAAGCAAGCTATTTTCTCTCTTATCTATCTATCTTTTATCGCTTATTTTATACTCGCCGGTTCCTTTGGCCTTTGGCTTACAAAGTAAAAAGTGTTGAATAATTTCGGCGGGCTGGTTAGAACCACGATAGCTCAATTGGAAGAGCACCTGACCCGGAATGTCAGAAGGGTGCAGGTTCAAATCCTGCTCGTGGAAATATTCACAAAATATTGAGTTATATTATTCACTTTAAAAATTAATTAATTAAAATAAAATGAACATTTAAGGGGGGCTCCCATACAACAAACGTTTTTTCTCGGTCTTAATAACGATAACAGGTAGAAACTTGAAATATTTTAATAGATAATGAATTGTACGGAACCCTTCGTGTGCGACTCGCAGTTGACCGGTTTTTAAGTAAGTATGTATCTTTTTTTCGCTACAAGCCGATTTCTCTTATAATTATCGGCCATTACTTTCCCACTGCAGAGCAAAGGCCTCTCCTCCCCCCTTCCATCTCTAAGGTTATATAATTAAAAAAAAATATCACCTTTTCCTTAGCGTAGCTATTAGCCTCATCAGTGCCGATCAGTTTCGACGTCTGCGCTTTCACAATAAGCTCTTTGGGCAGTAGAGGCGCAATCGGATGGTCTTCAGCCTTCTTCCCACACATGCCGATCATGCCGCAGAGTTGTGCCGGCTTGAGGTCGGACACGAGGAAGTTGTAGATGAGCGGGTAGTACTCCTCGGCCAGGTGGAGGCATTCGCTCTTGAACTCGCCGGTTTGCTTGCACAGACCTGAGAGGAATGGTATGTATCGTCAAGTTTTATTACGTTGCAGATTGCGCGTACGAGTTACTTAGGATCTAAATAAAAAATGGGTATAATTCAGTGGTGGTGGTGTAAGAATGACACTGTCTGTGCAATCAATAGAGAACTATTACACAAAATTTTAAGAACCTTTCAAACTGATATTTTACATAGCAACCGTGTAGGAATAGCGAACTATGACGTCACTATTATTTTTATTTTATTTTTAATTTTTTTTCTTTGGTGTATCAACAGTAACAAAACAAGAGTAGCTATGCAGTTATACATCAGAAATCCAATGAGAGATTCACACCAAAATAGACTTAAAATAGCAGGGAAATTATTGAGCTAACAGAATAAACAAGTTTGTATAGATCTAAACTGCGATCGAACCGCTTACAAACATATTAGCTGTGGCAGTAACAAGGACATTTCAAACTCAAACTCAAAGACAAAATAAGGTAGCAATATATTTAATTTTATTATGTTCCATCATTTGAATGTTTTTTTAATTTATACCGTTCATAAAATAATCAGCCATCGCTTATGAGCGTTTACGCCGCACACTAGCGCCGCCAATGAAAAAAAAAACATATCTTGTAATTACAGATATGTGTTTAGACGTTACAGCTAAAACGGCCACTTTTAACTATAACGCCGTATTTAACTAAACCATAACATGTCAGATGTTTATTAGGTGACGTAAAAATGCTAAATTACTTCATTCAAATAGTTTGTTGAGCATAATTTGATTTTCTATCTCTAATTCCTTCCTTCCACTCGACACCACCAAAACGACACCATTGGTGGTGTCGTATGGAATCTCTAGTCCATACGACACCACTGACTATTAGTGAGGTTACCTACATACAAAGTTGTTGATATGAAAACTCCAATTAAGTTCAAGCAGTTTCATTAATGAGGTATGTCATTTGATAAAGTTTATATTTATCTGTTAATAAAAATAAAATTAAAATAATATTTCATAAACTCTGTTTTATTAATTATCGTTTAACTATAGATAACTTGAAATAATAACTTTGGGGTCGGATCAATGTATGTGATGTTGTCTGATATTTATTTATTTATTTTAATGAACTGGGAGCTGTTAGTCAAAAACACGCGTTTCTGGACATCACTAGGGTGGTGTCGAATGGACTAGAGATTCCATACGACACCACGGATGGTGTCGTTTTGGTGGTGTCGAGTGGAAGGAATGCTCTAATTACTAGATATGTATTTTTTTTCATTGGTTGCGCTAGTGTGCGGCGTAAACGCTCTTAAAATAATAGTCAGAGGATGTTATAAATGCGAAAGAGAGTTTGTTTGTTGGTTGATACGCTTTCGCGCGTAAACTATTCAACCGATCATCATGTTTGTACATATTCTCATAAGTATAGTCAAAGATATAGGATACTTATTATTAGAAAAAAGTGAGTTTGTTTGTTAACTATTTAACGATTTATTAGTTTTGTTGTCATAGGGGGTGCAGCGCGGACGCAAAACTGCGAGTTTCAAGTTTCTTTACGGCGCACGACAAGAATACGCACGCACACTAATATCTGTATAGAATAGGCTGGTGATTTAATTAGAGCAATGTTTACTTTCGTAAAATCGTAGGCGTTTGGGTAAAAAAAAATAAAAGTCTTCATATTTTTATATTCATATTTTTTCATTAAAAACTAAGACAACAGTGACCTGCGGAATATCAATACAAACATTTTGATGTCGGATCATTGTTTCATTTACAAAGTTTCTGAAGAAATAAGTTTTTAGATATCATTTCTTTTACGTATTGTTTATGCAGTTTCTGGGTATTTGTTTCAAATTCCAAGTTACCAAGTTCGCCGGGTCAGGTAGTAATTAAATAAACCAAAATTACCTTTAAGCACTTTGTAGAACTCAAGCTCGGTGGTGTTCGCCACGAGCACGTCACGCAAATGCTTTACCAGCTGCTCGCAGAACTCGCACGGCACGTCGCTGCAAACACACAGACTCATAATAAACTCAATAAACACCAAAAAACATAACACTTTTAAACTTTTGCGTTCCATTTTAAACAAACTTTTGCAACAGGGAATAAAGTAAACTATTTAGTACAGGTTTCGACCGAGTTGCACCGCCCGGCCAGTGTCAAAGCGTCGGGTATAAAGATATACCTAGGATACATAGATTGCGTTAATTCCCATTAAAAAAAATTTACTAAAGAATTATTAAGAAGAAAAGTGTTTATTTTTTGTTAATGAGAGCAAATAACAATGGTGAGTAGGGATGGACCAACCGATACCGGTTTTGTAACACTTTTTCTGGTTTAATAAGAGAGATAAGTTATTTGTTATCTCTATAAATAAATGTTGGAGCGAAAATTTAGATGTGTGATAGAAAAGTGCTACGTTACAATTATTTAAGTATAGAATAGAATAGAAGTATTTATTTGTTAAATGTGCGATGAAACCATATTGTTGAGAACCTATTGTAAGAGCTACTTACTCCTTGGCTTCGTCCTGCAGCGCCCAGGCGGGGAAATTGAAGTTGGCGTGAGTGTGGAACTTGTAGGTGCACTGCCCGCTGAGGTGGCAAACGCTAGTGGGAGTCAGGTCCTTGCGAACGGCTTCCAGAATGTTCTCGTAGTACTTGAACACTAGCATGGAGCAGGAGTCCGAGAGGGAGTCCATGTGGCCGCACACCTAGGGCGAAATTCATGTTACTATTATTATTATATCCTAATTAATTGCTTCGCGTTTAGCATTGAGCCAATTTCAAATAGTATTCAAATTATATATGATAAAGTAGATAAGGTTAAAATGGAGTCTCACAACACGTGTTATTACAGAAAGAACTCGGGTGAAACTCCAAAATTTGTTTTTTTTTTATATTTATTTTGCGGGTAAGTGCCTTGATCTCATCTGATGTTAAGTGATGATTAGGCTAATGATGGAAGGGCACTTCACCCGGGATCCTCAACTAGTGAGGCACTGGCTATCTTATCTTTAGCTGCCGGAACACAACAACGCTACAAACATTGATGTTATGGCAACATATTTAGATAAGATAGTTGTAGCTAGCCAGGCGGACAAACAAGCTCTACCACCAACCAAATCGAGTACACAAACATGTACCCCCCGCTGGGAATCGAACCTGGGACCTCTGGGTCTAAACCGGTGGTCTTAACCGCTAGACCACTAAGGCGGTCAAATTTGTAATTTGTATAAAATGAAACTGGCGTACGAAACATAAATGTAGACAATGTTTCATAGCAAATTGATATTCTATGTTTAAATATTGACTTGATTTCTTAAATAAATTGTATGCATGCAACGTTTTCTTGTAAATCAAAAAGCCTTGAGTAAAACTGCATTATAATTTAAGAACGTTTTTTATTTTGAAGAACTTCATGTTATAAATAATAAGATAAATAAATAAACCTGTTTAGCTGCGACATGGTGTAGTCTCTCTCCATCGCGAATTTACTTTTTAATTTTAAGTGTTTCACTCAGTTTGTAAACTATTATAGTGTCATACAGATGTGCGTGATAGATCGACTGCAATAAAATAAGGCTTACTTGTAGAAGGCTCATAAGGAACTCCTCATAGGTGGTAGCGTCGAACTTCTTCCTGGCCACGCCCACCGTCTGCCGGCAGTTGCTGCAGCTCACCACGCGGGACAGCTGCGCGTTCTAAACACAATGGAAGGTTCATATTTAGTAGATTGATCAAATAATTATTTAGTGAGATTCAAAAATAGCCCTGGCCTGGTCACCGGGGAAGACCATAAAATCATTCACATGTATGTAGTACTATAAGCTTGCATACACGATACCTGGGTAACTTATGTGATTGCATATGGCAAACCAAACAGTTTTTAATAGGTGTGCCCTAAGGAGGCACGTAGTCCCCCCCAAGGGGGGGTCGGCGGCATACTTTCATACAACCATCTGCGTCTACACGGGCACAGCGGTATGTTAAATGCATTTATCCCTGTATAATATCTATGCATATACCCAGGACCCCAGATAACGTTGCGCTTATACGGTTAGATTTTACTTAATTTCCCCTTTAGGGGGCAAAGTGTGTCCACAGTAGACTCCAAAGCTGATCGATCTTGATCTCACTCCAAGTTTTTCACCTCTGCTAGTAAGGTACGACGCAAAGTTTGTCGAGGACGATCACCTTTCCTCTATCTATGAGGACTTGAGAATAGCCTCCAGAGCGAATGGCATATGATCTGCTGGCCGATCGAAGATTCATGACAGAGCTCTAATAGCTGTTCGTAAATAAAATTTGGGGCCTATTACCAAGAATAAAGATAGGAAAAGGGGTACATTAAAAAGGCTACAATTAAAACACTCACGTAAGCTTCAAGGAGCTGGTCGATCCTGGCGTTGTTGCAGAGGCCGGCGACGGAGCACACGGCCTGCGGGTTCATCTGCGAGGCGAGCGTCTCCACCAGCTCCGGCACGAAGTCGTCCGCCAGCTTGATGCACTCCTTCGCCACTATCTTGATTGGTATCAGCTGGCATGATCCCTCGAACACTTGTTTGAGCTCCAACTGTTAAGAGTAATATAGATTATTTGTGTACCGTCGCACGTCGTAGTAATAACTATTTAGCGCACATGATTTTTCATTGTAACATAGTCTTATTATAGAGTCTTAACACTTTATTTGATGATTAGATCGACCCGATTAGTGGGATCACGAGTTCAGTGGGACCTTATTAGTGAGACCACTAGCCTGAAGGAACATTATTATTAAACTATCAAATCCACGAGTCCGGTGGACTTTATGGACTACAGGGACCAACGTCGGTGTAGACGACGCCGCGGCTCCTAATTATTCTGAAACCTAAAATTGTTGTATAGAAACTATCTTTGCTTGATTTTGTTATACGGTACATTATAAATATAATTTTCATTGTTAAATAAAGTAGGTATGCCGTAGGGTGTGAGCATGTGTGTGTCGGTGTCGTCAATTAACTAATGACTTGATCGATGCTTTTGTTAACTGTTTTTTAAAACGTCAGTTGCCCTGTCAAGGCCGACGCAAGCACCCGCATGTCGCATCGCGTAATCTATTTTCCAAATGATTTGCCTATGTGTTTTTATTTTTGAACCTAGGGTTCACCGCGCCTACAGACATTGTGTACAGTCGGCATTGTCAGTTAAAAGATAGGTTTACCTGTTGTAGTCTAAAATGTTCAACTTTTTTTACTGTTGAATTTGTGTAAGTTAAAAAATAAAAAAATTAACCAATATATCACCTGAGTTTCGTTGCTTTCGAGCTGGTCGCGCGCCTGCTTCACCATGTCCGTGCAGATCTTGCAGATGTCGTCCTTGTCTTCAGGGAACTTCATCGTAGACCAGACTTTGTTTACGCAATGCTTGGTCGCTGAGCATTCTCGGCCCGTGCTGATAAATATTCATACTTATGATGTAAGGTAAATTAAAGAGAACAACAATATCCAACGATGCTACTTTTATTATGAACCCACATCAAAATTACGAAAAAACAGGCTAAATATTTAAATATTTAGTGTTGGCGTAAACTCTAGAAAACAATATGCTAAATATCTATGAATTATTTTTGCATTTTTAAATTTGGTCCTATCGTGAACTTTGCTTATATTACTTTCGAATTATTCTGTAATACAATGTCGTTGTAGCTAATCGCTTTCATATGTAATTTGTTGGTATGGTCCGGTTCATATACATTTGGGCGCTACACAAAAATGTCAAATGATGACAGTCAAGTGCCCCAGTGGTTAAGGCGAAGGGTAAGGCACACTAGCGCCACCAATTGATAATTTGACAATTACTAACGGACCGGATCTTTTTTTAAACATTGCGTACCGTCCGATAACAGGAAAGCATCCATTATATTTATTTAATAATTGTGCACTACTTTTTGTTGCGTGGTTTATTCACAAAACGGGCTATCGCATGTATTCACAATGGCCACTTTTGATGTTAGCGAAGGAATACAAAAACAAACCTAAAAGTAGTGCACAATTATTAAATAATAGATGTTTGCCTAGTGTCGGAAGGTGCGCAATGTTTGAAAAAAAATCCAGTTTAGCAGTTATCAAATTAAATCCATTAGCGGCGCTAGTGTACCTTACTGTTCGCCTTAAGTGTTCCGGGTAAAGTAAGAGTGAAGGATGTAAAGTCCGACTTAGCATCAGGTAAGTATAAGACCAAGTGCTTAGTAACGGAATATTAAACTAGAGGGACAGTCATGCTTCAAAATATTGTTTGCATTTCTATTGAAGACCTGACTAGACTTAACCCTTTAACGGGCACAGCATGTACAAATTTTTCATTGGTTTCGACCTTATCTCAATTGTATAAAGTTCAAAATATGGTGGAAATATATATGCCACTGCCTTATAAAGGGTTAAACCATCAATCTAAAAACAAATGTATTTGAATTAAATTATATTAAATAAAATAAGGTAAACGATGATCTTCCTTCTTGACACTAAACGTCAGTACATTAATTATGTAACAATAGCTTGGTAGAGGAAATTTCCGCTACATAAGGTTCCGTATAAAAGGAAAGGTTATAGCGTTAATTAATTAATTAGTATAAATATAAGGAAGCTCAAACAAATAAATTGTCATATGATTACAACGGTTAATTTAAAATAATGAGTGAACACTATCGCACAAACAAACGTATAATACGGCAAAGCGATGTTAAGCGGTGACCTTCAATTTATATCCTTACTAATATTATGTGAATGTGAGTTTGTTTGTTACGCTTTCACGCAGAAACTACTCAACCGATCACCATGAAACTTTGTACACATATTCTCAAAGGTATTGGGAAGGATATAGGATACTTTTTATAAAAAAAAAAAAACTAAAAACGACAGTTTAATTTTCCAATACAAAATGATTTGTTTGTTTTGTTGTCATTGAAACTGTCAAAGCGGTACGAAGTCCGCCGGGTCAGCTAGTCTGAATAAGCAAGTAATGAAGAAGCTTGAGCTTCATAATAACTGATGGAAACCGACGATAATCCTGAAGGTGTACGCGCACTTCACGCGCCCCCCAACCGCCTAACTCTCTCGCTTTCAATCGCTTTGAAAGCGAAGCCCTCGCCTCGCCTTCTAATATAATATCGAAATATAATATCGAATAATATCGAAAGCCTATGGCTTTCGATATTGCTTTCGAAATTATAAAATGACGCCTCCTCCTCGCCTCGCCTTCAAAGCGATCAAAAGCGAGAGAGTTAGGCGGTCGGCCTCCCTGAACGATAAACTACCTAGGCTCTATATTGCAAATACAAACAAATTACATAAGCGATCAACTAGTGCATTATACACAGAATCGCGGGGTACTGCGGAACAGTGTTATATTATCATTGATGTTATGGCACGGACTTGGATACGTTCGTGGTAGCCAGCCAAGCGGCTTTAAAACAAGCCCTGCCATCGACCAAACTAAATACACTAAGTACACGTATCATTTGTCCTCGTAATCAAAACGTCGTGGTACGTTTGCGTAAACCACAGATACGGTTTACCTAGTCTAGAGAATAGAGGCGGCGAATTTGCAAACTTAAGAAAATGCTAAAATGCCTTTTTATTACTTACCTATCTAGTCTTATAAGGTCTTATAATATCCATTGTTTTAAATCCGTATTTGTTGGTACAAATTTGATCTGCGTTTAAAAGTCAGGTAGCAAGACCCTTATATTTCTACTTACAACGTAAGTAACACATTTAAGGGGGTGCAGCGCGGACGCAAAACTGCGAGTTTCAAATTTCTTTATGATAGCGAGCGAGCGGCGCGTGGCAGTGGTGTGACAACGGCGCACGACAAGAATACGCACGCACACTAATATCTGTACAGAGTAGGCTGGTGATTTAATTAGAGCAATGTTTAATTTCGTAAAATCATAGGCGTTTGGGTAAAAAATATTAAGTCTTAATATTTTCATATTCATATTTTTTTATTGAAAAATAAGACAACAGTGGACTGCGGAATATCAAAACAAACATTTTGATGTCGGATCATTGTTTCATTTGTGCTATATTTACAAAGTTTAATATATCATAAATAATATATCATATATATATATAATAAATAAGTTTTATATATCATTACTTTTACGTATTGTTTATGCAGTTTCTGGGATTTGATCAAGCTAACCTACACTAGTTCTTTTAATGTATATGACCTATTCAGCGCCTAGCACCAGTGACTTAAAAACACGTAAATTTTCGAAATTCCGCGCGGCACCCCCTTAAGGAGCTCGTGAAAACTTCTACCTTTCCATTTAACCCTGTCCTGCTACAAAGCTGCCATATTCGCTACTTTCCTACCTGCGGCTACTATTGTGGTTATGTAGGTTTATTTATTTATATTATTATAGTGTATTTATCATTATTATTGTTTGATTAATTTATAAAATACACACCATTCTAGTATGTTTTAATAGTTTCACCTCTGATCTTACAGTTTATTAGCTCTCTCCATCCGACTGGTTGTCTGGAAGAAATCGCTTTAAAGCGATAAGACCGCCAAATTGTAACTTTGTAAGTTATTTGTGTTCATGTTTATGTTTCATAGTGTTGCAATAAAAGTATTATCTATCTATCTTAAGTAAATACAGTATGCTTTCATAGTTACCTAAAATTGCTACACCAATATGACGGGCCCCAAGTGCAACGCGATGCGCCCACAAGAAGACCTGTAAATTAAACATAATAAATGAAAAAGTCTAATAAAATATCATAATCATCAGCTTATCCACTGCTGGACATGATTCTTCAAGTTCACGCCACTGAGCACGACTGAGCACACTGAGTCGCGGCTAATCTCATCCAGCTCTTGTCAGCCTTGGAAACATGGTCGCTCCACATAAAAGACGTCAGCTACTAATTTAGAGGCCCATAGCACACGCAGCCTCCAAATTAAAGATTAAAAAAGCAATTTTTTTAATATTTTGGATTTATCCGCTATAAGTTAATTTAAAAAAAAATACCTAAAGGTAATTGGATTCTATTTAGTGATATGGTTTTTGTGTATCTCACCTTTGTGTGTATCCTTTTTCATTGGGTCCACTTTTGGAGTTTCCTACAAAAATCAAATACTTATTAAAAGTTTTTTTTATACTAACTGACCCGGCGGACTTCGTACCGCATTTTTTTTTAAATATAGCTTATGTTACTCAGCTCTAATGTAGAATTTTAATGGTAAAACAATTTTTTAAATCGGTCCAGTAGTTTTTGAGTTTATTCGTTACAAACATACATACATAAATACAAGGCTTTCCTCTTTATAATATTAGTATAGATTTACGACACGATACGGCATTTGTTCTAGCGAAGCATTAATTTCTAGATTATTCTTACACAGAGACTGCATGTTACATCTAAAGAACACACTTTAACATTTGACCCGGTAGAGAGTGATGCAACTTTTCATTAGTTTTCAATAGTATTATTACAAATAAGAAGATTCAGTGTGTAGTGCTAATATTGGTACGAGTCAAAGGTTTGTATGTCAGTAGTTTAGAAAAGCGATTCGTATTTTTATTACCACGACGACAGAACGATAGAGTTTCAAACTTTACGTATGCGATCGTATAAGCACTTCCCTAATAATAATCCTTAAGGTTAACAAAATAAGGGTTATTTTTATTAGGTATATGCTACATCATAATATTTTTAACACTTTAAAATAATCTCTTCTTGTTTAATCTACTAACTAATGCAGATTTCATGTTTTAATGTGATGTGTTTGCGTATTCTTAAAAAAAAATTAAAAAATTAACAATTAGTTTATAGCCAAAACAACCTTTTAAGTACATGGCTAATCTGAGGAACCTCAACGGCTTTTAGTAGTAAATGTATGATAATGAATACATCTACTTTCGTATATTTTACCCTGACGTTTCAACCTTTGCATGGTCACATTGCGCAAAACGTAAGGTAACTGTTTTTTTAATAATTTACGCTTATATGTTGAATATTAGTGTGAGACAAAGATAACTAACAACTCAGTTACAGTGTTACCACAGGCCTGTGCGATATAGTCATAAAAACATCGCGAAACATACGAATAAAATAATATGTTATGTATATATTAAAAAACAATAACTCTATGGTAGTTTTCCAGTAAGTTGGTACCATTACGCATGTGATGTTTATAGTCTAAACGTAATAAACATTGTTGTTTATATGTCACGATAACGTGTTCACGCTCTGTCACAAACCCCAATCCCTTTTACGCATTTTCTTCTTCTACTTCAAATTACTTTTTAGGATCTTTTGCATATTAAAATTTTACTTGAAAGATATAGACACACGTTATCGTCAAACCTACGAACTATTCTTATGAGAGCAACTGAACTGGTATACTTGTTTTTGAAACTCAAAGGGACAATACGTTTTGTTAATGAATACAATAAAATATTGGCTCTTCACATTGGCATACTGAAATAATAGATCGTTTAAAGAGATCGCTTCAAAAACCAATAGTTATTTTAAAACCAAACTACACGCTAAATGAACTAAGTAAAGTGCATACTCCATATGATCTTTTATAGCGCGTTTCCTTCAAAAAAGTTTCTATCAATAAGTTTAAACTTATTTGGTCCGACAGGGTGTTGTACAATCCTAAGGGTCTTACAAATAGGAATAGTTATTCCGTGTTTTGTTCCCGTCATGTAAACGTCATTTTAAATTAGAGTAAAAGCTTCGATCAACAATACACTAGATAACCGGTCAGGGTGTCAAAAACGGCCGAGCGAATAACGCCTCACATTCAAAGTGGGGTCTTATTTCTATTTAGTTCGCTGTTGACTGCGCCAACATGATGACGTACCACAATGCATCAGTGTATTCAAAAACTGTAAAAATAACTATCGAAATAAAAATATATCGGAAGGAATATCATACTTTCGGTAAGTAAATGCTTTTTCATAACATAAATAATAAAATACCTAACTGTTTTTATGAAATAACAATCTTTAATTTTTAAAACCAACCCACGCGCCAACATTTGCTAATGTTTGGCCAACGAAATTACTAAGTGCGACTCCCTAATACTCTGTTCGGAGCAAGTAAAGTCAATAATGCAAAAATTCGAAATGAAGTAAGTAACATTTCGTGTCTGCCATTTGCTGTTTTATTTTTATGTTATAAGGTCGAATTTGGATGTAAAGGGTCTTTGTATATATTTTTAAATACACAAGTGTTTATTTAAATTTCTTATCTCTTTCTGTCGTTTTCGACGTAAGATCGTAAGTGAATGTCTTAATAATCAAAACTGTGCTTTATTCCTTGCAAAAAAAGTATAAATTAGGTTGAAATTATCAAAACTTAGGATAGTTTTTCTCCATTTATAGTAAAGTCAGCCAGTGCCATATTTGAGATTTGTTTTAGTTCGTGAGGCGGTATCTAGTGTATTGTTGATCGAAGAGTAAAAGAGACAAAACACAGAATAACTATTCGGAGCTTATTCTTTGTTTATTTGTAAGGGGGTAAAAGTATTAGGTATATATATGTACCCCAATCACTTTTAATGCCTTATGTAATTTCAAATTAGTGTAAAAGAGACAAAACACGGAATAACTCTTCGAAGCTTATTCTTTGTTTGTTTGTAAGACTCTTAGAGGTTAATTTACAATGACACACAAACGCCCGGTCTGGCTAAATGGGTTAAGTTATGAATGATATTTACACGAGCCTCCAAAAGGCGGTCGATCTTCGCGTTGTTGCAGAGGCCGGCGACGGAGCACACGGCCTGCGGGTTCATCTGCGAGGCGAGCGTCTCCACCAGCTCCGGCACGAAGTCGTCCGCCAGCTTGATGCACTCCTTCGCCACTATCTTGATGGGCATCAGCTTGCAGGAGCCTTCGAAAACGTCCTTCAGCTCTCCCTGGAAGTAATGCACCTATGTGATTTTTTCTGGGATTCATTGACACCATTGATATCGAGAGGGAGCGGACGGGCGTTGTGTCAGTGGTAACAATGTTCCGGTCTGATCTTAACCCGATCTTGACAGTGTTTCAACTCTTTAAAATCTCGCCACCCCCAAAATAGTCCAGTGACATTGAAAATGCGGCCTGAGGCTATTAGCAAACTCTCCAAAAAATGGTAACAACAGTAGCTCGTAGATTAGCTAGACGTACAGCAGCAATATAAATGTCTCTGTTTAAGGCTTTGTATACTGAAGCCTATGGCTTAATTATTATACATAGGAGACACAAAACGCTTTCCTTGTTAAATATGTCAACGCGTTCAGGCAGTTGTTTCAAACGTTCTTACACATTTGATGCAATTACATGTGAAGTCTAACAGTTTTTACTGAACAAGGTAATAATACAAAATAGTGATCGCAATAAAGTTAGCGTTAAATTATATGTAGCCCTAATCATATATTATAACATTTTTGTAAAATAGACCATCTTGAGTCCGTACTTTAATAACAATATTTGCATTATTGTTATGACCTCTGCCCGTGACCTGACCACCCATGTTTTCATTGTGGGTAAACGATAATAAGTTCTAACATATTCTGTGATATCAAAATATTCGTTTCAACCTCTTTATTAATTAAAGTCATCCTAAAAATATATGTATCGTAAGAAATCACGGTGCACATGTCACATCATTTTATCTTTCATCCGACAGTTGCTCACTGAGATTAACCAAAACAAAAGAAAGTCCGTAAACGCCTCGTTAAAGGTTATCGGTCAACGACTTAGGGACGAGTTACGGGGACGCCGCCGCATACTTTTATCGAGCAGGTTATAAATAGAGCAATCTTTGTTATAACTTGCTTCAAAACATTACATTACAGTGCTTAAAAACACGAGTTTTTGAGCAGTGCGTTCTGCCAGTTCTCACATTTGGCGCTGAGACGTGGACATTGACAAAAAGCCTCGTTCATAGATTTCAAGTCACACAGCGAGCTATGGAGGGAGCTATGTTCGGAGTCTCTCTAAGAGATTGGATAAGAAGTGAAGAGATTCAACGAAAAATAAAGCCACCAACATAGCAGAAAGATTTTGCAAACTGAAGTGGCAATGTGCGGTGCATATTTGTCGTAGAGCCGTTTGGCCGTTGGAACAGACGTGTTCTCGAAAAGAGGCCGCGCTCTAAGCGTTGTGTGGGGCCGGCCACCTTGCAATCGCTGGACTGACGACCTAAAGAAGGCGCCGGGAAGTGGTTTAGTGCGAAAGGCGGAGGACCGAGTGTGGTGGCGATCTATTGGGAAGGCCTATGTTCAGCAGTGGACCTCTGCAGGCTGAGGTTGATAATGATGAACTTACCTTTGCAATATTTTAACAAAAACAGGTTGCCAGTTTAACTCCTAACAAGTTTTATTGTAATATATGTAATTTGTAACAGCAAACAATCAATATAAAAAGCTTTGAGGATAACATCAACAACATATATAAAATATTTTTTTCAAGAAAAACGCCAAAAGACATTTTGATTTAAAAGTAAAATAAAGCACTTTCGGTAGTTTCAATTCAAAGAAGCTGAAACAGAGAGGTCGCAATGTCTTCACCGCTTACACGTGCCCGTAGTTTCAATCAAAGGAGCCGACAGAGAGGCCGCTCTTAAAAATATTACAATTTTTGTGTCAGGAAAAGTAAAAATAAAACTAGCCTGATTTTTTTTAAATACTAGGGCCTTATTTCTCTGATATAATTAGATGTTTTGTCAAAATATTTGCAGTTCATAAAATGTGACCTTATATGCTATATATTTATTTAAGTAGATGGCGCTCTAAAGACATCACGATTTTTTTTAAAAGTAACAGCAGACATTTGATACAGTTTTACAACGGGCTATATTTTGTGGCTGCTATCCTGTCGAGCAGACGAGAAAGAGGTAAAACATGTATGCATACTCCCCCACACCACAAACTACCTAACTAATTTTTTTTTATTATAGTTACAGTCTGCAAACGACCAGGCGGGCCGCCTGATGGTGAGCGAAAGATGCAGAAAATAAAACCCAATTGACGAAAAAGGTTGACACCTAAGTCTTGTACTCACTCTCTTTTACCAAAAAGTTTCTTAAACCTATTTGCTATCAAAGTACACACCTGCATATCAGACTACTACTAACTATCAAATTTTCTCAACTGACTATGAACTTTATGACTAAGGCATATGGTTGAATATTTATTGAAGAAATTTGACAGTTTTGAATAGTCTAATGTGCAGGCGTTTTACTATAAGAATTATGGTCATACCTGCGTTTGATTCCTCTCGAGAAAGGTTAATTAAACCTAACCTATTTGCTATCAAGATACAACAAGAATTATGTTTATACCTGAGTTAGGTTGCTTTCGAGCTGGTCGCGCGCCTGCAGCACCATGTCCGTACAGATCTTGCACACGCTGTCATTGTCTTCGGGGTAATTCTTCTTGGTCCATACGGTGTCCACGCAATGCTTGGTCGCGCTGCATTCCCGCCCGGTACTGTACAAATAATTAGGAATAAGAAACGTTCATGAAATCGAGGGCGAATAAATGAATAAACGGCGAAGCAGTTCAGGCAATTTTGCAAGCTAAACAACAACTATTTGAATGTCGGGTTATCGGATGGGTGACCTTATTAGGTCCCCGTCCACAGGTCATGTTAGGTAAGTAACTCGTGGTTCCACGGAAGCCACGATAATCTGTCTGTCCACGCTTATTGGCACATTTAATCATTTTTTCCTTTTTATACCTACTCAACGTTGCATGTCTGTAACACAGAATATGGCTAAACTAATTATATGCATTATCGTAAAACCTTTAATTTGATTTGACAAAATGGCAGTCGTTAAAAAAACCTAAAAACCTGCAATGGGCCTAATCTTCCAAGTTTAGCAACAAAACAAAACATCTTGAGCAAGAGAGTGCATCGAAAGAGACATTAAGCCGTTGGTTACGGTCGATGTCGTAAAATTGCAGTCATTAAAAATCACCAATCCCAACATAATGATGAATAATTTCAAGCTTGAGTGTAGTACTTTTATAGGCTGACGATGGTGAAACAAAAACAGGCGCACATGGTGTAATACATTTTGTATTTACTTATGGTTAACTTATCAAAATTCAAAAATTCAAAATTCAATATCATTTATTCAGTTTAGGCTACAAATAGCTCTTATGAACGTCATTATGCCATCGGTTCGTAAATCTACTCTGGGGAGATCTTGTACTGAGAAGAACCGGCAAGAAATTGAGCAAGTGTTCAGATATTTTCTCCCTTACATCGTCAAAAATATTGGAAAATGCCCTATCATAAAAGGACATTTTCCATCACAAATAAAAACACATAATATAAATGTAATTCCATGTAAAAAAAAAACACAAAAAAGAAAAAAAAAAATATTTAAGTTTGCAAAAACATCATTTACCAATTGAATTTTTTACAATATCAGTATACCTATGCGACACTACTATTATGGTATCACATTTTTAGTTCCCAATTATTTGTTTGTCAATTTAACTTTGTGTACTATGTGTTGAGTAGATACGTTCATTTATTCATTATAATGCCTGGCTATTTTGCCTTTAAAGTATTATAGTGAAATAAAACAAAAACTAAATAAATATGTATACGGTCGGTTTAAACTAACACAATTAACTAATTTTGGTTCATTTAAAAAAAGAAAACCATCATATTGGTAATCGGTAAATCGATTTCCCAATGCCCTCTAAACGAAACATTCGATTACTAAAGAGTTTTTGTTGTGCGTAATAGGAGATAGCTTGACGTTCGTTCGTTGTTGACACAGTGTGGCCTGACTCGAGTCACTGCGCTAATACGGTTAGATATAAGGCCAGGCCACAGGACAGAGCGAACAGCGGCGAGGCAGGCAAATCTCTCTTCTATACGCGGTCGAAACTTTCACCGCACAGCGATACAATTTTTGAAGTGAAAACTTCTTTAGCGGCGTTGTGCACTTTTTTGGAATGGGTAAAAAATGTTAAACTCGCGTCAGGACACGTGACCGTCAGGACACGTGACCTGATCGAAAATTCGTAAGACGGATGGAGAGTAGACAGCTGGCGCGGCGTAATATAAATTTTTAATATAACTTAATATAACTTTTTAATGTAATATAAATTGTCATGTTTGTGTACGATAGCCCAATAAATAAATATTGTATTCTACCACATAAATGAGAGTACTTTTATACTGATAATTAAAGCAATTCGTGCAAAATTATTCCCTAACCATTCCAAAATATCAAAAATGCACAACGTTAATATTCAAGTTTTCACTTCTGCCGGCACTCCCAGAGTGCAACCCGTCGTTTTTTTTTTTAATGAAGAGTTGATTCGTCTCTTCCTGATGTTAAGCTGAAGCAGAGTCTAAATGCGAAGACAACTAGTAAAACAGAATTGTGCCTCACTAGCCTTCTTCACCTTACCGACCCGCAACTTGCTTTTTTTGGAAAGTTTGCTAGACCACATATGGTTTTAACAGATATAGCGTTACCAGACTTATTTGTATCGAAAAACCGTCAGGGGGTTTCTAATAGTAAACGGCATCACTTAAGCGTGTCCCCGTTCCTTATCTTTAATGACGTTCATATGAGCTATTTGTAGCCTAAACTGAATAAATCATTTTGAATTTTGATTTTTTACCCGAATGCAAGTGTAAATGAAGGGTATTGTTTTTCGCGCGTATCTTGTATGTAATATTCTTTATTACCTCATATCTCCAGAACCGTTGAACGGATTTACATAATTGAAGTATCGTTAGATTCGTCTTAGCTGCCCAAGTGTTCTTAGATAGATGACGTTAAAAAAAACATGGCGGCTGTGCGTCGCCATTGGACTTGGTGCAAAAGAAATATTTTTTTTCGTATTACATTATGGGTATGAAATTAGAGGGCTCAACACAAGGATTTCAAAAAGGTATATCATGATTATCATTACCGTAATACTAAAAAAAATATATCATCAGTCTACGATTATAATAATTATGCCCCACTGCAGGGGCTTAGACCTACCGTCATTAGAGAGTGATTGGGCGTCAGAACTAAAAAGACGTAATATTTTTTTTTTAAAATATCCGCCTTCTTAGAAAATAATAACTAAATAGAAAATTAACTGAAAAAAGGCCGGAACAGGATAAAAATTCAATTATTACACAAAGCCAGCGAAATAAATCAAATCAATATCAAACATAGGTACTGTATACAATTAAAAATATCAATACGGTAGTCCTTCGAAATTTTATGCAACATTATAGATAACACACAGTCGGAGGCACGGACAAAGTGCGTATGATTTGACTTATCACTAAATTTTATGCCTCCTACAGTACTTATGTTTGATATTGATTCAATTTATTTCACTGGCTTTATGTAATTATTTTGAATTTCTTACTACTCTCTGAGGGATTCGGATCCAATCAGCAGCGGAACAACCCGAGGGCGCCTTTAAAAAATAGGACTTTGGCACGGGTTGACCGGGCGTGGTAAGGAAAACCGCCCAGGTACGTGTCTGTACCCGGTCAAAAAGCGCGTGTAAACCACTGTTCTTGTGTCGTGCTATTGTTCTACGAGTTTGTATCATGGGCCTATTACTAGTGTGCATGTGTGGTGTATATGAGTGTGTACTGGCATTTTGAGTTTCGGACGGGACGTAATTGAAGAGACCCAAGATGTTAATTGGCATTACACGCCATGTATTAGGAATTCGCTCGCCGCGCCCGCCAGTCGTTGTATTCCGTGGCCGGGCCGTCAGCTTGTTTCGGAACTGACGGTCGGCCAGTTATGCAACGTGATTCATTGTTCCACTTCTGGTAAAAACAATACGCGTTGCCGGTACAAAGGTATGTTTTAAGGAAACAGTAATATGAGCTAAACATTTACTGTTCATATCCAATTTGCAATTAAGGTAACAGGTAATGGTTTAAACATTTCTCTGCCTAAATGTAATAATGGTGCACGAAATTCAAAACTAAGTGATTCTATGTCATCTCAATAAATTGCCCAGCGAGATCTATGAAACGTTAATTAATAATAGTAATTCTAAGAAAAATATATACAAATCTAAATTGTTTGGAAGTGTAGCATTTTGTATAAAGTTAAATAAATGTATAAAACAATATAAGTTTAAAATAACGAGTATGGATAATCTTTAAACTAAAGTATTTACCAAATAGACCATTCAATTGTCGCAAGTGATTGTACTGACTTGATTATAAGAGGTGTCTCAGTAAGAATGCACTTTTTAATTTCAAAATAAAACCCGTATTTTTTGTGATAGTTGTGATTTTTTTATTGTATTGTAAAGAAGACATGTTCCGATTAAGTATAAAATAAAAAATCCGTTCCCCACGACTCTGATGACAGGCCAACGATTTCCAGAACAAATTATCTCAAGAAATTCTGATGTCAACTGGCCACCAAGATCATGCGATTTAACGCCGTGCGATTTTTTTATTTGGGGTTTTGTGAAATCTCGGGTTTATGCGAATAAACCAGAAATAATTACTGAACTCAAATCCGAGATCCAACGCGTCATCGATGAGACAGCCACTCTGTGAAAAAGTCATGGAAAATTTCATGAAAAAGAGTAATGGTCTGGCCTGTCATCAGAGCCGTGGGGGACGGATTTTTAATTCTATACTTAATCGGAACATTATTTACAATACAATAAAAAAAACCACAACTATCTCAAAAAATACGTGTTTTATTTTAAAATGAAAAAGTGCATTCTTATCGAGACAACCGTTACGTATTAAAAGTTATTATTTAGAAGCTGTTTCTGATTCACACCGCATTTAAAGGAATTATTCTGTGACTCACGAATTAAAAGAACTATGAGCCACACATTAAACACGGGCTGCCTTCTGTTACATCCTGAATATTTCAATATATCGTTTAACTTTGAAGGTCAAAAGGTCTAGTCGAATTTGGTTCGACCAGAATTAAGTAACAGAACAGATTTTTTTTTAAATATAAGCCATAACTGTCCCACTCTTGGGCAAAGGCCTTTTATATTTTTCCATATCTTCCTACAGTACTACTCATGAAAACATTTGTTTAAATATTGCTACTAAGAAGGCAATACGCTTTTAGAACATAAATAGCGTGATAGTAAAATTACTTTTAAAGTAAGTAGAGATAAACAGAAACATTAATATCATAATAAAACACGCGACTTTTTGATAACAGTCAAACGTATGACATCGCTACAAAAATTTCTAATCAAAATTGACTTTTACTGGCCACTGATATCAACCTACTTCATATTATAATTTCGAAATGTTTGTTCTTCAACACAGCTGAATAGATTGGAATATAATTTAGTACACAGGTAGAGCATACACTGGATTAACACATAGAATATCTATAATTCTATAAAAAAAAAAGCTGAAAAATTTGTTTGTTTGTTTGTCTGGCTGAACGCGCTAATCTCAGGAACTACTGGTTCGAATTTAAAAATTACTTTGTGTTGAATAGTCCATTTATTGAGGAAGGCTTTAAGCTATATTATATCACGCTATGACTAATAGGAGTGGAGCAGCAATGAAAAATGTTGCAAAAACGGGAAAATATTTACGCGGGTGAAACCGGGGGGCACATATGAACGTTCTGGTGAAGGTTGCGGGTAGCCGTTGGATGCGAGCAGCACAATACCTATGGTTGTGGAGATCATTAGGGGAGGCCTTTGTCCACAGTAGACGTCTTTTGGCTGAGATTATGATGATGGTAATATGTATATTTTATTTCCCGAGAAACATGTTATTCCATTCAACACGTTATTACACAGAATATTAGACAACATCACATACATTGTTCTGATCCCAAGGTAAGTAGCTAAAGCACTCGTTTCATGGAAACCAGAAACAACGACGGTACCACAACCACACAGAACCGACACAATGTCGAAAAGTTCGTTGAACTGGGATAACTGGAACAACTGGGAATCGAACCCGGGACCTCAGTGTTAGCGCCGCCAAAGTCCGGCGTGCAAGCCATTCGGCAACGTAGGTCGTCAGAATTGTCCAGAATATATGGATATATCGCACTATTAATACAATACTGTTATAACTTAAAATATACTGGTATTAGAGATTTTATCGTATTATAATAACAGTACAGTTTAATGTCAAATATCAGTATATTTTAAGTAACAACAGTGTTTTATTGGTAGTGCGATATGGAACAATGGAGATATGGAATAGAATATAGGGACATATTTTCAGTGGTAACTAGGGACGGTTTATTTGTTACACATCGAATGACTCGATTGTATTGAGAAACGAGTGGAGAGCAAGTCAACTGCAGGCCTTAGACCTTTGGCTTTATTGACAATGATCACTTATGTGATAGAGGAAGGCTAAGTTCAATGTCGGATGTTAAAAATAGACAGCGCTTGTTTGTACACTCGAGTACTTTAGTATATATATAATATACATTACAAAGTTACAAATGTATGTATCGTTTCAATGAAGTAACCGCTTTATGTTAACAAAAATATATGCATGTATTTATGCAGCTGCAATATAGGCACTGTTATTACGGATAGATTAATATATATGTATGTATATAGATTAATATATGGACATATTTCCAGACAATTACATGTAAACTTATCATCATCATCATTATCATCTCAGCCAAAAGATGTCCACTGCTGGACAAAGGCCTCGCCCAAGGATCAAAAAATAAAAAAAATAAAAAAAAAACTAAAAAAAAACTATAAACTATAGTTTTTTGTAAACTTATAATAAACAATAAAGATATACCTAGATTTTCTACCTACTTTTTAAGTATCAAAAAAATGACATGCCTTACAAATTATACAACAAAAACACCTTTATTATAGCTTTGGGACATTCCAGTATTCGGATAAACAAAAATATATGAAAAAATATATTTTTAACTCACCTGAAATTACTACACCAGTAAGAAGGTCCCCATGTGCAATGAGTACCTCCGACAAGGTGCCCTGAAAATAAAGTTCAACTTATTTTTGGAATATACATAAAGCTATTGAGTTTTTTTTTTTAGTAAATAATATAACATAGGCAGATCAGAATGTAAGTAGATCAGAATACCAGTGTTGTTGCGGATGTGTAAACGAGACGCGTATAGAGGCCGCTATACATGCGTCTTGTTTTCACAACTTGAATAACATTGCAATACCAGGCCATATCCCACAACGCTGGCCCAAAGCGGGTTGGTCGTTTGCTAAAATGTAGTTCAAAAGTTACTAACTTGCAAGATCGCAACTAATAAATAAAAATCATACTTATATAAAAAAAATAAAAAAACAATGATTTATAATTTTACCAAAATTGTATGTTCTCTGTACATTGGTCACATTCGGTGATTTAAGCGACAGTTTATCAGATTCATTGGACATTGAACATTCTGACGCTGTGATTAATAATTTAAAATATTGTATAATAAAATATGGAATGATTAAATGTTTTCTTACCTTTGTGTTTCTCTTCTTTATTGGTTTCAGTGCTCTTCTGTAAAAGAAAACTACTATCAGCAAGTATGTAAAGAGCTCTCAGTAAAATAATTAATAAGTGTAAACCTATGCACCCATAGACCCTTTCACGGACAGGAGCTCGGAATAGTCCAAGCGCAGCTGTCGCGAGGTTCCGTGTCTATCAGTAGGGTTACTCTTGAAACACAATTGCATTAATCAATTTCCAATCACAAAGCTAAAAAATGTCAAATGGCACTCTTAAAAGCGATAATAGCGCCACATTGGAATTAAATTGCGTGGAAATTTAGTGAACAAATTATTATCGAGATAGGGCGTTCCGAAATTGCAAAACCTATCCCAATATCGATACATATTAATCGCATTGGAATTGTATTAATATTGAGTTTGCGTTCAAGAGTAGCCTACCAGGTGTTATGTGTGCGATGCTGGAGCGCGATAAAACTTAACTTCTGCAGTCTCCTTATTTTGTGGTAGATCGGTAGTAGTTACGTTTCTATATCGTACCATACAAGAGAGATAATTCCATTATCCTACAAACTGGGGTTCATTATACGAGTTGTGAATCCGCTCCCGCTTAACAACAGTTAGAACGATTCGTTTGCCTACTCAAACATTAAAAAAATATTTCACGTTTCTACCTGTTATCGTTATTAAGACCGAGAAAAAAAATGAAAAAAAATTCACGTTTGTTTTATGGGATCCTTCCCTCCTTAAATATTTATTTTATTTTAATTAATTAATTTATTTTTAAAGGCGATATATAACAAAATATTCTGTGAATATTTCAAACGTCTACCTGTTGCCGTTATGAATATCGAGCAAAAACGAGCAAAAAAATCACGTTTGTTGTATGGGAAAAAAAATATTGTTTTATTTTAATTTAATGATTTATTTTTAAAGTGAATATATAAGTAAATATTCTGTAAATATTTTAAGCGTTGCCGTTAAGCGGCAACAGAAATACATCATCTGTGAAAATTTCAGCTGTCTAACTATCACTATGAGATACAGCCTGGTGACAGACTGACAGACAGACGGACGGACGGCGGAGTCTTAGCAATAGGTTCCAGTTTTACCCTTTGGGTACGGAACCCTAAAAACAGCAAAACATACCTTTGTGGAGACGAATTTGTCCAGTTTCCCGTTGTTGCACATGCCGATGATCCGGCACATGCCTTCAGGCGTGGTCTCGGAGACCAGCACGTGGTACAAATACTCTTGAAGGTCTGCGGTGTTGTCCTTGCACATCCTGGCCACTTCGGGGTAAGGCACATCGTGGCACGCCGAACTAACGCTCGTTTCTAAATACTCCTACAACAAAAGAATAGATGATAGTAATTCAAGACTTAAAATCGATTATATTATTACGTTAAGAGAAAACTTTGTGCCCTTTGTAAGCACATTGAGAGCACGGAAGAGTGTAAGATTTGGTATAGCTATAGTTTATTTGAAGAAGGAGTCCCGATAAATAATGTGTTACGTTTTATGTTGTGGTCGAATTTCGACCACTGGGCGACCACTTGGCGACCACTAGTTATTATTAAATATGTACATTTTACGCCAGTTATCCAAAACGGATTGGATAGTGGTAATACATTAATATAACAAGGCTTTTAAAAACATAGAACTTGTAACAAGTAATATTGCTCAATAGACATAACTTTTCAGGAACCATGTCAAAATTTGATAAGGTTAAGCCTCGGTGGCCGAGTGGCACAGCGCTCGGCCCTAAACCCGAAAGTCCCGGGTTCAATTCCAAGGTACGGCAAAGTATATTTCGGGATTTTTGCGATGCATAGCTCGGGTTTGTGATCGATCACCTACTCGCATTTGGCAAGCATGGTGATTATGATTAAGCCATTACCAATTGTAGTAATGACTTGATTTCATTGATGGAGGCCTTTGCCTAGCAGTGGGACAGTTTATAGGCTATTTACTTTACTACTTTACTAACCGACAATACCTACTACTCAACTAAAACGGTCAGCTTATCGACTTTGTTTGGAAAGTCAAACAGCGCTTTCATTAATTCGACATCGTATATAAAAATAACTTAAGCATGAAACATGATACCGCACGTTCACGCCACACGGTGACTCACACAAATATAAAATGGTACAATAATCAAATTAGTTACACACATTCAAGAAAAAGTTAAACTAGGTACCAAGCACCATACTAATGCAAATAAAACAACAATAAATAACTACCTATACCATATTTCTTCACGAGTTTTTATTTCAATTTTGGTACTTTCCATAAATGTATCGTTTAAAAGGTTATACAGATATATCAGAATAACAAAAACATAATTAATGTTGGTGCAAATATAAATAGTGATGAACGAATCGAATTCTAGCCCATAAATGAGTAAACAATATTGATATTTTCATCTGATTTCAACCTTATCACAAGTCATTAGAGTTCAATATAACGGGTGAAGAGTAAAATACTTTCAGTCTGTTTAAGGGTTAATGAAACACACCAGATACTCGTTAAGCTGGTTTTCATTATACAACTGTTCTGTTATGTGCAATATAGTGCGCGAGACGTCACACCTGAACAGTTGGTAACAAATAATTGAATAGACTGCAAACTATTCTACTTTGTAGATACTGTAATAAATTGTAATATATGAGTATAAAATTGGGAATGGCGTTACATGGGAGGGCTATGCCCAGTAGTGGTTCGATACGGGCTAAAAATGATAAATGACGATAAGTACAAAATAAAACTTGAAAAAACAAATAAAATTTGGAACCGGGTAGTTGAATGATGATTTGAGTACTTATAGGAAAAAGGACCCTAATAATGTACATATATAATTTGTTAAACATACTAATAAGATTAAAATGATCGCCAGAAAGATATAAAACAACGTTAAATCTTTCACGTTTAGTTTTAATTACAATCTTATCATTTCAAATATGTCTTGACCTGTGCCTCTGCGCTATCTTTAACACAGATTTAAACTTAAGTCCATATATACAGTATATTAATATGTTAAGCTCAAAGAATAAAAACGCTCATTGAGCAAAAAAACAGCTCACAACGCTTGTCACTGTAAAGCATCCGTTGTACTGTAGTTGCATCAACTAGGGTTCAGAAAGCATCATGAGTTTTATTTATTGCCATAACGCGTTGTGGTCGAGTGGCATGGTAGTCACTGCACGATTTTCGCTGTGATCTTTCTGTATTTGCCACAATGCATCATGGGAATTTTACAATGCTCATAAAACGAATGTGGATTTTTTACAGTAACCACAATGCCTTGTGAGCTGTTTTTTGCATAATGACTGTTTTCGTTCTTCTTTGAGCTTGATTACTATAAGTATAATAAATAACAACCAACCTCATTAATAAGATCCTTAACATCCTTCAATTGGCGGAAGAGTCTGACGAACTTGTCAGACACATCGTTTTTGCTGACTTCCACAATTTGTTTCTCCCATACGGTGCCGATGCAGTGTCCCACGGCCCCGCATTCAGCCCCCCGTCTGTTATCATGAGTCACCGCATTACACACATATTAATCAATAAAAACAACAATGAACCCACGGTTTTATGGCAATCAATCCTCCCATAAAGCTTATTTTATGCTACTTTAAATGTTCTTCACACGCAAAAACATAAAAGACTAAAACTAAGCTAAAAGTTTCTAAGCCTTTTTTGTTTTCATATAATTTAATCATAATAGACAATGTTTTCTAAAATTAGGAATTTTAAAATTTTGGTTGACATTTGGCAATGGTTCAAGCAACTATTGCCAAATCATACTGCCTTATTTAGATGTTTTTTTATTTGTAATACCATATTAGGATATTTTAATTGCAGTAAATTATTGTTAGTCTATAAAAGTAGATAGGTATAACAAATGTTGGCTGATATCACATGAAACAAACTTGTATAAAAAGTGATTAGGATAAGTACAATTCCTATTCAAAATCCAGTCAATAATTATTAACAATAAGCTTACTTGAGACTCTCGCACCAGTAACCGGGACCCTTAGAGCATTCTTTTGGTACTTGTCGAGCTAACGACAAATCTGTGAAAAAGGTTAGGTACATTAATTGGCAGACCATAAATGTCTCAGTGAAGTCTACTCTGTGTGGTCTGACAAATATATAGAGTTCCTCAGAAGTAACGGATTACATGTGTAGGGGTTTCCACCTTAAGCCTTATCATCACTGAGCATAAGGTGTGATAAAGGCTAAGTGCTTAATCTTAGAGGAATAAAAATATACATACTATCATTACACTTTGTCTATTAACACAAAACAACAAAAAATAATGACCAATTTAAAAAAATAAACTAGCTAATTTATAATAATAATTGTTTTGGTTTGCAAGCTGTAGAGCATTGAACTTTGTCAGAATCAGTTCATTGTAACTTAACACAGTCATGATAATTACAGAATAGATAATTGTAGAAAGAAGACAAAATAATGTACTTAATCAATAAAAAAATAAGTGTCATACCATACAAATAATACTTGTATAAATATAAAGATATAAAGTAATGATATTATAACAATATAGACAATATGGGTCTTACAAATAAAGAATAAGCTTCGATTAGTTATTCTGTGTTTTCTGTCTATTACTCTGACTTGAAATGATGTTTACATGACAGGAACAAAACACAGAATAACTATTCGGAGCTTATTCTTTGTTTATTTGTAAGGCACTATCCCCCTATATATTTTATTCATAAAAACTATTTAAGCATTACTATTTAGTTAAATATTGTTTTGTCAACGTCACACAAACGTCATTTTGAATTTGAGAAAAAGAGACAAAACAATGATTAACAAAATTTTGCTTAGCTAGTTTTTATGAATAAGGGGTTATATGTTTATGAAAGTAATCATATTAAATAATATAAATAATGTGACTACTATATTGACCTCTCAATCAGGGCACTTATCTAAACTTACTAGATCTAAACCGGTGGTCTTAGCCACTGCTAAGATCACCGGTTTAGATCCAGAGGTCCCGGGTTCGATTCCCGTAAATATATATAAAAAAATAACTGTAGGAAACTTATATTTATTTTATAATGTTGTTTATAAGTCTTCCCATTTGATCTATGAGGAAAGGCCTCAGTAAGGCCTAAGGTTGATTATAATTTAGTAAATAACATATTATATAACTAACAAATAATTTTCACAATATACAGATAGATTATCAATGTACATTTTAGAATTTGTATGCCTTTCTCAGGATTAAGAAAATGATTGTGAATATTAAGCAAGTAGATAACAACACTTGTGCAAAGCAAAATATTGTTATCTCAGCTTCTGTTTTGTGTTTTATTAGCATAGGTACCCAGCTATGTATGCCAGAAAACTTTAAAGGATTTAGAAGATTATTATTAAGGGACAATAATTATTTTGACTACTAATAAACTCAAGAATTAGTTAATCTAGTAATTTAATGTTAATTAAGGAATAATGTTTTTGTAAATTTACAGTTAGGATATAAATAAAGCATTGTGAATACAAAATATCAATTTTAAAACTATCTATACCTACCTACTAGGTATATTGTTTTTTACAAGAACATGCCAGAACAATGAACAATAAAATACTAGGCCAGTAGAAGTAGGTAGGATATGCAAACATTCTTGCAATGGCTCACTTCATTTAATTAAAATTTACTTAGCACTCTTTTTGTTTTCTACTGATACTTGTTTAGAAAAAGAGGTATCATATCAATTGAATAAATTCAGATAACAATAGATTTTATGACACGTATAGCAATAAAAATCAGTATTGTTTCGAAAAGGTAGTCTCTGTCGTGACACAATAGTATACAAGGACGAAATTAATTACGCCAAAGCTGATTAAAGAACAAGGTGTTTACTTACTTGTACAACAAAAAAGTGAGATTAGTAGACAAACACCCAAAGTGTTCGTCATTGCTGACGGCTGCGGCGTAGAATCTTCTAATTAATTTTCGTTCCGTCTGGCTTTGTCCAATGCGTGCAAATGAACAAAAACTACCCGACAATTTTTACTTCGTAAGTTATTGCGTATTGATTGATAAACAATTGTCAAGTCACTGAATTGTTGGTTGAGTGAGTCGCATCAATTCATCTGTCAACAAAGACGACTGACAGTCTGACACTGACAGGTGTTTATTGTTTTAGTGATGTGCTTAGCATGGAGTACAATAAAATTGATAGAATGCATCATCTAAATGAGTAATTGAAGATTAAAATAATAAAATTATTATAATGTATACTTGAGTATTAATTAAAAAATATTTACACTTGGCATTTAAAGTTTTAATTCAGGCAACTTTTATAAGTGATATTAAGAAGTAATTTCCATACACCATAGCTTGAGCACAATACACACAAGAAAATTGAAAAATAAAAAATGTCAACCAACATCTATGTCAAATAATGCTTCATAAATAACAGTACTAGATAAAGGATTCAGTGATGTCGGACGCAAAGAATAGCACCAACCTATCTCTTTCCTTGGGTGTCGTAAAAGGCGACTAATGAAATTTTAAAACCCTTGGCCTTGAAATACCGCCATTCGTCGCCGTAACTTATTTGTAGTCATAGTTTTCGTTCTGTTTTTCAAGTGTTTTTTGGGAATATAATACTTTTATTTATTTTATTGTATTAAAAAAACAAACAGCGATATTATTACATAAACTCAAAGCTCTAAATTAACTAAACACCATTAATATGTTTCACATTTCATAGTATCTAAAGTTCACTCTAGCTAATCCTAAAGTTGACATTATTATGTAAAAAAAACAAAAACAATGTATGTATACACCTGAAGGGGATAAAGAAGACTTAAATTAATAATTATTTGTATGTATGAACTTGTAATGAAATTTAATATTAATAGAATTAGTGCGATTATTATTACCGATATGAATTTACTAGTTCGATTGAGTACTTGAAGTTATATGTAGTTGAGTGCCACAAATAATGTCATTACTAAGTAAAATCAGTATAGATAAGTCTTATCTTTATTTTTTTTAATAAAACGGTATTACATCTGTTAATTTAAATTTAAATTATTTTAAAGTATTAAATTATTTTATTTCATTTAATTTTTCATTTTTTTACTAATTAGAAATACTTTAAATAATGCACTATATTGTTTTCTACTATACATTTTGTTAGATAAATTAAGAACTGAAATTCTTCAAGATACTTTATCTTGCTTAAAGTATCATAAATAAACACGTTGTTTATAAAGTGACATAGTTTTAAAAACGACTTTTTAAACATTTGGAAATAATTGATTAACTAATTGAATGATTGGTTTAATTAATTTAAATGAAAATGCACTAATGAAGTACATCACTATACGTCAGCACTGCCATCTAGCGTGAAACTCATATGAACTTTTATGGTTATGCTACTCAACAACAGATGGCAGCACCACGAAATAAACTTTTGCTATTCAACGATAGGTAACGCAACCGTTGTTAAATGAAAATAATTCATCATTTAATTTTATAAATAATTATATTAATTTATGCAACAAGCATATAAATGATTTAGCTCCGATATTAATTTCATATCCTTCGAAGTTAGTTTAGGTTTAGACATCTAGACAACAGGGCGCTCTTTCACTCTAAGTTAAAAATAAATACTTTTTTAGAGCATATTAATTTATTTTGGAATAACCAACACGCATCAAGATGACCCTATGAATCGCTCAATACAACATGTAGTCACCAAAGAATAGAGAAGTAAAAGCGACACCATTATTGAAAAAATAGAGCAAAACCAAAAAGAGTAAGATAATTTAAGAACATAACACGTAGTAACATAACAGTAGGCATGTTATGATTGCCTAAAAACACTGCTTGAATAAGAAATATTGTAATAAAATCTTTACCTAAAGCTTGCTGCGTAGAGGACGGACGTAGGAACGAGTGCGGACATGGATAGGCCGTTCTACATTTCGGCATCGCATACAAAAAGCTCTAGGTAATTGTTTAAACCAGTACGCTAATTTTAAATTTAGATGTTTTTAAAACATTGAAAAATAAATAGTTGACTTCGTAAATTCAGTTAAACAAACAATTTGACTGTCATCATCCTCTGCATAAAACATGAAAGTTTCATTAAAATTGGCATACCTACTTCTTTGAGCTAATTAGAAAATATTATGGTTATAATTAATATAATTTAATATAATTTTACGCAAATGTAGTTGCAAGTAAATACACATACCTATTTAACAGTAGTAAAAAAAACCACGAGCGGGATTCGAACCCGCACCCTATGACTTGCCGGTTCAGGTAGACTACTCTTGACGCAAACTCAATCTCAATACAATTCCAATGCGATTAATATGTATCGATATTGGGATAAGTTTCGCAATTTCGGAACGCCCCATTTCGATAATAATTTGTTCACTCAATTTCCACGCAATTTAATTGCAATGTAGCGCTATTATCGCTTTTAATAGTGCCATTTGAATTTTTTAGATTTGGGATTGGAATTGTATTGAGATTGAGTTTGCGTCAAGAGTAGCCTACCAGGTGCACTAACAACTATTAGGGCTCCTTTACCTAAGTTAGAGTAAATAGTGTTGATTAATTTCGGCGGGTTAGACAGAGTCACGCAGTCAGCAAAGTTGAGCCAGTCAGCATAGTTGGTAGTGCATCTGACCCATCATTTTGTATAGTCCGGGTTCGAACCCGACCGTGGTAATTTTACAACACTTTTTCAAATTAGATGAAGTTAGTTTAGCCAAAATGTAAAATGGCTATATTCAGCTGGCTGCGTGTCGCTATTGGCCATTTTCCTATATAGTACCTACCTACTTGCGCTGTCTGTTTGCCTTTACAGCGATAACGTAACGAGTTTATGGACGGCGAGAAACTTATAACGTCTTCTTGGTTCTGACATCACGTAAGCGTGCCCCGTACCTCGCTAGATTCTTTGAGGCCTTTATGTGAGATCGCAAACAAAAAAATTTTTTTTTGAGAGAATTAGCTGATTTTTCTAGGCGTTTTCAGTTTCAATGGGTTTTTTTGGAAGCGGCGAGAAACTTGAAGTGTTCCTCAAGCCGTGTGAAACGAAGCTTCGTCAGAGGTTTTCTAGAGGGAACGGCATCACGCACTAGAGCGTGTCTTCTCGGATCGGATCGGGGTAATAAATAGCGCTTGTAGAAATAAGTATTAATCTGGTCGCCATCCAATCACATCCAGAGCTCCAACATCTGGCAATAAAAAACATACCTATTCCTAGCCATGAAAACGTTACTAAAATCAATTTTCTAACTGGAAGGTACCGAAAAATTAGGTATCGGTAAAGGCATCTGTTACCTCAATTACAGTTATTAGGTGTGATCTGAGGGTGGTCGTAGAGAGTCGTGTCACGGCGCGGGAGCAGTCCACTGCGTTGGGACGATGGGCCGCGGTGAAGTGTTATTCAGAATATGTGAACATCGCGCACGTGGGCGAAGCTGTGGAGTCGCCGTTGTTTTGTTCCACTTATATTCAACCTCATTTAAAAAGTTTTTATTTAGCTAGCCTATACCTTGCTTTACTGTGTCTTTAATTATATTCGTTCAATTTTCTTAGCTTACTTATGGAACTGTGGAACACGCTGCCTCTCGAAATCAGGATGGCTACAGGTCGCGATGTTTTCAATAAAACCTTGGCAGTATCATCTCAGTAACGACCGATTTTTAAATTACTTATAAATTATTTATTGATGTAGGTATATTTATATATTCTTAAAAGTATTTTATGTATTTGTTAATGTATAGAATATTAATGTAAGTACTTATGTATCATAAGTTAGAATTTTGAAAAATACTGTTTTCCGCTTTTATTGTCGCTCAAAATTGCACCTACCATATAATTTTAAAATAAATAAATAGTGCCTTATGAGAGAGAGACAGGGAGAGAGAGAGAGAGAGAAACATTTATTGACAGAAAAAGCTAAGACAATTATTGTTAAGACCTCGCCTCAGCTTGTATTGTTGCAAATGAGGCGTGTCGCAACAACGCAACGCTGGTATTTTAACGATGAAAAAGTTCGAAAACAACTAAAAACTAACTTATAAATGTAAATTACAGGTAATTCAGCATGTATGTACTACCTAAGCTGACGACTCACGAGCTCTTTATTTCCAATGAAGTAATAAGACCAAGTTATTCATGTATTTTATTTTATTTTATTTATTGATTACCAACATAATGAACATCAACTAATACAGTTATGGTTTTGGTACAGTTTAGGAAAGCTTAATGTTATTATAATTATAGGCGAAGACCACATTCGTTAATTTATTTATTTTATTCAAGCATCTCATTTGGGTAAGTTACAATAATTACCTTAGCCAATGTTAGTAAAAATTAAAAAATCAATAAAATATACAAATAATTACATGACAATAAAATAAACTATAAATTAAATTTTAAAATAAATTACATTTAAATTATCATTATATAATTAATGTTATTTAACGCAAACCTTATTAGATTCACCGAAGCGTTGGAGATGGAGAGCAATGGAAATCAATGCTGTTTGTACGGTCGCCGGTCGCCATTTAGTTGGAGGCTAACACAACAGGCAAATACATAAAAAACACATTATAAACATCTAAAGCTGTAAAAAAATATTTTTCCTTTGGGTATCGAAAAATTTGGAATCGGTAATCTGCTAGGTAAATCTGTATTCGTAAATTTCAGGTATTCATAGAGTGTTCTATAATATGTGGGTTCATATACCACCATAATTATCAGCCTCAGTCCAATATCTATAGGCCTCTCTCTGCTCGCTATATTCTCCGCGGTCCTATGCCACTCTCGTCCACTTGACCCATAAAATCAAATTCCACTCGTGGAAAATTTGGTCAATACTTTCAGGGTATATAAAAAATAGACTGCATTGTGTGTAAATGAGGAGCTCGATGGCGCAGTAGTTAACGCGCCCGGTCTGCGATTCCGGATGCTAAACAACTTTCGCAAAGGCCTGTCATCGGATGGGTGATCAAAAATTTATCAATCAAGCTCCTCCGTGCTTTGGAAGTCACGTCAAGTCGTTAAAGGCTGCATTAGATAAGATAAGATAAGATAATCTTTATTGTCACATAAAAACAAAGCATTAGTAGTTGTTGACAACCACCAATCCGCACTGGGCCCGCGTGGTGGCTTATGGCTAGTTCTCTTTATCCATCCATCCATAGGGAAGGCTCGTGCTCCAGCAGTCGGGATATTAAGTGAGCTGGTAATGATGGTGATGTGATGAGTGTGTAAATATTAAAATAAAAGAGAGAAATTAAAGGGAGGCCTCTCCACACCTTTTCGTGTGCCCAGAGCTCACCGGTCGGCAGCGGATTTGTTTTATGCGCACCGAAGGCTTCGAGTCGCGGCGGCCGGCGCTCCAGTCTCCTTAATTTTATTACGGACTCGCCGAGGAAAACCTCCTAATTGTGTCTCAGGAAAACATCGCTGCCGACTGGAAATACCAATTTTGTTCTTGACCGGGGAGACAGTGAAAAAAGATGGGCAGAAACCTTTTCGTGCGGAGTTACTTAAAATGACAAAAGAACAGACTGTTTTATTTTAAATTTAATGTATAAAAGCGTGTTAACACTGCACTTTATATGGTAGAGTCGTTATAATTTTTTTTATTTTGAAGTTACACATACCTTTTAAACTAAATTATAATTTATTATTATTTGTATTTTATACTTCGTTGACGTCTAAAAGTGCATGTAAAGCTCTATATTGAATAAAGGATTTGACTTTTACTTTGAAATACATACGTTTTGACAGTCCGTGGTCCAGGGAGAGAAGAAAAAATTATATAAAATATAGCCTTCCCGGTAACATAATGGTCAGTGCAGCCGCCCAGATTGCGGAAGACCCAGGTTCGATTCCTGGCTGGGTCGGGTGAGCGTTTAATTTTTTTTTCACTGTATTTTATATAAACATTTAATTCAGCTTAAGTGTAGCAATTAACACTTAAAAATAAAAGTAAAAAAAAGAGCAATTTAAGTAAATCGGTGTAAAGTTTTACTAACTACGTGCTCACATTTGAAGCACAACTTTTAATCCAAACTAATACATCATAGATTAAAACAAAGACACTTTTACATTTATATATAAAAAAATCTGTGTATGTTTGATTGTCGTTCTTTCTCGTATCTTCTTTTTTTTCTTCTTCCTTCTTTCGTTCTTTCACGTCAAAAAGAACCAACGTTTCGTCGTGATATTTTTCAGATCTTTACATTCTTGTTCAAGGTAAGAGAAGGGATGTAATAGGCTATTATCTCGGTAAAACATCTCATTATTTCTTATAGGCCGAATTACTTTTATATTAAGTAATTTATTACGATAAATCTACACAAAAACAACAATAATTATAACTAGAGGCTTGAAGTATCTTTCAAAACCAGACAGAGCAATTTTAAGTTCGTTACATAACTGCTACGCCGCTTGTAGCATGGCTCCGCTACGACAATCTATGTATTAAACATCAGAACTTATCTTCTCAGCCAAAATAAGTCGAATGCTGACTAAATATAAATGAAAAACAATCTATAGTTTACACTATCTAAGACATTTTAGTTGCGATACAGGATATCCATTATATCGGTTAGGATATCGATTAACGCTATCCTGCTGCAAAACTGCCATATCCGCTACTTTCCTACCTGAGACTACTATTATGTTTAAGTAGGTTTATTTATATATAGTATTTATATATATTTATTTATCATTATTATCATTATCATTATTATTTTGCTTCATTTATAAAATACACATTATTCTAGTATGTTTTAATAGTTTCACCTCTGATCTTACAGTTTATTAGCTCTCTCCATCCTACTGGTTGTCTGGAAGAAATCGCTTGAAAGCGATAAGACCACCAAATTGTACCTTTGTAAATTTTAGTTACTCAGTATCAATTCCGGGACTTCAGGTAAAGTAAGCTCCCACCGCGTTCAGCCTTCAGACTTATCACCATCTACCATCAGATGAGATGAAGGTCAAGTGCCTTTCCGTGGTGATATAAAAAAGTCTATAACAGGGTATCTAAAACGAAGCTGTTGCAGATTAAGCGAACTTATCTGAAGCGTGGCAGCGATCTCGAATCGAGTACCTGGCCCGTCGCCTTTTATCCCGAGCACCTGTAGTCCACAAAATATAGGGTGAACGCGAGCTCAGTCGCGAAGTTGCTCGCAGTTAAGGAAGATTTGTCGCGGCCCGCCAACTAATGCTGTGCTCTTGCTCTCGTAAGTAAAAATTATGATTATCGCCCACCGAGAGCTGAGCCCTTGATCCTTAACTAACGGCCGCGGTCGAGACGCGGACTTTCCTTTTCTTAACTATAACTCTTTTTTATTGCCTCTTCGGTGCAACCGGCCAGTGGATTACGACACTAACTGATCGTGCGGGCCCGACTTATTTACAAATCGCGTTTGCTTATCGAGATTGTGATACAACCTTTTTGGATTCAATTAGGAAATTTCTTTAGCGAATGTAAGATACTTTGTATTAACAAGGTAAGTATGTATATGCACTTTTTATTATCGTTACTAAGATAGATAGATGTGATATACTTACTACACATCTAGTTTTCAAGAAACGTTTCTACAAAAAGCCAAAGATAGGTTAATACAAAATACAAATACAAAAATTTTGTTTCTGGAGAGAAACAAAATTTTTTTGTTTCGGGAGACAAAGCCTATTCTTATTGCTAATTACAGTTTGTAAAAATTATAGGTGCAAGTTAATAAACAACAAACTTATTCCTTTCTCATTTTAACACAAATATTTGATGATGACAGTAGACATACATAATCTAAGCATATGTACTTACAGCTATCACTTCGTCACTTGATATATAAGTAGCATTTACTTTACAGCTCTATAAGATGTTTATAACGTCATTAAAAGGAATTTAAAAAATATTTGTCAACGACTTTTTGCGTTACTCCCAAAATTTCGCCATAAAAGAAAAATTGGAGGCAGTAAACGCATCCCCTCTTAAAACGTCATGAAACATGGAAGTCAGCAAATGCAATACAATACATAAACGTAGTCCGAGACGAGGGAGGCTGCGACGGTCGATTAAGGAAGCGAGTGCACCGTTGCCGTGGCGACGCCGCCATCTTGGCCCCTTCTGCCCCCACACCCCTTAGTATTAGGGTTACTAACAGCTCTTTAGGTATTAAAATTATTTACACTTACTATTATAATGTAATAATAATTAAATAACGTAATTAGGAACAAAGCATAGGTTACATTACTAGTGCATTTTATTGTCTGCTTTTGTATTAAACTGTCAGTGCATCTTCATTGTATTAGAGTATGTTTGTTTAAGTTTGCGTCAGATCTTTTCCTATTAAATAAATAAATAAATAAATATAATCTTTATTGAAATACTTTTACATCTATTGTTTACAAAGAGCTCTAAACTAATAATCTAAAATAAATTAAATGATGTTGCCTGAGCTAGGTAAAATGAATAAATGAGGGCTTAGTCTAAGTTTAATATAAATCAAAAACTAAATGAATATAACAGTTTATACGCTAAATTACAATCTAATATAAAGACATAAATAAAATAATAATAAGTTGATACATACGGAAATAAATAAACAAAAAGTTACATAACAACGGTCAATAACCCCTCCGTATCGTCATAGGTAAATTTTTGTAGTTCTTCATATGCAACCTTTTTGCAGTTGACAATAATATAGTCTTATTTTCCTATTACTAAACATATAAATCAAAGGATTTGAAGTACGCGCACTATTGAATAGTGACAAAAAGTGATTTACTTGAAATTCTTGCTCACACGGAACATCGTTGAGTTCATATATAGGTTGTACCAGTGTTCGACACTTTAAGCCCAGTCTTCGACACATAGTCGTCGCCAAAAATAACAAAGTTTTTCATTTACGGGATGGCAGCTAGAAACCATGTGGTCTGTTTGATTGTAGCTAAAGATTAAGATTAGTTACTGACCCGTCATCGTTACGAAAAATGTTGATTATTGGTTCCTGTCGAACAGTGGTCCAAACTTGCTGCTTGTAGTCCTGTGCTACATTCATCATCATCATCAGCTCATTTTTTATGTCCCCACTGCTGGGGCACGAGCCTTCCCTATGGATAGATCGAGAGAACAGGCCATAAACCACCACGCGGCCCAGTGCGGATTGTTGGTTTTAACGACTGCTAAAGTAGCCGGGACGGCTTTACGTGCCTTCCGAAGCACGGAAGAGTTCGAGATGATAAATTGTGGGTCACCCATCCGATGACCGGCCTATGCGAAAGTTGCTTAACCTGAGAAATCGCAGGTTATACCGTGTTACATTACAAAAACATTTATTTTTTTGTCAATTTTAGATCTTTCGCTTGTCCTATAAGTGGATTTACGTTATTGTAAATGAAACGTATGAAAACGTAAGTAAACACGACAATAACTTTTAAGCAAAAACGATTTCAATTTAATATCTATTTTGGCGTTTACACAAAAACTGTCTTATTTTTCAAAAAACAATAGAAACATGTGGAAAATATAAAAAATAAGTAAATACATAAAAAGGTTGGTTGGTCGGTCGGCAACAGTAAATAATAAGAAGCATTATTTACGTAAAAAGCAATTCAGCACGAACTTTCTAAGTTTCTTAAAAGCTATGGTGCTATTATTGATATCGAGATGCTGAATGGTGTGCGTTCCGTCATAGAGTTTGGTAGAGAAGAATTCACAGGATACGAGGACTGCCTTTTAAGTTGTGTCGTTTGATATAAGTATGGACAATCTTATTAGATTATTACCATTTATTATTTCTCAAAGAATTATCCGCAATATTTAATACACTTTTGCATACGTTCGAACCAATTTTATATTGAAAACATTTATTCCACCTAGTCAAAATGGCCGATTTGTATGCGTCGACAGCTTCTTCGGGTGAGCTGAAACATTAACCACGAAGACTTTGCTTAATTTTGGCGAACGTAAAAAATCGTTAGGGCTCAAGTCAGGGCTGTAAGACGGGTGATCTAAAATTTCAACATTTTGAGTGCTCAAAAACATCTTTGTTTGGCGGGCGGTGTGCGAACTTGCATTGTCATGTTGCAGTATCATACGACGTCTTGAGTTGTTTTTTCGAAACTCTGTGATGACTCGTGGCAAACAAACAGTGGTATACCAGTCAGCGTTAACCGTCTTGCGATCTACTAGTATAGTGGCGACGTAACCACCCTTTGCCATAAACGAGGCAACCATTTTTTTTGAAGTGCTCCGTGAGCGTATGACTTTGGTCGGTTTTGGCTTATCTTGGAAGACCCAGACAGTTGACTGCTGCTTAAATTCTGGATCGTAAGCATATATCCAAGACTCATCACCACTAACCATATCATAAACGTGTTTTGTCTCTCCTCGGTTGAATCGCTGCAGAGTTTTGCGACACCATCTAACACGGGCTGTTTTCGGTCGTCGCTAAGCAAATGTGGTATCCAACGAGAGATCAACTTTCTTACGCCAAGTTCTTCGTGCAGGATTTTTGGATAGTAGTCCCTGAAATGCCCACGGATGCTCTATTTCACGGTATGTCACATGACGGTTTTCGACGATTAGCTGCCGCTGTCGACATTGTCTTGCGTCATGGCGGTTTTTGGACGACTTTTACGTGGCTTGTCACTGAGGCTAGAGTGTCCACGTTGAAATTCTAAATACCAGCGTTCTACAGTCTTAAGACATGGTGCTGCATCACTAAACGTAGAAGTGATCTCCTCAAAGCACTGAAGTCGCCTTAATCCCCTTTGAAAGTTGTAGAAAATTATCGCACGCATATTTTTCCTTTTTGATATTTCCATTTTTACAACCGCCTTGTCACCTTTGAACAGACGCTACAATAAAACTATTCGACTTATCAAAAAACAATCTTTTGTTTTCGAATACTAAATTCAAAAAGATGTAAAAGCCTTATTTTTTTTCAATAATCACGGGAGGTTTGCAAACGACACAACTTAAAAGGCAGCCCTCGTATGTGCTGAGGCAATGACGCTTATCTGTCAAGGTTTTAACGACCTATGTGGTCTAGTCAAATCAGAAGTTTCAGACAGAGAGAAGGCTTAAAACCCAGAGAGGTACATTTATTGTACGTGCTCGGTTTGGTTGGTGGTAGGGCTTGTTTTAAATTTAAGTCTAAAAAAGTGACTAGGTACCACCAATTTATTTGTCGTTAATTTTGTTTGTTAATTTTTAATTTTAAGGACTTTGTTATTTTCCAATAGTTAGTAAACATTGTATTCCGCAGTAGTTAAAGATTTCCGGTCAAATGCGTTCCTATCATCGGTCTTATCCTCACTTACTAAAAGAGTGTCGATTTTGCTATTGATTCTAACAATTGAACTTTGTGAAAATGTCAGAATTCTGAAATTGTAGACGTTTTAAAATAGGCCTAGGTGTGATTAAAGTCACGCATTATACCTAATTATGTAAAAGAAGACAGATGGTGTTTGTTTATTTTTTGTCGCGAAGACAACAGTGGTGCATTCTTAAAACAACGCAGCATCGTCATCATCATCAGCATCAGCAGCAAACGTGTGCTGGCAGACTATTCCTTTTTAATATATTTCTCCAAAAGCGAGTAGGTAGCCCTACCGGTCTCCCCGCCCCCCACCCCTCTGTAAACAACTCGCTGTATCGTTGCACTGAAACACTCGATATGTTTAAAAGGTTCCCTGGGTCTTCCCTTGAACCAGTGGCGAGCATCTCAATTTATTGTGGATAAGTTTAATTTAACAATTTCATCCATTCGTTTACGTTTTTCTTTCGTATGAAATGATTGTAATACGTATTAAGTAGGCTTTTGCTTACATTTTTATTGGAATTAGTAACAATACCTCTTAAAGTTTCGTCAGAAAATGGAAAAAAATCTGTGGCTACTAGGCGACTATTATTCGGGTCTTTATTTAACTTTGTAACTCATGTTGTTTTCTAAATGCAATTGTAACTCATTTACATCATCATTTTTCAATTTGTAACTCATTTTGTTCTATTTTCTATTTTCAGGCTACGATGGTCGACAAATGCCTTAAAGTCTAACATATCCTATATATTTTTATTAGTACATATGTTATGGACCAAGTGATTAATAGGGCATTATAAAAAACGCCCGCGCAGTATGAAAAATACCCAATATGATTACAACTATTGAAATAATCAAATCGCCCGGGCATTATTTATAATGTTTATCACCTATGGGGCGTGGTAATAAAAACCAAGTTTTATTACTGTTTTTTATTTTAAATGTAGAATCAATATATAAAAACAAATAAAATTATTCCTTTTATAGGTACTCTACTGACCTATGATAATAAAAACTTAAATTAACTGGACTTCACCTCCTTGTTCTGGTTACCATTCGAAAGTTCGACAGTTATTTAACAAATTTTCAGATAACAAGCGACGAAACGCAAATGTTCATTTCACAAATTAATACTCTTATGTAAAATTATTTTACAAACCCTACATCTGATAAAGTAATTGTCTTTTATAAGTTGTCATTTAGCAACAAAACTTTAGTTATTTTTCCTATCACAAATACAATATGAACAAAGATCTATTAAAATGTTCAAAATAATTTTTAACGCAAATTTTGTTGCGAATAAATTACAAACACACAAATGTTGAAAAAATTTCCACGAGCAGGATTTGAACCTGCACCCTTCTGACATACCGGGTCAGGTGCTCTTCCAATTGAGCTATCGTGGTTCTAACCAGCCCTCCGAAATTATTCAACACTTTTTACTTTGAAAGCCAAAGACGCCCATTCAATGTCAACAACTACCGTCACTAACATCCGATCATAATATTTTTACAAATATTAAAGATCAGTTAAGAAGTAAGCAAGCTATTTATAAATTTTTTTTTTTCAACATTTGTGTCAACATTTGGGTTCGAATCCCGCTCGTGAAATTTTTTTAACTCTTTGTCTTTTTTCAAATTGTAATTTGTTCGCAACAATATTTGCGTAAAATTATAATGTAAATAATCATCTTTTCTGTATTAAATAATTTAAAAATGGTATTGAAAAAATGTTACTTATTGATTTTGTAACACTGTTTCTGAAATAAAAATGTCTCTTCACACTTTTCCCGTACATAAAGGTTTGGAAAGTCACAGCACCCGTTGGTGGAACTCTCTGCAGCGGCCAGGCCAGCAGTCCAATTCCGAAGACGGATCGCCGCCATTACTCAGGATTACCGGACACTCGGCGTTGTTGCATACTCAATTAAACCGGCTATGATGACTGACAACCCTGTGTTTTATTATCTTTTTACAATAGTTATTTGAACATTTTATCGATAATTTGAAATTATTGTAGTGTTTGTATTGATAGAATTGAGTATTTTGTTCTAAAACAAATAAAATAAATTATACATCATGAAATGAGCTATTTAGCGGAAAGCCAAATTGGCTTGTATTTTCTTAAATTATCGTTTTGTTAAAATAATGGTGGATGCACGGTGGATGGATCATCATCATCATCATCTCAGCCAAAAGAAGTCCACTGCTGGACAAAGGACTCCCCCACGGATCTCCATGAGGGGTATTTGCCGTAATCGCCACGCTTGGCAGGCGGGTTGGCGATCGCAGTTGATTAAGAGTAACCTCAGAGAGATGCTGCTGCCCATCCTCTGGAATGGAGTGGATGGATAGGTGTATATTAAACGTTGTATTTGTAAAATTGCTTCTAATTTTGACATTGTCTATGTGATTATTGTCTATGTGAATTTCGTACTTTGGACACTATTTTCCGTTATTGAAAATTTTGATCTGAAATACGAGTTCAGAGTTGATGGTAGAAACGACGTAGTAAAGTGGTTGTGGAAGCTTTTATTTAAGTTTTTTTTTTGTTTTTTTCAATATTTTTACATGTAATTAATGTTTTTTGTACTTAGTGTGTGCCAATAAATGTATTTCTTCCTTTCTGTCTAAGTCTACGGCAGAATCAGCAGTAGCTCTAGACGTTCGAGTGAAAACGAAAATGGTCCTTGGCAAATTACATTACAATGACAATCTTTGTCAAATTGGCAAGGTAAAAAAGTAAGACAAATGTGTGTCACGGGAACAGCTAATCGCGACACACGCATCAAGGCATACGTGTGGCGTTGTAGAGAACGAAAGAAACTTCAGCCAAATAGTAACTACTTAGCATGACAAATGGATTCTCGACGGTAATTGTAAGCGCTCGCCTTGAATGGATTTCTAACCCAGTACCTAAACATGAACGAAAACTACCCATAGTAAAACAATGGTCATGGGGTCTTCAGCAGAAGATCTTCCAGGAGTGGACAACTTTGTGGTCTTATTAAAAATTCAATACCCGAGAGGGGGAGTATGAAATGTCTTTGAAAGGTCATGAAATTACTACCTACCTATGTAATTTTATTTACCTACCTTTATAAACATCTATTGTATTTTTGTACATGTAGCAAATAAATGAATAAATAAGTTTGTTACCTCTCGTCCAGCCGACTACAACAATTGCTACTACGCAGTTGAAATTAATAAATCAGAGATTTTTGTCTCAACTTATTTAAAAAAGTCGGCTCATAAGCAAAACTTCCTTATATTTAATGCTGTAAGAATTGTGTAAAATATAATCAATAACTTATAGTTATGTATGGTATACCAGAAAACATTTCCACCATTCATACTTCGTTCAACTATTATCTGACGGCTTTCTAACAATTTACCTTGCGTTTCGTAAGATGTTACTAATATTCGAATATTGTTTAACTAATAAATCTTTATGAAAAACAAATTACTTAATAAAACACTTGACGTTTTATACTGAAACGCCCCACAAACCGGCGCGTTCAAATTGTTCTTGCTCATGAATAAATCATAAGACGCGAGCGCCTCCACGCCTTTATAATTCTACATAATACATTAAAACGTTGTACAGATTGCCTTCTACTTTAATAATAGGAACTTAATGGGAATTAACATATAGGAGAGACCTACCGAATGCCGTCGTACGTTTGTTTATTAAAGTTGCCAAAATAATTATGCTGAATATGAGGTGTTTTCCAAATGTTATAGCTAAAAACTTCATTCGCATTCTTCGTACTATGCAACTACGAGTAGGTACGCAAGGAACATGCTCGATCATTAGAAAAATATGAATTGTAGACAATAAAATGCACCATCAAAATAAAGCGAGCTGAGTAAGTGTTACGATTTGGTTGAAAAATAATTTAAGGGCTCCCGATTTCTTTAAATAATTGGTTTACTTAGCCATAATGTTTTTGTGATTAATTTAGTACAATAAGGACTCAAAGTTATGTATTATGTCCTCAAATGAGTGCGCAAGGCATTACAATTTAAACTGCACACAAATTATATCTTAAACTATATTATAAACTATATTTTGTTACTTTAATTACTTAGCGGGCTCTAAAGAAATAAAAAAATACTTAAAATTGACACTAAAGTGATGTATACTATGATAAAAGTGGTCGGCACAGTAAGTCCACCGTTCGGCTCCAGCTTTCTTCACTACGGTGGTCTGTATTTTATTGCTGCTGAAGTCATACTAGCGGCCCGCCCCGGCTTCGCACGGGTGTACTTTTATTTTGAAACATTTTGAGATATTTTTTTATTTTAAATATAGCCTATGTTACTCAACGCTAAAGTAGCATTCTAATCGTGAAAGAATTTTTTAAATCGGTCCAGTAATTTTTGAGTTTATTCGTTGCAAACATACATACAAAAATACAAAGCTTTCCCCTTTATAATATTAGTATAGAAAGGAAAAAGTGTCACTGGTCACCGTCAATGATCACTGGTATTACGACAACCGTATGTGACGGTGATACCAGCCTATTTTGTGCAACTGAAGGGCCACTGCTGCAAAGGTCTTTCCTTTTTTCCCTCTTCTTTTTGTACGCCACTATAAAGGACCAATCTGGTTGGTGCGACCAGCTCGTCACTCTACCTTGGTTTGTTCTGCAGCTTCTTGGATTCCAGCTGTGGTGGCTTCAGTCCAAAGCTCGTCTGACAATCTGTATAGTTATGCAGATTTTTGCGAGGTGTCCTGGATATTGGTAAACTTATTCAATTATATTTATTCGAAAAAATATTAAATTTTTCGATAGCAAAATTGGCCGGAACTGGTATATCAGATAGTGCGGGTTCTTTAACCGGCAAGAATAAGCTTAAACATGATATTTGTAATGTATACGAATATTAGCGCTTTGATATTCTGTAAAAACCTATTTTGTTGAGTACGTCTGAGGAAATTTGTCGTATATATAGCCGACAGTGCGACGTTAGCCATATAGTTCAATCAGTGTTCACACAAGCAAACCACAAAACAAGTGCAATATTGGAGGGAAACTTCCCTCGCCGCCAACCGATTTCATACACAATATTTCCAGAACGAAGCAAAAGTTCTTTGAAGTCGGGAACAAAGCCAATCCGGCGCGGTTATCCGCGATATTTTCGACGGAAGTCGTACCTTATTCGCAAACATCGAATCCCGTATACAATACAGTGCGAAACGGAATTCGAAGGATAGATAATTTCGAAGAGAAAGAAATAAGGCGGCGCGGCGGGCGGAGAGAAAAAAAATATAAATTGAATAGTCGAATACACGCATCCCGGCATTACCATAAAGGCAACAGGGATCAAGCGGGATTCCTCGGCGAACTTTTTTATTTTCCTTCCACCTCTAAATCTCCCGGGAAAGCTTCGTGAATCTGCAAATGTTGATTTGATGATGTCGCGCGGCGCTGCGTCACGCAAGTTATGGCTGACCTGACTTTTATCGCGTGTTGCCTCCGTATTGCTTGTTGGCCCGTCACTACCTCCGCTCTGATTACTCGCGTTTTATTGACACGGATATCTACTATGCGATTCATAGTCTATGAGAATATCGGGGCGCGAAATAGAATTGATTCAATTTACTGGTGGATTCTCCAGAAAACGTTAGTAGTTTTAGCCATGTTGCATGATGTGTGATCTAATGTGGAAGGCACGTTATATTGCTGTCGTAAGATGTAGTTGTAATCGTAAGCTACTCATGGACTGATTGTTTATTATAGATACCTACTGCCCATGGTAGGATGTCACGTATCCAGAAAGCTAACTTTGTTTGAACTTATTATTAATGTTATTTTTTAAACGTACCTACACCTAATTATTTATAAGTTTTTGAAACGGTGAGGTTAATAAATCTGCCTTCGGAAACTTTTGTTTTACTTTTATTTAAATGACACTGACAAAAAAAACATCTAGTCGTAGGTAATAAAATAAACCTTAAAAGTATTAAGTTGTTTTTAAATTGTAATTTCAAGAGCATTTGATAATTTGAGTAAATAACTGAAAACCAACTTGTGAACAACAACAACAGCTCGTAATAGTGCAATCCAAAATCATTATCGATAAAAAAATGTTATAAACATAACTACTACAAAGCTTCGCAAAACGTGATCTCAAAAATAAGTTACATTAAGCGCTTCATAAAGCTCAGCGGCATCTTCCGGCGAAAAGGAGAACTAATTTATAGTTGCAAGGGACATGACTTAAAAAAAAAACAATGGAGCCATAGAGTAGAATGTAGCCAGCCAGAGGTTGTAGGCGAAGCTCGGAGGACGGATTACGGCTTATCCATTGTGGTCATTAAGACACATCACCCCCTCCCCCTCCCGGGTGGGCAGCCCCGGTTTTTAATTCAACTTTCCTCCTCCTATGCCAATTTGCATGATTACTTTCGTTTTTATTATGCTCCTCGAGTGGTGACTCCGACGGCACTCTTCGCTAGATTGGCTTAAAATGTACCATTAGGGAATGAATATGTTTGTTTAAAAAAAATAGATATATAGTTATAAAAAACCGGCCAAGTGCGAGTCAGACTCGCGCACGAAGGGTTCCGCACTTTATGACGTGTTTAAAAAAAACTACTTACTAGATCTCGTTTAAACCAATTTCCGGTGGAAGTTTGCATGGTAATGTACATCATATATTTTTTTTAGTTTTATCATTCTCTTATTTTAGAAGTTACTTGGGGGGGGGACACATTTTACCACTTTGGAAGTGTCTTTTGCGTAAACTATTCAGTTTAGAAAAAAATGATAATAAAAACCTCAATATCATTTTTGAAGACCTATCCATATATACCCACCCCACACGCAAGGGTTTGATGAAAAAAAAATTTTTGAGTTTCAGGTTTAAGTATGGGGAACCCCCAAAATTTATTGTTTTTTTTTCTATTTTTGTGTGAAAATTAAGAAAATCTTAATGCGGTTCACAGAATACATCTACTTACCAAGTTTCAACAGTATAGTTATATAACCTATAGTTCTTATACATACATACATACATACATACATCACGCCTTTTTCCCGGAGGGGTAGGCAGAGACATTCTTATAGTTTCGGAAAAAAGTGGCTGTGACATACGGACGGACAAACAGACAGACAGACAGACAGACAGACATGACGAATCCATAAGGGTTCCGTTTTTTGCCATTTGGCTACGGAACCCTAAAAATAAGTACCAGCGAACTACCAGCAACTAGTAGGTATATAACATAGAACTATTTCTTTTGACTTCCAAGTAAGAGTAAAGCAATAAACATGATTATACTATTTTATAAACAGCCCCCTGACTATGAGGTCTTATAGCAGTATTATTGCATTTGTGGAAAAGAGACGCGAGTATATTCGCCGAGTATATTCCCCCCCCCCCTATTTTATACACAACAATAAAATAACTTTTTTAAATTTAAAAAATCACATATAACATAGCAAAAGCTGTCTTCTACTACCTACTCTACGAATGTCTACGAATCTGTTAAGTATAAAACCTTTTCAAGTACCTGTTAAACAAAATAGAAATGTCTCATTAAGTAAATATTTCAAAGACATAAAAATACTATACAAACGAAACTTATGTCTCGGATTTCATTATGAGCACTGCTACTGAATAGCTCGCTCAGACTAGACGTAATGACGATATTAAAACAGTTGAGCATCGGCCCGTACTCTGCAGAATTGTAGATACTTATTGTATGAGCGCAAGCCCCATGCAATAAAACAGTGGAGACGCGACGCAAACGCCGCGTAATTTACTCCGGATTGGCGCGCACTATCCCGGCTACAATTTTGAAACAATTACCTTGAGCTCGATATCGTAAGATTAAGAAAGTCCACGGTCGGAATTAGGATTTGGGAGCGAATGGGGGGCGAGCTTCTTAACAGCCCGACTCCACAAATTGCGGACCTTAACGAGGGCATAAAACTCGAGGCGCACTCCGGAGGCGCCGCAGATTGTACTCAGACTTAGTTCAGGATTAATGGTGTAGAAAACAGATTATCATTGGCTGGATTTCCATTAGTGGAGACCCCTGCCGACGGCGCGTGAAGTCTCCACAGATAACAAACGCTCCATGTTATTATTTTCCACATAACGGAGCAGCGCCTCTCCCAATTTAATTCTATTAGGTTCTGTCGTGTTTGAACGACAGGACAATAAAGTTGTGAGACGCGCGCCCGATAGCGACTCCCGACCTTATTGAAACGGAATGATTTGATTTTTGGCGTTGCTTTGTTTAAATTCTCCTTTGTGCGACTCGAAATATTGGAACGTTGTCGATTTACTTGAGATTTGGTTTTGTAAGTTTAAGACGCTTTTTAGACAAAAGTGCCTAATGTTTCTGGAGCTAACATAAATTAAAATATCTCATTCATGAATTTTAAAACAACACGAATATTGACAAAAAGAAAAATTTTGAAATACTCTGCGCTCAATTTTGCTTACGTTAAGTAAACTTTCAGGAATGGCGGAAGTTTTTAAATTCTTGCACATAAATTTTTCACATTTCTATTTATTGCAGTTAAAAGTTGAACGGCGCCAGTTTCGCAGCTCGGTAATAACAAAAAGGCGTTTAAAAACATTACACGTAGCGTCGGCGGGCTTAATGAATACAAATTACATTTTGCAAATGTGCTTAATCCATAAATTAGTTACGCGTCTACCGCCGCAACCCTTCTGATAACTACCGCCGCGCCGGCCATTTTGGTTTGCTGTTTCCAATGAGGTTTTACACGTTTTTAGTGATCAAACCTTTTTGCTGAAAGCCAATTTCGAAACTTGTTTTGAATCACATTAAAAACTTTCATGAGAGTAAATTAATAAACAAAGTAGTAAATATTATGTGCGTTCATGGCATTAATTATGTTTTTAAATATTATCATAATAACCTAGCAGACACTGACAGCCCTTTTTAGGATATATAAGTTTGGTAAGTAACTAATCTGTTTCATGTCACTTGTATACAATATCCTTTTAAATATAGCATATTTACCTACCATATTTCACTTGTAGACTACGAATGTAGAATTTTATAATAAATAGTTCAATATGGTATTATCATAGATTAAGCAAAGTTATGGTATGGAACTCCAAAGTAATTACCACGAAAAAGCATACTCAGTAGAAATCTGTAGCAAGTAACTGTGTTGGTGTTTTCCTCATGTTAGCATTAATAGTACCAGATAGCTTTACACTCCATTGTGTCAGTTCTACCTTAAACAGTTACGATTACTAAATTTTTTTTATTATTTTATTATTAAATGCCTCCATAGTTTCCCACTGCATAACAAACGGAATTACATACAAAATCAAACCTCCTATCAAACCACTTTTCAACTAGCAACTAAAAACGTTTCTTGTTTTGTTTTTCAGAGATTTTAAAATAATAAGGGAATAAGTATAGGGCCTCGTTCAAAGATAACAAGAAGTTTATAACGGAAGACAAATTCTTCAAGCAGTTTGACTATTATTTTAAGTGTTGATTAACATTGTTATATGTTTAACTTTTCAGTATTATTGAAGTACTAGTTTAACCTTCCACAAGGTATCCCGCTGTAGACCTACGAACCGAAGATCACTATTAAAAAAATTATAATGCAAAAAAAAAAACATAAAAAAGACGTTCATAATTTCCATAAGCTGAAATTCTCTACACAGCACCATTTATAAGACATCAAATTACTGAACATACCGTGCCGTGTATACTGGTATACGTATACCGTGCTATAATAACCAGAATTGGGCTTCTTTACGCCTCATCTAGCGCTCGTTATGCCTCGATCGTAAATCTTCATTCTCCCATCCCCCACCCCCCTTACCCCTTCCACCCCAATTTCAGTTTCCACCACTTGAACCTTTGGATAGGTATCACCTATCATAAATATTAGCTGTAGTATTAGCTGTTTTGCAAACCTATTTGTGGATGAAATAATAATTATTTAATATACGGAATAGACGTTAAATTGTGTGTTTGCTACGTGATACCAATAAATCTTCTCTATTCTTCATTCTTTTTCTTTTTCTTCTTCATAGTGCTAGAAATTTTCAGCATTTTTGAAATTGAACGTTCTTTAAATATTTATTTCTTGATATTGAATATTTATTCTTTTACTGCGAGAAATGACGTAATGTTATTTCGTCAAGCCCTACAAATGCCTTAAATTATTTTTTGTTTTATACGGACAACAAAACGGAAACAACCAATTCAAAATTAAAAATAATTTATTCAGTGTAGGCTACAAGTAGCTCTTGTGAATGTCACAATCAAATGAATATGCGAAGGCTGTGAACATACTTAGGTATCTGCAAGTAGTTTTACTGGTTTTTTTTTCATATTTAGTATATATTTAGTAAAATTACGCATAAAAAGGGTAGGTTTAGTAAAATTACGCATTAAAAGCATAGAGCTGAAACTTCATAGTCGACAACGCACGAGTGACAACCTTGACATCACAAGATTCTATGGGCTGTGGTGGCCGCTTTCCATAAGGCGGTTCGTATACTCATTTTGCCGAACCGACCCGAGCTTTTTGCCGAAGTAGCAATCTCAACATCGTTATAATTGGTGATCGTAAGGACTAGTTGATAAGCAATAGTACCTAGCTTGAATGCGCTATACGGCGAGCTCAAGCATGAACTAAGTACATATTAATGTCTTTTTACGCGGACTTTTAATTTACTTTCACTGTGAAATTAAATAGTCATAGGTTGTCAGTAATTTAAACATAAAAAAAATCACTATTTCTATTTTACTGTTTCCTGCCCCTTAAACAAAGTTTATTTGTGAACTGATTTTACAATGTGTTTTTACAAACCATATGTGCATATATTGCGTTGTTTAAAACAATTTAAAAGAACAATTCTTGCGTTTAAACGATTCTAACATAATCATTATCATCATCATCATTCTAACTCTAATGTCTATAACTCTTCGTTCGATTGGTTGTCTGGAAAATATCGCTTCAAGATTGAAAGCTATAAGACTGCCTGATTGTCATTGGTCATTGTTATATTTTTGAGCGTCGCAACTAAGTGTTATAGCTATCTAACTGAATTTAAAAACAGTAATATGCCGTAACTAAGCAGCTATTGTAATATCTAAAGCGTATCGCTCTATAGAAAGATATCTGCATAAGTTGAGTATTGTTTGCAATAAATCCGCGTCGCTATGTATTTATTTAGTGCGCCGCCCACCCCGGCCACCTTGCGCCCGCCCGCCCTGCATGCTTCGTATATATGCTTGCACGCTATTTCGTTACTTACGGAAAATTACTCGATAGACTCTGTTTAGTGTATGGCCAATTTTCATTTAGATATATTGCATTCTATTTATAGGTAACTTAAGATTTAAAATGTTGTTTTTTTGTGCAACTGTTGCTTTTAAAATTAACGTTAAATATAATGTGTATTTAAATTAGTTCTACCTACGCGTCAATAAATGGCGTGGTTCATTTCTGATTTGCATTATTTACTAGTTGTTTACTTTTCACCTTATCGTCGAGATATATGTTGAGTATTTTTGAGGATTTCCTAGCGAGAAAGTGGAGTTACAGTATTGTTTTATTTTTTAACGATATTTTCTGCTATTGTATATACCTACCTAACCTTCTTATTTATTTAGACAATCGTAAATTCATAGTTTTTTATGAAGGTTTATTTTTGGATGTTAAGTGTACCTACTTTCTTTTTTATATCAAAGTCCAAGCTAGTAAGTCAATTTCAAAGCAGGTTATTTACTTACAAACCTATTTAAGGACCTTTCAGTTTCGTTTTAGAAAAGGGAAACGATAATACCAATTACCAATTATACATTTTAAAAGTACAAAATGTTTGATCGTCTGACCACAAGTCTTAAGCGAACTGTTTTCTAATGTCTACATCAAACTAAATAGGTTCATATGTCGACATTATCAACGATACAACGCTATGTTGCAGCAATGTACACTGAGCGCGATATTATTTTGTAGTCAGGCCGCTTCAGGCACGGAACACAATTAACTTGTAAGATTGTCTGCGGAGGTTGCATGCCCCTCGCCCTCATTCGTCTACCCTCCCTTCCAAACAAAACATCAATAAACTCACCGTGCTACAACAACTTACACCCTCCGTGTAACGTAATAAGATCCGAATTCGCCTGTCGCTATTTAAGTTATTTATTTCATGTAGGTATATCAGTCCAGTTACCCTTGATTGGTTGTCGTTCCTCTAATCCCGTTTTGATCCTTTCCACCCAAAACCTAGCCCTCTTCTTCGGCTAACTATTGACATGGCGAATGCGTACCTGTTTGGTAGGATACTTTAATTTATGTGTGGGGGAATAGCCATTATTGCCGCTGAAAATGAAGGTTTTACTAGGTAATGTGTTGAGAATATATTGCTTTGGAAGGAAGTGGTGTGAAAGGTGGTGTCCGACCTCCTCGCTGCCGGCATCGACCACAACATCCGCACGTTCAGTGGAACAGCGCTGCACGAAGCGGCCTGCTTCGGCAAAGCGTCAGTTGTCCACATACTGTTGACCAATGGCGCTGACCTCCACGCTGTGGAACGACGAGGGAAGACCGTACACGACCTGCTGGCCAACTACTCTAAAGAGGCCACGAAGAGAGACAGGAGGGTTATTAGAGGTAAGGGTATTTTTCTATGTGTAAGTCAAATAGGGTATTTTTTCTATGTGTTAGTATTACGTACCATCCGCATAGTTATGGTGTGGCTGTTGCAACGACACAAGTTAGGTAAAGCGTGTTTAGTACCTACGTAATTTTTTATATGTATTGGCTGTATTACTACGTCATCATCATCGTCTTCGCCAAAAAACAACCACTGCTAGATAAAAGCCTCCCCCAAGGATCTTCAAAACGACCAGTTTTGTGCTGTCTGCATCCAGCGCCTACTAGTAAAAAGGTATATTAAAACAACTTGAGAGTGTTATCAAAACTAGTTACGTTTTCGAATAAATGAAGTTTTTTCCCATCAGCCGTATGTTTGTTTTCCTGATCTGTAATTGTTCCTGTTACTTTGTCGGGTCATGTTTAAAGGATGACCATGGCAAAGATGGATCTGTTAGTGGGACCTGCCGAAGTTCTCCTAAGTAGCACTTCGATCTATCAGGATCTTTTGTGCAAACTTATCCTAAATTCAGTAAAGATTGTAACCCAATGCTTTCTTGCAAGTGGACATCTTCAAAGAGGTGGAGGTAGACCAAAGAAGACGTTAAGTGATTTTTTGGTCAACCTTTCAATTTGAGATTGGGAAATTCAGCCAGGAGTATGAAACATTTTATTTATTTTGGGAGGTGTTTACCCAGCATTGAGACATACTGTGGTGTGTCCTTATTTATGCACATGGATAGTGTCGACAAACAATCGTCGACAAAAAAACGATTGGCCTTTGACGTCAATGCCTTGATATGGTCGGGGTGCGTGCAACGCGGCGAGCTGACTTTAATCCCATAAGAGCAGCAGAACGTCATAGAAGACGTATTGTCTTCTTTAGCTCCAAACAAAATTTATAAACGCATTATGTAATTAAGCCTTAATCATTATCAAAATAATACTCACGTTAACTCATTCATCTAATTATAAATAATTAGATTAACACATTCTTAACTTACTAACAAAATCGGTGAATTGTTGACAGATTACTCGGACTGTTGCAACCGAAAATATACCTTATATGGTGTTCTATGGCGTGCAAAATGACAATCAAAAGAAGTTTGATTACATTTTTGGGCCAAATTGCATGAAATTTATAATTACGATGGTACCTACTTTATTGCGTCACGGTGTGATAATAAAGAAAAGTTTTGTTGAAACTGGGAAGCAAATTACATGACCTTCATGCACTTATGCACTGACGAGAAAACGTATACAGATTATAGTTAAATAAAAAAAATCGTATGTTCAAAAGCTCAGTGCGGCTTATACCTAGCAACTCAGATCTACCACGCATTAAGGCGAAGGGTAAGGCACACTAACGCCGCTAATGGATTTAATTTGATAACTGCTAAACTGGAATTTTTTTTTCAAACATTGCGGACATTCCGACACTAGGCAAAAATCTATTATTTAATAATTGTGCACTACTTTTAGGTTTGTTTTTGTATTCATTCGCTAACACCAAAAGTGGCCATGGTTTGTGAATAAATGCGATAGCCCGTTTTGTGAATAAACCACGCAACAAAAAGTTGTGCACAATTATTAAATTAATACTATGGATGCTTTCCTGTTATCGGGCGTTACGCAATGTTAAAAAAAAGATCCGGTCCGTTAGTAATTGTCAAATTATCAATTGGTGGCGCTAGTGTGCCTTACCCTTCGCCTTAATCACGGAACCAATAGCCGTTGAACCATCATCGTCGCAAGTTGGTAACACGCTCCAACATAATAGCGTATTACTAATATGACGTCTTTTGTTTGTGTAAACATAACAGTACAGCGCCTAAGGGTTGATATGATATCATGTTCATATATGAACATGCCCCAGACCTCAGCTAGGCGATCCCTGATAAAATAAAAAAACACATTTATATTTGCCGCCATAAAGATAGTGGTGATAAGGGAATGACGGCGAGCCGCGACGCGACCACCGCACTTATGTAAGCAGATTCGAAACGGTGAATAAATAGAACGTTGCCTAATTAAACAGCGAATAATAAAAACTCGGCATTGACTCACTGATAAATGACAGCGTCGACAAACAATCGTGTTTTCGTTGTACCACGGTTGGTCTTTGACGTCAATGCCTTGATATGGTCGGGGTGCATGCAACGCGGCGTGCTGACTTAAATCCCTTAAGTAGTAGCAGGACGTCATGGAACTAAATATCAGCATCAACATCGGCACTGTTTGCCGTGACGCTGTAATATATGATATCGATAATGGCGCTAAGTATCTGTTTACATTAAAAAACTGGTTTAGGCACCTTTGTTTACGATGAGCTGACAAACGAACAAACGGCTCGTCTGATGGAAAACGGCCACGGTAGCCCTTGCAACACGAAGGTGATAGTTTAGTTAATGTAGTTCTTCGTGTTGACTTTTCATTGTGCCTCGTTTCCTTGTCATTTCTTTAGGTCTGGTACCATTCAATCTGGAACATAGCAATGCAAAACAATGCAGTTATGCGGTAGAAATAGTTAAGGATTTTGCTGGGAAAATTTTAAGTTTGTTTGTGAGTTGTAACGGAGGCGAGTAGAAACTTAACTGGACTGTATAAAAGGAAAGATGAAAAAAAAAAAATAAAAAAAAATAAAAAAAAAAAAAAAATAAAATAAAAAAAAAAAAAAAATAAAAATAAAAAAAAATAAAAAAATAAAATCACAACTCGCATCATTCAATGTTAGCAAGGTTGAAGAAAAAATCAACGAAGGTGATTTAAAAGGTGCCACCCAGTTGATTTTTTCTAATGATATCATTGCTCCTGACTGTCAAGAGACAGTGGCCTCTCTAGTCTCTAAACACCCTCCTCCTGCAGCAACACTTCGTCTTCCCGATCCACCCGAGTCTACGGATGCTTCGCTTTTGACCAACGAAGACGAAGTATACAAATCCATTCTCTCTTTTAAAAGTGGCTCTGCTGGTGGCCTTGATGGTCTATCGCCGCAACATTTCAAAGATTTGGTTTCTGGTACCTCTGGAGACGCTGGCAGAGTTCTTCTCACCAAAATTACCCATCTTTGTAATATCATGCTTGCCGGAAATGTTCCACAGAACATCACCGGTATACTCTATGGCGCTAACCTATGTGCTTTAAAAAAGAAAGACGGCGGGATAAGGCCTATCGCTGTAGGGTGTACCATCCGGCGCATTGTTTCCAAAATTTGTGTCAAGCACATCCTTTCTGACCTTTCTTCCAAATTTCAGCCAGTTCAGCTTGGGTTTGGCTCGAAGGGTGGCTGTGAGGCTGCGGTTCACTCAGCTCGCACCTTCTTGCTGAATGATGGTGGTGAAGTGCTGTTGAAGGTGGATGTAAAGAATGCCTTTAACTCTGTGGACAGGGGTGCTCTGCTGGCAAAAGTAAAAGAGGAACTTCCCATGTTATATAAATTTTTATGGCAATGTTACGGTGAACCAACAAATTTGATTCACCGTAACAATCTTTTACATTCCGCCGTTGGTTGCCAGCAGGGTGATCCTCTGGGACCTGCAATTTTCTCTTTAGCTATACACCAAATAATTTCGAATCTAAATTCTAAATTTAATGTCTGGTACCTCGATGACGGCACTTTAGGGGACAAATCGGGTTTAGTTCTCGAGGACCTACAAAGTTTAATAAACCAATTTGGCAATATAGGATTGGAACTAAATTTTTCAAAGTGTGAATTATACATTTCAAATTCTGTGGCCCCGAACCGTAGAGCAGATATAGTTACTGACTTCAGTCGCCTGGCCCCCAACATCAAAATTCTCCAAGATGACTCGTTATTTTTATTAGGCGCACCGCTTCTCGATGCTGCCATCCCGGCTTTCATAAACGGAGCGATTGCTAAATTCAATTTAACTTCAGACCGTTTATTCCAAATTAATCCACACATGGCCTTATTTATAATACGTTTTTGTCTTTTCGTTCCAAAATTTACTTATGTTCTTCGATGCTCCCAACTCTGGCTTTTTCCTGCACTATTGTCCAATCTAGATAATTTAATTAAAAATACTCTTGTTCAAATTCTAAATTGTCAAATGAACGACCGCATTTGGCTACAGGCATCACTTCCTGTACGTTTCGGAGGCCTCGGCATTAGAAATTTGTCCAGCGTGGCCCTGCCAGCGTTTTTGTCATCTGCTCATAGCACGAACAATCTCTACAGGAAGATTATCAACCCATCTTTGGGTTCCGTAGAGTTGTCGTGCAAGGCAGATGCTTGTAACGCTTGGTTATCCGCCTCTCAAAATTCAAATCTACCTTTAATTCCACAATTACAGAAGCAATGGGACGAGCCGTTATGCAAGCAAGTTCTGGAGGGGCTTAAATCCACATCGGCTGACACGGCCGAGCTCGCTCGTCTCATTGCCGTCTCTGAGAGAGAGTCAGGCCACTGGCTCCAGGCATTACCATCAGCCAATGTCGGTACCTTGTTGGACGGGCCGTCCCTCACTATAGCGGTCTGCCTCCGTTTAGGCGCCAGGTTAGTCCACCCTCACCGCTGTGTATGTGGGGAAGCTGTTAGTGACCTAGGCCACCATGGCCTCTCATGCGTTCGTAGTGCTGGTCGTATGTTACGCCACTCTTCATTAAACAGCATCATCCGCAGTGCTTTTGCCACCGTTAGTTTACCGGCTGTCTTAGAGCCAGCTGGTATCTCTCGTAGCGATGGCAAGAGACCTGACGGAATGACCATTGGGCCCTGGAAGCTTGGCAGGCCGTTGGTGTGGGATGCAACCTGTGCTGATACCGTGGCTCCCTCGCATGTTCGCGCCACTTCTCTTCATGTGGGGGCTGCTGCGGTAAGCGCTGAAAATCGCAAACGGCACAAATACGCGAACCTGGGTCGTAATTATTTATTTGTTCCGTTTGCGGTGGAAACAATGGGTCCATGGGGGCCGGAGGCAAGGCAACTTGTTAAAGAGCTAAGTGCTCGCCTTATTGAGGCCTCCGGTGACAAGAAGGCTGGCAGCTACCTCTGCCAGCGTATTAGCTTGGCAATCCAGAGGGGCAATGTTGCCAGCATTCTTGGGACCGTTCCCATGAGCCCACAGTTGGAAGACATCTTTTATTTATAGGCGTTTAGTTTTTAATTTGCTATTTTTATTTCTTTGGTTTTTTTAAGTTCAGTTAAGTTGTTTCTTTTTTTTTGTTTTAAGTTTTGTTCTGTAATAAATTTTATTGCTGTGAAAGGAAAGAGAAAAGCCAAGTAAAATTGTAATTAATAAAATAAGAAACAAAATACAGAAATCATATTATCACCGGAATTCAATTTTAATGTAAGACCTAGTTAATATCTGCTGTTATCAATATACTGAATTGTATTCTGTACCTAGTTGTGCCATTTAAATAAATAAATAAATATATGCCAAATCAAAATACTACTCTTCTTTTTCTCTTCTTTTATTTATGGCATGTTTTGTGTCTAACAAAATTCCGTGTCGATCAGAAGCGGAAGGAAAACAAAAGAGCGTTGACAGCTTTTCGAAAAAATAATAATGTGTTAGTGTACAAAAAGTGTTTCATCATCATCATCATCATCATCTCAGCCAAAAAGACGTCCACTGCTGGACAAAGGCCTCCCTCAAGGATAAATAATTTTGAGGGGAAAAAAAAAAAAAGTATTTAAAATTAATTAATTAATCCTAAGCTCAGAGGTTACGCCAAATAAATATTTTGAATTTGAAACAAAATTCAAATTCTGTCAAAACCTTAACCTACTGGTCTATTAGCTGGTTGTCTATTGAGCCTTATAATAGCCGGCCAACAAACATGAAGTCTTTTTATTATTTAAACGACAAACCATTACTTTAAAATGCATGCATTTTTCAGTTACGTATCTTCCATTTAGATATTTTAATTTTTTAAATGAACGTCAGCCCTAGAAATCCAAGTAAAACTAGTTCCAATGGACAAGCAGTCACTTACTAAAGCGGTCGTACCTATAACACCTCGCAGCGTTATCCGCGAAATCCTACCAAAAAGAGCAAGAATCGAAGAGCGACACTAATCCCACTAATCGGGAACCAATTGAAAAATAAAAATGTAGATGGCGGAATGATTCCATTTAGAGCCAAAACGATGCGACAAAATAATAAAAAAAAGAGCGGTGCGGGCGAAACGGGCCACCTCGGCCGGCGACTAATATTGAAACCAAATCCCGGAGCTAAATCCTTAAAGCGCTGGATCGAGGCACCTGGAAACTGTGTGTTTGCACCGACCGGCCCGCCTGATAATCATTTGCAGGATTATTGTATACTTTCCACTTAATGTCAGCGATCGGCGTGAATCAATTGGGGGCGATTTATTGGTGGCGCAGCTTTGACCCCGGGTCCCGCGTATCATTGCAAGGATTTGGTGGTTTACGATTTCAAACGTTCCAAACAGATTTGCTTTTAATTGGTACCGTTTTAGGTGGGCTGAGGTTGAATAGCTCTTAATTTTTGTTTTGGGTAAAAAAATCTTATTTTATGTTTTTTTTATTTGACTAAGTCGGCCACCAGGCCAGTCGCTTAAGTGTTTAATGTTTAAAATCTTTTGTCTTTTAGATGGTTGAATCTTATGTTTTTCATAAATTTTTAAGTATTTTTGTTTTAGAAAAACAAAGAATTTTTTATTTTTAGTTTTAATTTGTAACGAACGTTTTACTTTACTTTTAATTTGCAGTATAAGTTTGAAAAAGTGAAAAGAAACACTGAAGTAAAGACTTTTTTAACGTAGAGGCGATTAGAGAGGTCTTTATAGGCGTTTCCGAATAATATAAATAATTCTAAACGAAACCTTTGTGCGGATATTCTTGCGTTTATTTTACACATTATTTTATCCTGAATTCTACATGTATATTTCATAAGGACAATCCAGTCCAGTGTAATTTTTTTAAGAAAACTAATTTGCAATTGATATCCGATACACGATACATCTCAATATTTATCATCCACCATACCATCTACTATCGACATGTCTCATATCTATCTATTATATCAAAGAATACGATGACTATGGTATTTCCTAAATATTAAGAGTACATTAACTTTAAAATAATAATACAATCTTTGTTCTAATGTTACAAGTTGGTAGGTATTATAAATCTGGCGTTACATTTAGTTTTATTTGTTTACAGTTTACAATTACAAACTTTTTGATGTAGTCTTTGATTACAAACAATTTTTAAGTAAATAACACTGCTACAAGCTACGAAGTATCGTAGCGACTACAGCACTACGCGTTCGATGCTATACTCGTAGCTACGAGTATCTGTCTCCGCGGTCGCCGACGTTTCCATAGAACAGCTTACGCTAACGCGAAATTTATTTCCATTCGCAAATGTAGTGCAACTTTCAGTCGCTTACAGAACGTCGCTTTATACGATATGTCGTTAAGGCTATCCTGATACTGTGGAATAGAATTTTAAAACTTATTGTATAGGAAGAGGCGAATCCGTGCCTCTTGGGCCGGCAGTGGTAAGACCGCACGTCCTGGGTTCAATTCCCCGGTCGAGCAAAGTGTGATTCAGATTTTTCGATGCATATCTCGGGTTTGTGTTCACTAAGCTGTGTTTGGCACGCGTGTTGATTAAACCAATACCTATCTATTGTTTTAATAATTTGTTATTAATTATGAACGCCTTTGCTTAGCAGTGGGACAGAGTATGGGCTAATTACTTGACTACAGTGACTTCTGATATAGTCGTAGTTATAGCAGAGTAGCAGACTTATTATCTTTAAAAAAAGACACCAGCTAACAATCCAAACGTTGTTGATGAAATAAAACATTTAATTTTTTTTATTGTTTTGTGTTCAGATTGCCACAAATATCTTTGTCGCCCGCCCCCTTGAACTATTGTACTTCACTGGGATAAAATAGGCTACTTATGGGACAGAAGTCAAGTCTAGGCCACTGCTCTATTTTAATGTGAAGAGTGTATTGTTGATCGAAGGAAGAAACTATTAAAAACCTTTCGTATTTATCATGTGCCTAAGTTTAGATTATGATTCATAAATCTACTTTACATTGATGCTTTTGCCAATGCGATGTAGCTAAATGAATAAAATTATTTTTTATTCTTCTTTTTTCTTCCCTTCTTTCATACAGATATCAAGCGGGAAAGACTTGATGGATTTTATTGATGCTCGAAAAGCTTTGATCATTCAGTAGCCGATACTTACCAAACGATACTTTCAGTGCTTCGGAAGGAACGTAAAGCGGTTGGTCCAGGCTGCATTATCAGTCGTTAAAAATCACCAATCCGTATTGGGCCCGCGTGGTGGTTTATGGTCGTTCTCCTTATCCATCCATGGAGAAGGCTCGTGTCACAGCAGTAGGGTCATAAATGAGCTGGTGATGATGGGAAAAACTACTTTGAGGGTTTACTATGTTACATGGTGTAAATTAGTCATCATCTCAGCCAAAAGACGTCCACTGCTGGACAAAGGCCTCCCCCAAGGATCTCCACAACGACCGGTTTTGTGCTGCTCGCATCCAGCGGCTTCCCGCGACCTTCACCAGATCGTCGGTCCACCTTGTTGGAGGCCTGCCTACACTGCGCTTTCCGGTACGCGGTCGCCACTCAAGGACTATCCGCCCCAGCGGCCATCAGTCCTGCGAGCAATGTGCCTTGCCCACTGCCACTTGAGCTTAGCAACTCTTTGGGCTATGTCGGTTACCTTTGTTCTTCTGCGGATCTTTTCATTTCTGGTTTGGTCTCGCAGAGAAACCCCGAGCATAGCCCTCTCCATTGCTCTTTGAGTGACCTTGAGCCTTCTGATAAGGCCCATAGTAAGCGTCCACGTCTCAGTCCCATATGTCATCATGATGATGATGATGACATGTGTAAATTAGTAATAGATAGAAAATACTAAATTGATAACATATAATTGAACTTTTCTTAGCTTGGCTTCTTCACCTTTGACAAACTTCCCATTTGGTAAACTTCATTTTTGACAGTCTCTAAATTTGCGTTTGCTGAACTTTTTTAATTTCATTAAATTATAAATGTTCAAATATTTTTTAACGCAAATTTTGTTGCGAACAAATTATAAAAACACAAATGTTGAAAAAATTTCCACGAGCAGGATTTGATCCTGCACCCTTCTGACATTCCGGGTCAGGTGCTCTTCCAATTGAGGTATCGTGGTTCTTACCAGCCCGCCGAAATTATTCAACACTTTTTACTTTGAAAGCCAAAGGCGCCCATTCAATGTCAACAACTACCGTCACTAACATCCGATCATAATATTTTTACAAATATTAAAGATCAGTTAAGAAGTAAGCAAGCTATTTATAAATGTTCAAATATTTTTCAGAAGGGTGCAGGTTCAAATCCTGCTCGTGGAAATTTTTTCGACATTTGTGTTTTCATTAAATAAATTAATCCATTCATTCAAACATTTAAGTCGGCTTAAATTAATTCAGTCATTCAAACATTTAATTTGGATTACCAATACTGGACTTGAGGGTGCATGTCTGCATTATGATGACTTCTTAGGCCAGCCGCATCCCGACCCACCTTGACACCAGGTACGCGAGGTAGGGAGGCTGCACAACCATCAACCTACCCAAAATATCTTCATTTATATTATTTATTTATATTTTACGGGTAAGCACAGTGCCTTGATCTCACCTAGTGTTAAGTAATGATAAAGTCAATGATGGAAGCGCACTTCACCCGGGATCCTTAACTAGTGAGGCAGGCACTGACTATCTTATCTCTAGCTGCCGGAACACAACAATGCTACAAACATTGATGTTATGGCGACATATTTAGATAACATGGTGGTAGCTAGCCAGGCGGCCAAAGAAGCCCTACCACCAACCAAACCGAGTACACAAACATGTACCCACCGCTGGGAATTGAACCCGGGACCTCTGGGTCTAAACCACACCACAGAGGCGGTCAAAAAAATTTTCAGCCATATGTCATATACCTAAAGTTTAAAGTCGATTGAGGAAGCCATGTGTACCATCAGGGCGTGGTCCCATTGAGAGCTGTTTTGTAGTTCAAGAAGAGCTAAATTAAAATTTGATTCGTAAGAAAACTCTTACTGCACTTTCTGTCTAACCCTGTAGATTCAATTATAGTTTAGCTCTACTTGAACTATATAATAGTTCCTAGGCATTAATCAACAGCTCTCTATAGGACTGTGCCCTTATAGAAGTATGGTGACTTTTCCAAAGTGCGGCTGGCTTTAGCTATATTTAAATTTCAGCGCTAAAAATGGGGGATATAAATAACTTAGTACATGTAAATGAAACCAATCAAATCTCAGTGACATTTTTTATTATGACTAGAGGTTTGTAAGTTACAAAACAATCGGTATTTCCTTATGTTACAAAAAATTTCAACAAACTATTGCAGTTTGTAGATATTTTGTTTGATATGTATAAAACGAAAACCTCAATATCGTTCGCATTACTATATTTATTGATATAAGTCGAAATTATTTACAATTTTTTTATTGAACAAGAACTTTTCTCACAACGATTTCGTAACAAAACCAGAGATAAAAAAAAAATAATTTCAAGTCCTGGTACGAATTTTGATGTTTGGTTACTTAAAATACAAAATGAAAATTTACATCACAAACATAGCAGACAAATTATTAAGCACTTCGTTAAGTGCATTTAGAGTAGAACAATATTTAGTAATATAAAAATATAACAAAGATTTAGAAAATGCACAGAAAATGCAATATAGACTGTCAATATAGATATTTTAATTATTATTTTTGCATTGGTGACGCTATGTTTATAATTGAAAATTATAAAAAGAGAAGCGATAACCCACCAAAGTTAGTTAGTAGCCTTTTCAAGTAATAAAGAACTTTGCAAATATATTCATTCAAATTTGTTGTATAGTTACCTCGGTTGCATTCTAGTAGGTATTTAGCCGGCAATGTAAACTACAATTTTCTAAATTATAAGCGAAAAGTATTTACAAAAGAGGTTATTCGCAAATTCTTTAGTAAAGGCGACTTAGCCCTTGACCACGGCCGGTGCAACCCGGCTGAAACGTCGGATATTTAAAAAGGTTAAAACAGCCAAATAGGTACAATAGAACAGTGGTACCAAAGAGTTTACATTAAACCTCGTTAAACAGTGTATGAAGTTATAATAGAACGCAAAAGTGTGTAAGTATATACAATTAGCTATTTAACATAAATCATCATGAAAAATGTTCTGTTTCCACTGATCATCAGGCACACGGAATTAGGTATCCTAAATCGTGTAACAAACTAAACGAATCTAGAAATTTTAGTGACTATATACTTACATTTATTTACATTTAATGCGGGTGTTAATAAATTATTTTATAAATAAATTATGAGATCCTCGTTGCGTTAATCTCATTCGGAGGCGGCTGTTTATTAACAGGCAGTTGGCATAATTATTTGTTTGTTTCAGATTGGCTATTCTCAGTAAGGTAAATTTTAGGAAATATTTACAGTGACTCAGTGGTTTTTGTCATAGTTGTTAGTAGTAGCATACTAAAAAAACCCATTGTTTTTAGTATATTTATTTTTATGAAAAATCTATTACTTATTAGCCCTGTTTTCAACTTTGTTGAAGATGGTAAATGCGGTTGTTGACAAAAGAAGATGAAAAAGTGATATTAGAAATTTGGAGTAGGTAGTTAAAGTAATCGATTGTGTACTCTAAAATATAAATTATATTACGTTTTAATTTTATAAACGAATAACGTTTTTTTTAGTAATGGAATATCCACGGAAGAACAAATAAAAATGTTATCAAAAATGTTATGTATGGCTTTTCGTAACGATTTAAAATTATTGTTGAACTTAATATTGATAAATCTTACACCGTAAATAAATAAAAGTGAATAGTGAAAAGTCACAAACAATTTATATAATTAATAATAGCTTATTAAAACATACAAAAAACTGTTTTATTTGAATCTCCATAAGTACTCGTGAGCAATATACAAAAGTTATACATGTTTATTTGTCTATTCATACACTTCGAAAAATTCGTTACAATAATAAAATATTTACAGCTATAATAGAAAAATGTTAACAATCTCCATTCTATTTAACACCCGGCAAAATTCAAGCTTTTTTTATGTATATAACAGAAAAAAACATTTTGATATGCACATACGGAAAGTAATCCTTCCGTCTTTTATAACAAAGAGAGAGAAGAAGTGGTAAGAACTTCTGTAGAAAAATAAAAGACCCGCTATTATTAGTTGTTGATCATGATTCTAGGGCGCTATTGAGTAAAGCCATATATTCACTGAGAAACAATGATTCAGACAAAGTTTCTGAAAATCCACGTGACGTAGTGGCACACCAGTCACGTGGATTTGTCGACACCAGTTTTCATCGCCAAAAAGTAATATAGAGTTTCATTATAGCAATAAAATTTATTATCAGGAAAACAGTAAAGAAAATATTACGTACTTAATAATAATAATAATAGCTAACGGTAGCTTGGACCCTGGTCCCGATGCCGGCGGACTCCTATTTTTTTATATTTTTAAATGTTTTATTTATTTAGTTTTTAAAAAATATTTAAAAATGTAAATTTATATATGAGAAAAAATAAATAAAGAGGATAATAATAAAAGCAAAAGGCAGTACTCCTTGACACGGCACGTATTGTCAGGAGGTTCCTCACTCTGCAGCCCTAACCAAAATAGCTTGGGTCTATCCCCGCTGCCGGTGGCAATATTTTATAGTGTAAATATGTTTAAATAATTTTAACGCAAATTTTTGTTGCGAAACAAACTACAAAAACAGAAATGTTGTGCTGCTTAGAACCACGATAGCTCAATTGGAAGAGCACCTGACCCGGTATGTCAGAAGGGTGCAGGTTCAAATCCTGCT
>OY720032.1:15130812-15193027 GCA_963082485.1 Eudonia mercurella | reverse complement strand
AGATGCCTGTAAAGGCCGGGAGCGTCGTCGGGGTGGCGCGCGGGCGGCGACTAGGAGGCGCGCGCGGCGGCGAGCAGCGGCGAGCGCGCGTCGTCGCGGCCGCGCGCCTCGTCTCAGAGCACGCGGTCCGCGACGCCCACGCCGCCCGCGTACTGGCACGCCGACAGCGGTGCCGAGCCGGCGCGCGACACCGGCGACACCGACCCGTACCCGCCCGCGAACCCCGACGAGTGCTGCTTCGCCTTCAGACGCAGCTGGGCTATCGACGACGACATCGCCGCGCACGGCTCCGCACGGTACATGCTGTACGGATTCGGCGGCGCTGTATACGGACAAGGCGCTACACCACCGCCTACTCCGCCCGAGCCTCCTACCCCACCCATGCCACCTCCACCCACACCGCCCATCGACGTTGCCGTGTTAAAACAATTCACTGACCCCTGGTGGTGACTCGCTGGTACCACAGATCCTAGTGGATTCACTGGCCACGGAAAACTCTTCGTTCCGAGGGGACTGGGTACTTTCGCCGCCCAGTTGTTGTACGGATACGAGGAGTATAGCGTGTCAGTGTCCGGGAAAGGCTGCATTAGCCCGTTAAATTGCGTGCTGAATCCGTTTTTGAAGTCGGCGGCGGCGGCGGCTGCTGCGTTCATAGCGTTCCTCTCGCGTTTCCGCCATTTCGCTCTTCGATTTTTAAACCAAACCTGTAATAACAAAGACAGTTAGAAAATGTTTCGATAGACATAATGGGTATTTCTGATGGTGGGGAAATTATTTATGCTGGGCTTGACTCATACTCCATTAAGAAGAGACCTAAATAGCAGATATTACAGCAAAACGGTGACATTATAACGAAATCTAGGAACTTTTAACGAGATTCAGAATCGGGACGCGACCAGGGTTGCGTAGCTATTAACTTTACTCATTACAAAGTTGACAGAGCGTCGCGGCGGCGTATTCGAGCCACGTAGTGGCCCCGCCCGCAGGCAACGACCCGTCTAATTGCGGCCGCGGAATGAAGATAAACGAGCGTCGCGATTGGGCGGGAGCGGCGGCCGCGGCCGATCCGCAATAGATGAGCGGCGGCGGCGGCGGCACAATCGATGCGTTGTTTAGGCCGCGGCCGAGGCGGCGATAAGTCGCCGTGAGCGCAGATAACGCGCGGCGTGATGCATGGCGCGCGTCCGTCAGCGCGATCGATCGCCGCCGCGCGACGACATCTCAGCGATAAATTGCGCAATCCACGTACCGAGTGCAATAAATATTGTGCCGCCACCGGTATTTGTCTCACTCACCGTGGCGGGTTCACCCAGCCGAAACGGTAAATAATACCCTCTTCCCTCGGTTAAGTGAACATAAACGGTCGTTTCCACCCCATATACAATCGTTTATTTTTCGAATCATAAATTTCACAAATTCACATTCTCAACGAAACGCGTGTTTTATGTTTAAGTCGCCGTACTTAATTTTGTTTTGTTTACGCGACAAACACGATCCTGTGATATCATACAAAGAAAGCATACCTACGTGATTAACTTCCAAAACCGTAATCCTAAACTGCACAACTAGTAGTTACTTAATTAACAAATGCGCTGTCAATTGAATTACGTAAACGGTAATAAGCAAAACAAAAAAGCATCGCCATCCCGCGTTGCCCATCGAAACCGCGAACAAACGGGAGAAAATAGCTCCACAGACGTGTTGGGGAGTCCAATAATGACAATGATATTTATTTAGGTGCACATATGTGGAAATAATTTCCATTATTTGAATAGCGTCGCGCGGCGGGCGGCCGAGGAGGGTCGCGATATTGCGACGGGCTAATCCTTTAAATATATTATTGCAGGATGCTGACCCTCGCTGCTACAAGGAGGGACCATTTTTTAACGCCCGAAAACGATACTAATGTTTGTTGAGCATTCATTTATTCAGCATTACCGGTGGCTGGGGTTGGAAGCTCTTTATTACTATGATTTAATTAGCTGAGATAAGGCGATTTATAGTGTTAATATTTTTTTGTTTGATTAAAAGCTTTACACTTGTGGTTTTACAACCAATTGGCCACAGTATAGTTTGTTAGGTATATTTGGTGTAGATATTTTGGCTAATCAACTATTTTAAGGGCCGCGGTTTTGCAATTTCAAAACGTCAATAATCGTGACTTGGTGGCCTTTAGACCATTTTCCCATATACCTGATGTAAAAATAGACTACCGACGAAGGCTTGTTGAATATATGATTAGATTTTGACTTTGAATTCGCAAACTCGTTGCTCAAAGAAACTTTGAGGAACACATGCACTCTCCACCAAGAAAAAACCATTTTGAAATCGACATTCTTTTGTTTATCGAAGTACAAAAGTCTGGTTGCGCTACCATTTAGAAATCGACCTTCATTTGTCATTCGAAATACAAAAATCTGGTTGTACCACTCGTCATATAATTATCGTGTTTATCTCTGAACATTACAAGCAAATACGCAGTGCTCACCCGAATATAGATGGTGATATTACCGTCCCCTTTAATGTAATGACCGAGTCGCGACGATACTGTGATGCGATTCGCGGAGTAGCTCACGGCCGGCAATAGTTGTTACAATAAAGATGTAATCAGACTTCCTAATTGATTGTATCAGTGATACGTGTTAGGAGTACTTATCTTGCTGATCTTGTTTGTAGACTGATTTGAGACAAAGACTAATGGAGTGGATAGCGTGTACATAAACGTACATATATATACACTAGCTGACCCGGCAAACGTTGTTTTGCCATAAAAAATAAAAATAAAATTTAGGGGTGGACTACCCCTAACATTTAGGGGGATGAAAAATAGATGTTGGCCGATTCTCATAGATACCGGATGACCCGGCAAACGTTGTTTTGCCATAAAAAATTAAAAAAAAATTTAGGGGTGGACTACCCCTAACATTTAGGGGGATGAAAAATAGATGTTGGCCGATTCTCATAGATACCGGATAAGCACAAAAAATTTCATCAAAATCGGTCAAGCCGTTTCGGAGGAGTATGGCAACGAAAACTGTGACGCGAGAATTTTATATATTAGATAAGTAAACAAATGTAGCCATTCGTAAAATCAGAAACAATTATAGGGAAAACAATTACTTTTACTGAATTTTTTTTCATGCGGTGTTTCGATAATAAATAATTATAAATTACCATATTTTTAAATAAAAAAAAATAGGAAAGACAAAATATTTGAAGATGGATGAATTGATGACTGAATCAGCAAGCTAAAGTGGCAGTGGGCCCGACAACTGTTGGGGTAAACGAGTTCTCGAATGGAGACCGCGTATCGGCAAACGTAGTGTAGGTCGCCCTCAGACTAGGTGGAGCGACGATCTTCGCAAGGTGGCTGGGAAGAGCTGGATGAGAGTAGCCGCGGATCGTGCTCGGTGGCGTGCACTTGGAGGGGCCTACGTCCAGCAGTGGACTAGTAAAGGCTAATGATGATGATGATGACTGAAGAGAATGCAGTTATAAGCACACTAAACATGTACCTGGTTATCTTACCACCTCTTGGATCACAACAATGCTAATATTGTAGTTGCTAATGAAGACAGATTCAGATAAGATGCCTCAGGCATTAAGTCCGCCATGTAATTTATGTTGCAAAAGTTTTAAATAAATAAATAAGATGGTGGTAGCTAGCCAGGTGGACAAGGAGCCCTATCATCACCACTCGTAGCACAATAATCTCTCACAGATAACCGAACCTGGGACCTTAAGGTCTGAGACTGGTGGTCTAACCACTAAAGGGCGGTTAAATGATGATAATGAGGTTGTATCCAATACGGATTTGACCGCTTTTACGGGTTTCGAGTTAGCGTATACAGTGGCAGGAACGCAGCAGGCGTATGTTATCAAGCTATCAGAGGGGCGAGCGCGGAAGATTAATGGCCCCACGCGGTCATAGCCATATCCTGACACGTTGACACTGTCTTGTAGAATAGCAAACACGGCTAACCGTACTTTGAAGAAAAGGTGTGGTTTGTTAAAAAAATATATTTAAAGAGTGTGGAGAGTGGACATAAATTTCTAATTGTCTATACATGTCTCTATTTCTTTGGGGTAAAGCTTTGAAATATGCCACTGATTCGATTATGGGATAAAATCATGATTAATTATTGTTCTTTTATGTAATAGGTCGCAAATAAAATTGTTGTCCAAGTCTCTAAATACTCAAACACTCACTTCACAGCCTTACAGTAGATAGAGTCTACGGATCGCCATATTGCGCTATTTTAGGGTTAAATTAGGGACTCATGAGCGCTTGGGTATCTCAGCTCTGCCAGAGAGTAGCTGTATAAGCGTGGGCCTATATCTGCAACATGGCTAAATCTATGAGATCCTGGCAAAACGTGACTTTCTTCTGCGAAACTGTGATCTCGCACTGGACCTACAAGGTTGACATTGCAAGAAACCAGCTCCGATCAGGTTACTCGTTAAGACGGCCATATGCTCCCCTAACGGACCAACACCTGTGACACCTACTAAGCTGTCTGTACTAACCGCTCAACTGTTTAAGCAATGTCCTATATTCTCTAGGCATCCACCCACCTGTGCTAATAGGAGCTGAGCCCCACCGCGAAAAGTCATCTTGGGTTTTTTTCGAACGAAGTCTAGACGGCTAAGCACGACCGATAGGAGATAGAGGATACGGGGTCATTTTACTGGATATCCTTAAAAAAAAAGGGTTGGCAACACGGGTGTGTTGCTACCCCCTAGTGTTTCAAGCGCTAGTATATTACGGTAACAACTTTCCATCAGGCGGGTTGTATGCTTTGCCACCTAAGTGATAAAGAAATTCCTAGCTTGATTTATCTGTTTTTTCTGTAAATAAATTGCCAAACTAACTGGCGAGCTACCTGATGCTAAGTGCTACCGCCGACATCTGCAGCATCCGAGTAGTTGAACATGCGTTACTCTAGAGCTTGTTCAAACATATAGTTACTCTTATTCTACTGATTGATGATCCCAGCTCTTTAGGAACGTTATAATAAGTGTAACCAAGTTTGTGTGCCAATAAAATCACCCCTACGCTGTTTCTTTAATAAACTCACACCATATATTAACACATAATACCTTTTACTTGAATAATGAAACGTTTAACGGTCACCCAGACCGCAGGGTTGCTAAATTGCCTTAAATTTAAATTAAACTGGAATCAAAGTTTTATTAATGTCATCAATCAAACTACGCTTCAGCCCAAACGGGTGGCCGTAGTTGGGGGCGTGCGATGATAGTTCTTATTGTGAAAGGAATGGGAGCTAGTTTTAAATGGTGGATGCTCGGTGGAGACTATTGCGAAGTCAAATAAACACGCGCTCGTATAAATGGATAGAGCGTATAAACTCAGAATTGACACGTGGCTGAGTTAGGGTTGTCATTTCGATTCGAAAGTTCGAAGATGTGTTTGTGTTCCTGTAAATAGCTACTACTGGCAATATAGAAACTGTTTAATGTAAAGTTGTAAACCATAGGTGATTCTAGATATATTTTACCTCAAAAACATTTTAAATATCACATTGTAAATTAATAAGCTAGTTATATGATGACGTCTTCAGTTTCCAAAATCTAAATTAGCTACATTTAGGTAGTTATTATTATATTAAGACGTAGTTAACGATCGGATTGTTTAAACATTAATCACATTTGTAATCACAAAGTTTTAAAAATATATTTTAATCTTTTTTTTATTGTCTTTTATGTGAAATATTAGGATATTTTTAGACCTATACATATTTTTTATCTAAAACTATTTTGGCTTGGTCACATCAAATACAACATTAGCTTTACTGCTAAAATTTAAAAAATAAATGAAAGCTTCTTACACAGTATTTGTAACTTCCTCTAAAAAAGAAAATAGAAACAAGTTAGTACGTAAAAATTAAATAGCCCAACAATTAAGCGTATTACATAAGAGCAAGTATCACCAGTGTCGTCAGCCCTATCCAGAGCGGATTATTAAATGCACCCCGCAGAGCGAGGCGTAGTTTCCTCAACCACGAGACATGCAGGACTAATGGATGGAGCCGCTAGCTTCCGCAAATCTTACTCTTAATATTACTGTGCATTGTTTTCTTTATTGCGATCTTCTTCTACAATTTAAATGTCTCTATTTGATTCGATATTTCTTATTTCATTTATTTCAAATTGTTCTTTTTTGTGTGATCTTTTTTTGTTTAGAAATCAATCTGTCTAAAAGTCGTCTCTTTTCAATTTTTTTTTACTTTATTAAGTATTTCTCTTCCTTTTCTGTTTACAAAATAATTTCAATGTCTCTATAATGTACTATTTTATCAAAATTTATTTACCAAATTTATCGAAAGTGAAAAAATAGCACTTGACAAAAGACGACAAAGGTGCTCGCACCTTTTCTGATCACAAAACGATTCTTCTATCATATTATAAACGAAACAAACGAACGAACAAACAAACCCCAATAATGAAGGAAAGAAAAACAAAGAGTTTCACCATCATTTGAATTATGCATTTTATGTTTTCCATGCTTTCATAATTAGTTGCGTTTAAAAAGCTACTACCATGTTAACCAATTTCAAATCTCTTCCTTCTCAGTTCCAAATGTTTGCAAACTTCGATTCAAATGAGACGCCGTGAAATCTAAACGCGACGAAACATTGTAAAGCTGTTACAGCAACGAAATCTGCCGCCAATAAATAAAGATTACCGACGATGAGTTGGCCCGCAATCAGGTCGGAACAACCACAATGACGCTACTTCGGAGTCCATTCATTGAATCAAATCCTTTCGTAAGGCTTCCGAAAATCCATGGGATCACAACACTGTACCTATCAAAACACTAGTTGGATAACTCATTTGAGACTTAAACCGTATACACAAACAAAACTCGATACGAAATTAAATCTTAACAACATTGTAGTAAAGAACAAATTTACTGCAGGCGGGTTCTTGGCAAGAAGTGTTTCTAATGAAATAAATTTGCGATTGGAGCACGTAATGCCTTCTCGTATAGCTTGTTTTATGAAACAAATTCTTTGCCGCAGATTATTAGTTCAGCTAATACTGTTGGGACACGGCCAGAGACACATTCGAATATACAATGGCATTTAATATTGCATAACGTTACATTTATTTGTTCTATGCGAAATCCCTGAAGTCTGCGTTGAACAAAGTATCAAAATTGTTTAAATTATACGAAAGAGATGATAGTCAACTGTGTACAATAACTTTTTGATGATTGTTAAAAAGTGTTGAAAAAAATTCCACGAGCTGCATTTGAAACAGAACCCTATGACATACCGGGTCAGATGCACTAACTTTATGGTCTCATTGTTCTTTCCAGCCCATTTGGTGGTTTTCTTAACGATTTTGTTTATAATGCTCAGTATTTAAATTGTAAGGCAAATATATATTTTTCTTTATTCTTTTTAACTTTTTTTAAAGATGTCAATAAGCTACATATGATCAAACAAACTGTTTCAGAGTAAACTTTTGGTTTACTACAAGCGGTGCAATTTTCGCTCGTTAACTATTTCGCATCACGACCTTTGTATTTTAAAGGTTCTTAATTAAATGAATGAGTCTGCAGTGCCAAAGTTTAAGCCGTCTCAAACAAATTAGAGCTTTACAAACTTAATTTTAGGTACTCAAATGAATTGATCAATTTAAAGTTTTACGAGTATCTACGAGTAGTAGCTTATCTAGAAGCCGGTCGACATACCCTTTTAAACTATCCTGTATACTTATATTAAATTGATTGTTAACGGGATTCAAAGCGTGTTTTTTCTTGTTTTTGAGTATCCGTCGGTACCTACAGTTGCATTTTGAACACGGATGAACAGAAGTTACTGCGAGTAAATATTAAAGAGCAAATAAATACTCTGATACCATCGGATACTCAAAATCAACAAAAGGCATGGTAAGAATCCCTTTAAAGGATACTGAAATGTCCAAGATTGATTAGAACGTACCTAACCGATTTATCGGGTGCGATTGCGTATCACAGCGGGGTCACGTGTAAAAACAAAGCCCGGTAAACTGTTTGCGAGCACAGGCTATGCACTAAAAGGTTTCGCTAACACACGGCGAGTCGGCTCCGCGTAAAATAAATAATGTTTCGTGTCATCCGGCCCGTCGGCGATCCAGTTTGATACACGCCTTTTTACACACACCGGCTGAAACACACGGTGAAATGTTTTCCCATCTTACTGTTGTCGAACATATTACCTGGTACCATTTTCACTCACTTGTTTTTGATGAATTGATGCAAATGGCCGAATATGAATATGGTTTACAGGTATGCAGATTCGGATTCGGATTCGGATTTGTCAATGAATTTCGTTTGTGATTCGATGGTGTTTGGCAAAATTAAGAGTTGCCTAAAGATTGATAGACGCTAATGATGTTTTCTAAAGATTGTGCGGACACTACTTTATCATCATTTGTCTGCCACAAGGCACAGTCCCAATCTTATTTGAGATCAACATTTACTCCTCTTAACCATATCATCTTTCACAAAGTCTATGCTTCTATTCTTCGATCTTCCTTTTCCAACGTAGCCTACAACTTTCTCGTCACATGTTGTTAATATCTTCACATATTACTGTGCTACTCACCATGCAGAAGAAATTAATTCGCATCACAGCCAACATCGAACAAACAGAGAGCTGCAAACCGTATTTAAAAAAATACTCAATACTGCCTCTTCCTTGTTTGTATATTTTGGAGGTTTGCAAATTTATACGCAAGCATAGCGAATTCTACAAAAAACGACAAGATATTCCGTCCATCACGGTACAAAAATAAATTAATATTATCCAGTTCCAGACTAAAACTGTCATCGCATAGTACATTGCATTCATCAATTAAAATATATAATAAATTAATTCACTAATTAACGAAAATAAGTATTCTTTGTTTATAAACCAATTGGAAAAACTTCTAATAAATAAATACTATTACAGTTTTCATGAATACTTCAATGACACTAATAAATAAAAAATACATTTTAAATCTCTCACCTAAAATTACTTTTATTACTTTTATGTCATATTTGTAATTTTTTTTAATATGCTATCATTATAGCGCCTCCTCTCTTCTAAATCCTATTGCGTGCCCGCCAGGGTCCATGACGATCTCCTATTTAAGTTCACCATCTATTGTTTACATTGTGGAATGCAATAAATAAGTAATTGAATTGAATTGAATTGAATTGAATACCAAGACAGTCGGTGGTGCTTTCAGACTTCCCCTAATGATTCTTCAATTTATACATTACACGAACTACATAATATAAACATAATATATACATAATAATATTAATATAAAGCGCTTGGATCTATAAAACAATACGTAACTTATACGCTATTCATATTTATTGTCATGTTGAATTACATTAACAATTCTTCTTTAGTATACCCTCCACCATTTATTAGCTACATCTTTGTTCAATTGGTTCGTAACATGAAAACTGAAGCGTAATCCCAGTGAGATGTTTCTACTACTTGACTGCTAAACGTTGTAGAGCAGTCTCCATCATCTTAATCTGTGGTAAGCTCCGCTCCAAATATCATCTGTTCCGCATGAGAGGTACCCAGCATTATTCCGTTGGAAGAATATTTGTATCGGTAGCTAATACCACGTCACGCGTGCACCCCACGAGATTCGCGGCAAATGAAATGTGTCAGGAGCTGTTTCACGGCCGATTGGACTGACGCGTACGTACAACTCTATTTGGATCTCCTTGGAACAGTCAAGCGGGAGTCTGATAGTTTTTGGATACGAAATAGTTTCCCTTGCCATTTTATTTGTTTCGTTTCCAATGTGATGCATTGCAATTAGTATATCGATAATAGCAATGCAAAGACTGGTTTAAAATTACGTTTAAACAAATTAAAATATAAAAATGTGCACCTTGACACTATCAAGTGAATTTTTAATGCTAAATTTGTAACATGTTTGATAAATTGAAAAGCAGATTTGATTATAAGTATAGATAAAATACCGTTTTATTGACCTACTTTATATTAACATCATAAAAACAGAATAAATTTCAACGTATTATTATAAACCAAAGCGACGCGGACGGTCGAAATGAAAACGCTAGTAGCTCTGAAATAACATAACATGTGGTTTGATTTGACACTCGTAATTTGAACATAAACGCCTCAAAGAAAACATTGAAATTAGCATCTCGTATATTAGAGTGTAATGAGTCAATAAGCGGCGATGAGGGTCATTGGCTCAAACGAGGCGCAACAAAAATAATGCGAGACGATATATTGGTGCGCGCGCGCACTGATTTATAGGAATGAACGCGCAGCTTCGGCGATAATCCCCAGCTAGGGCTGCCGGAAGACAAAGTATGACAAAACCAATAAATAACTAGAGAAACAAAATATAAAAAATGTGAAACACTTAATTTAACAATATCTACGAAAATCCCAAGGCAACACAACCTCTATCTATACGTGTGTTATTTAAAAAGTTCACAATCGCGTGTCAGCGGCTTTGTTATGACTTTCTTCATGATCTTGTTAGCTTTAAAAACAATAAATTATAGGTTAGTTTGACTTTTTTTTATTTAATGCATTTTTAGCTCTAGTAATGGCAAATATAGAATTGTTAAAAAAAAAAATTTAAAACTACAAACGATTGTTGACATTCAAATAACGCAAATAGAGGCCCTGGATTTGAGTGAAGAACATTTATAGACAAAGTTGTTGCCTCGGGAAAATATTTATTTTTATGACTCTTTAGTTTTAGTAAATTTAGTGTGTTTTACATTTTTATAGAAAATGCGTACAAAATATTTGATTTTATAGTTCATTATTTATAATAATAAAATGAACCAGCCCTGCTCCAGAACAAATCGGTATGTTTTGATGAACACACAGGGCTGATTCTGAGCAGCGCATTACTTGAAATTAATATCTAACACTTGAACCGCTCTTGGCGATCAGACAGTGTCAATTTACACCTCACTATTAATAAAATCATTATCAGAATCATTTAAATACTTACGTACACTTATATCAATAAAGTACTGAAACTATGATAATATAATACATATAAAATATGCAAATCAAGCAGGTGACCGGTTATAGCAATGAAACTTATAAAACTGATTGTGTTTACTAAAAGTTTCCTGGAAGTCATATATTGCGGTTCCAGGATTATTACCACATTCTTGTTGTGTTTAGGCATCCGATACTTCGGCACAATTGCATGCGCCATGATAACGGATCGGACTAGGCAATTATAGTAAATGCAAATATCAAAAGACATGGTAATATTCTTCATAAATATTACTGCAATGATAGCGCCTATAATAGTTTAAAAATCCATGTAGGCATTTAGTGGACAAAGTGAAAGCTTTCGATCGAAGGCAAACAAACTGAACCAGGAAGAGATATTTCGTAAGAATCCTCACTATACACATGTTTCGAGATCATCTAGAAATAGCGAAGAAACCATAAGGTATCCGACACATCCCCATCTAAACACGTCTACCGCCGCAGAATCCAGTGGGCCTCCAAAACTATTGACAGTGAGTGTGGATGCGATCAAAATTAAGCCCTGGATTATGAAGAGACCGAAATAGACGGTTCAAATCCAGCAGGATTAAGGGATCCCGTGTTCCGTCGGCCGGGCGCACAAAAATACCGAAGACGCGCCGGATGCGACGATTAGCTAAACATCTAGCGTATTGTGATGCACCTTTTGTGACAACCTTCACTTCATTAAAGATCTTTCAAAAAAATCTGTAGGATTGCAGTTCATGGAAGTAGATTTTTCGAAATTTTCTTGTTCAAAAACATGACGTGTCGGAGCAACTTTATTTCTTCACACCAATAATGTTGTTTGTGTTATTATTCGAAATCAGAATAACATACTGTTTTATAATGCTGCCTATATCAACGCGTTCCATTACTACTGTTGTGTTCAATGGACGACTTTATAGTCGTAATAACATAACAATGTCAGCAATGTATCTGACATGGCTGTTAGCGGCAGGTTAAAGGTAAAACTTATTTATAATTTATGTTTATTTAAGGAAGACCTGTCTCTGACTTTTGCTTCTCTGGGGTTGGTCCAAAGCGATATCCTCAACTCATTATTTTAGCATTGCAGTCAACGCTATCTATAACTACTGCGTACCTGCGTACGAAGGAGCACTATACAACAATGTAACTGACATGGCTGTTAGCAGCTAGTCAAAGATAGTTTTTACTTTTTAATTTATTTAAGGCTTTAAACAGTCGTATCTATAATAGGTGTAGTAATAGGTATTTCATGGTGAGTATAATCAAAGACCAAGTAATAGTTCCTCTAACTTGTGTAGTGTTTAGATAATTACAAGTAGGTACGGGAACTTACCCTGACTCTCGCTTCCGTTAGGTTGGTCCACATAGCGATCTCCTCGCGCGTCGACATGTCCGGGTATCTGTTCCTGGCGAAAGTGGCCTCCAGCTCTTGGAGTTGCTGGCTGGTGAAGTGTGTCCTCTGGCGGCGTTGGCGCTTGTTTTTCTTGTCCCCTTTATCGTCTATCGGCTCGTCGGGACCGATGCCTGGTGTCGTTGACTCCGTCTTGATTGTTGGCTCTGATGTTAGAGGACGATTACCTGCATAAGAGATTTTGGTAAGTGTGTGTAATATAACTGTTCACAGGCAGAGACTTTTGTGCAATAACTGCCATGTGATTAATAGATAGGGTAATGGTACCAGCGTCCGACACTTTAAGACCAGCGATCATCAGAGTTTTCTTCGCCAAAAAATTACATAAATTTTCCCGAAATGCCACGGGATGACAGCAAGCCGGTGGTCGGCATTGAATTTTTGCTAATGATAAAAAGAAGCTGCTGACCTCTGTTTTTAATGATTCATCATCAGCTCATTTTATGTCCCCACTGCTGGGGCGCGAGCCTTCCCTATGGATGAAAAGGGTGAACGGGCCATAAACCACCACGCGGGCCCAGGGCGGGCCCGGATTAGTGGTAGTTAACGACTGCTAATTTAGCAGTCGTTAACAAACTTTACGTGCCTTCCGAAACACGGAGGAGCTCGAGGTGATACATTTTTGGTCACCCATCCGATGACCGGCCCTTGCGAAAGTTGCTTAACCTCAGCACTCGCAGCGATGAACACTGGTGATTGCCACTACCCATATACATTTGCTATACATTTTTCGTGACGTCTATCTAAAATAAGTTTTTAAAATAAGGTTTTAAAATAAGGTCAAGGTTAGCTTGACCGATTAAAAACAAAACAATACTTAAAATCACATAGGAATCACTACATTAAAAAAAGAGTGATTGCATTAGTAGCCGGTAGCAATCCCATAATGCGCGGGATTACGCGCGCGCGCACCTAATACTTTTACGACGCGGCCGTAAATTCGGGGCCCGATCGACGAGACCGAGTGTTCCACTCAATTTATATCACCTATAAAAATCTATTTAAACACTTAATACCAAACCTTCGTATGAAAATTAGAAACCAATGAAAGCGCCATCTTTACGAGAAGCTATTGTAGTTATTCAAATAATAATGTAATACTAGTAGAAAATAATAGAATATTTATTTATTTCAAGCTACGACGGCCCATATACAAATACATTTGTATAACATTCTAGTTGACCCGGCAGACTTCGCACTGCTTTGACAGTTTCCATCATAAACAACATCGACATCGTTAAATATATACTACTCAAAACAAAATAAGGGCCACGAGGTATTTTGTCTGTACCATGAAAATAATAAAACCAATATTAATTTTTTTGTCTCCATAACGAAAACTAATGTTGTTTTTACCGTGTAGACCAATAAATTTATTCCAATAATAATGATTAAAAAGTTTATTTGCTTTTGAAAGAAAAAACACATTTAAGGTTAAAAATAAAAACAATGTAAAGTTACTGAAAACAAAAGAAAATACTCCATGCTCATCTTTTAGTAACGGGTATGCCCCCCTCGTTTCGTTACGCACTCCTGAAGCCTGGAGTGCATGCTCTCAATCAAATGCCTGACATTTTCCATTGGAATCTCTTCCCAGGCTCTTTTAACAGCGTTGATGAGTTGCTGTTGGTTGTGGATTTCCTGATCACCTTCTCTAACTCTTCGTTTCAACTGATCCCACATGTGCTCTATTGGATTTAAGTCCGGACTGTTCGCCGGCCACGGCAAGACTTGAATTTGAGACGCTTCCAGTACAAACCGAGTCGCTTGAGCCGTGTGTGCACGAGCATTGTCTTGCATCAAGATGAATCCAGGACCCGCTCGCTGGGCAAATGGGATCACATGTGGTCTGACGACTTCCTCAATATACCGCTGAGCAGTAACAGTACCCTCATTTAAAATAGCGAGCTCAGTTTTGCCGTGTAAGCTTATCCCGCCCAAAATCATTACATTTGGACCACCAAAACGATCGACTTCATGGATGCAGGCTTCTGAAAATCTCTCGCCGCGTCTTCTCCATACTCTAATACGCCGATCGTCGTTAAAAAATTTAACTTTGCATTCGTCTGTGAAGAGCACCATGCCCCATTGGTTTATGTCCCAGTCCAAATGTTGACGGGAAAATCTTAAACGATTTGCACGATGATTTCTGGTTAATGGAATACGGACAACTCGCCTTCTTGATGCCTGCTGGTCTTCATGCAATCGATTACGAATAGTTTGGTCACTGACACGAGTACCCGTTGTAAGCCGTAAACGATTTTGCAGCTTGCGGGCCGTCGTTGTGCGATCTCGGCGCGCACTTAATCGAATGTAACGATCCTCTTGAGCTGTTGTAATGCGAACTCTGCCCGAACCAGGTCTTCTTCTAACACTGCCGGTCTCTTGGAAACGATTCCATAGATTTTGAATAGCTCTTCGAGAAAATCCCAATTGCAAACCCACAGATCGCTGCGAATGACCTTCTTCAATCATTGTAACGGCTCTGGTTGCTGTCAGCGAGTCCATATGACGCCTGCGTGCTTGTGGCATATTGCAAAAGATGTTTCTGACTCGAGATATCAATGAACTCTGATAATTTCTAATAAACCAAGAAGCTAAGGAAAGCAAAACGTCAAAGAAAATGCAATCAAAATTTTCAAAAATAATTTTAAATCAAATTTTATTTAAAATTGTTGCCAGCATTAGATGAATACTACAATATTAAAAAGTTTAGGTATCAAAGAGTTTGTATACTCAATATTTTACTACTTTCAATATGTAAATGTTTAATAATTTACACCAAAATGAAAAAATACCTCGTGGCCCTTATTTTGTTTTGAGTAGTATATATCAATGGTTTCCATGTCAACAAAAGAAACAAATCATTTTGTATTGGAAAATTAAATTGTCGTTTTTAGTATTTTTTTCAATATATTTTTTAATATAGCCTATGTTACTCAGCGCTAATGTAGCATTCTAATGGTGAAATATTTTTTTAAATCGGTCCAGTAGTTTTTGAGTTTATTCGTTGCAAACATACATACATACAAAAATACAAAGGTTTCCTCTTTGTAATATTAGTATAGATTTAGCTAATACTATTTTTGTTTGTAGACAAATAAACATTCGACTTGTAAATTTACGTTTACGTATAAACTAACGTAGGTATGCTCTTTTAGAATGACAGATATAATATTGACAATGCGTGTTTTGTATTGTTTGAGACTGAGTCAAACTGCAAAGTAATTTTTTTCCTTCCCCCTAGTGTCACTGAGATCACGGACTGCGTTGGGTTCGAATTCGAAACATCATTCAGCATGAAATATTAATATTACGTATGGAGCAGATCCGTGTAAAGCTTACATTTTATTTATTTTATTTTATTTTATTTTTTACTAGCTGACCCGGCGGACTTCGTACCGCTTTGACAGTTTCCATGACAACAAAAGAAACAAATCATTTTGTATTGGAAAATTAGATTGTCGTTTTTAGTATTTTATATATTTTTTTAATAAAAAGTATCCTATATAATTTCCAATACCTTTGAGAATATGTATACAAAGTTTCATGATGAACGGTTGAGTAGTTTTTGCGTGAAAGCGTAACAAACAAACTCACATTCACATTTATAATTTAGTAAGGATTTCATTGTGTTATGTTCTCGTAAACTTTAGTAATCCATACTAAGTTAATTACAGACTTTTACGTCTTCAATTTTAACGTACTACACCTTTAATTTACCTATATGTTGAATATCATTCTTTCAACCTAGAAACTGTGACAACATTACCAAAAACACTATAATAAGTAATGACAAAGCACTACCCATTAATCCCAACTGCAGTTTATTAACAAGTTCATGACGTCCCACGCATCGCAAAAAAGATAGGACAGTAAAAACACGATAGGGCAAAATTACGACAGATGTTTATATTGCATAACTATGGATGGCATTGTGGTATAGTGGTCGAGCACATTGTTTCGCGTCCTCGAAACGTATCGCGACACCAGATACCATGTTATTACATCAATTCGTTACTGATAAACCAACCCCGATCGCTCGCATATTAGCTTGACATGGGATCGCGTGTCCGCGTTGTTTGTTTTGCGTTTGGGGTTTGAACTAAATGGGGACATGAGTAATCTAGTTAGTTGAATCAGAAATTGTTACTGAATCATTATTATTTTATTGTCTTCTTAAGGGTATGCGAACACTGCACATTGTAACACTTTTTACGAATCTACTCGCGATTAATATTCGTAAATTATTTGCATCTTCCCTATGACTACAGACCCTGTAAAGAGTTGGAAACGCTCGTCCCGAAGAAATTGCACAGGTAATATGTAAAAATAGATTTGTAAAAAGTATTTCATTTTAACAAATAATTATTGTAATATAATGCAACAATGAGGAGCTCGATGGCGCAGTGGTTAACGCGCCCGGTCTGCGAGTGCTGAGGTTAAGCAACTTTCGCAAGAGCCGGTTATCGGATGGGTAACCAAAAAAGTTTCATCTCGACCTCCTCTGTGCTTCGGAAGGCACGTTAAGCCGTTGGTTCCGGCTGCATTAGTAGTCGTTAACAACCACTAACCCGCACCGGGCCCGCGTGGTGGTTTATGACCCGTTCTCCCTATCCATCCATAGGGAAGGCTCGTGCCCCAACAGTGGGGATATAAAACGAGCTGATGATGATGATGATGAATGCAACAAAACAGATCATACAAGTTTTCTAACGGCCTAGGTATGTAGGTTTCATACCAACATGTCCTAGATATGATTCTAGGCGAGGTTACATATAAAACTCGATTTCGATGGTAATAGGTGATCATGCCTGCTAGTATCTTATGTAAATGATTATTGCGTTCCGTTCGACAGTAGAGAGTAAGTTAGTTAGTTAGTTAGTTAGTTAGTTAGTTCCTCGGAGGTCAAAGAGTCTCTGGTCAGAGAGTCAAGAAAGGAGATGAGATGAAGATCTAAGCTTATCCCTTGTACGATTAAAGTTACCTTCTTTGTAATCGTAGGAGAAATACTCGTATATAAAAAAGAACAATGATTCTTTGCATGCCATCCAATTTGATATTTGTGTCCGAATTACAAAAAAATGAATAAGTAGGTACAACATTATTTATGACCGTTATCATTGGCCCATTCGCATGAGGTTTTGATATCACGTGCGTATTATCATCTTACATTTTTATTGCCGGTGTTTATATATCTTGATTGAGCACAGCATTTTTTGTATATGTAATTGAGAATAAACTATTCTACCTTTTTTACAGAAAAGGGGTTTTACAGATCCGAGGTAGAATAGGAAATTTAAAAAGTACGTTAATTTAACATATACAAATTGAACATGTTTTAATTTTAGTTTTAACATAGAATCAGCAGTGTTCAAACGGTGTCTACTAAATGATGATAGTTAACATAGGCAAAGCTAGGCGTCGTAGCGGCTAGAACGTTCGGTTTATCGTGCAAGTCTCGCCTTGCGTTCCCCGGACGTGTCAACAAATTTAATTATCTTGAAATCTCCATGTAGAAGGCACGCTAATACCTACTAGCCCATTGTTGGCCATGTTGTGGGTGAGGGTCGAATCTTCCCAAGTATAAAGCCTCAACCACGAGCACGAGCTTCTTGCGACGCGACTAGCGTATGTCTAGTTCATTGTGCGTCATACTACGGAGTTCTTAGTCAACGGTAATAGAAAGAAGGCAATGAACATAGCAAACGCGCGACGCGCCGCATACCGCCAGTGATCTTGATCATAGCTGGTTACTAATCATATAGTAGGAAGGACGGAGAAGTGAACACTTTTTTTTATTAAATCTTTGCAACATACATATATTACATGGCGGACTTAATGCCTGAGGCATTCTCTACCAGTCAACCATAGGGTGGTGCAGAGATTACATTGGTAGTATGCAGTTAAGGCGAAGGGTAAGGCAGTGGCACCGCTAATGGATTTAATTTGATAACTGCTAAACTGGATTTTTTTTCAAACATTGCGGACCTTCCGACACTAGGCAAACATCTGTTATTTAATAATTGTGCACTACTTTTAGGTTTGTTTAAGTATTCATTCGCTAACACCAACAGTGGCCATTGTTTGTGAATAAATGTGATAGCCCGGTTTGTGAATAAACCACGCAACAAAAAGTTGTGCACAATATTAAATAAATACTATAGATGCTTTCCTATTGTCGGACGGTACGCAATGTTTAAAAAAAGATCCGGTCCGTTAGTAATTGTCAAATTATCAATTGGTGGCGCTAGTGTACCTTACCCTTCGCCTTAAGTGCGGTTAATATTCACAGGCTGATGATAGCAAAATTAACAAAAGAAGTCCTACAGCAAGCGGAGTCATCAGAACCACAAATATAAAGGTACATATACCATAAGGCTTATTAAAGTGTAGAAGTTTATTAAAAAGCATTAATCTGTACGTGTAGCGATCTCACTGGCATGTAATGAACAAGGTGGATTATGGCTCAGAGCTTAGCAGCGCTACCAACGAGGTCGCGTGATAGCGCTGACTGCGCAGGGCTGACTCCATGACATGCTTGTCAAAGTTCATTTCGTAACCTTGTAAATTGAATAATAACCGAATATTTGAATAATTGATAACACAGAATTGACCTTTTAGACGTAGGGTAGAGGCAATAGTGTTGTTAAAAGGAGGCAAACGAGCAGGTGGGTCACCTGATGGAAAGTAATCACCGCCGCCCATGGACACTCGCAAAACCAAAGTAATCGCAGATGCGTTGCCGGCCTTGTGGAAGAGGCGGATCTTAAGGAGGGAGTATGAATTGGGAGGAAGGAGGGGTGAGAGATGGGCCTCCGGTACTTTACAGCGTGGCTCTACCACTCAGACAGTGTCTCTCATTTAGCACCACCCAGGGGTTACGTGTAGGGTCTCAAGGGTAAACCTACGGACGCGAGTAACATTATATTCTATTTCTATTGAAATTAACTAATAATAATACTATTCTATTTTTATTGAAATATAACGGGATGGCAGCAATTGCTTTAATGGCTCCGCACACTAGGCGACACGCGACTGCGACAGCTCGGCGACTAGACGCGACGACAGGCTGCGGCCGAAAATTTTCATATATTTTGTTCAAAGCTCCGCACACTTGGCGTCAGTCGCAGAGTCGCGACGACAAGTTAGGGGAGTCGCGAAACTGACGCTCACAACTGTCGCACGGCTGTCGTCGTGTGTGCGCGTGCACAACGCGACTAGACGCGGCGACTAGATGCGCGACTAAAATCAGTCGCTGACCCCTATTTTTAGTGATCTAAGGACAAACATGTCGATCACTGGTTCCTATCAAACATGGCGCCATTACCCTACTCCTGTACAACTCTTAGCGTCTTACTAATAAACAAAGAATAAGCTTCGAGTAGTATTCAGTGTTTAGTCTCTTTAACGTAATTTTAAATGACGTTTACGTGACGGGAACAAAACACGCAATAACTATTCCGAGCTTCATCATCATCATAATCTCAGCCAAAAGACGTCCACTGCTGGACAAAGACCTCCCCCTCCCACAACGACCGGTTTAGGTAAGGCACTACCCTTTATAAGGCAGTGGTATATATATTGCCACCATATTTTGAACTTTATAGAATTAAGATAAGGTCGAAAACCAATGAAAAATTTGAACATGCTGTGCCCGTTAAAGGGTTAAAATATTCGTTCTCGACATTTGTTACACCGTTAGCTAGTATGGGATTCTTCAAGAAGAGCGTAACAATGATTTAACAGAGTCGGCAACACGTGTTATACCTTTGTAACCGCTTCATATCAGAGCTGAATGCGTGATTGCCACCTTAGCGATATAAAAAAAAATTGTGACCACGGCCAGTGTAACTTGGCCTTACATAAAAAGGCGAACCTCAATTAACCAGTTGGCGTTAACGCCTATATAGGATTCGTACTGTTTGCAGGGAACGCGGCGCCTTAAAGACGGGAGTAGACACATTGGAATCGAATCGATGACTTAGCGTTCGAGTGATCAACAATAGCTTAGAAAGGCATATCGCTTGAAAGCAGCGGGACATATGGCACTATGGCATAAGTGTATATAATCGTACCCTCCAAAAGGGTAGGTATATACACATGTGGTGAGGTGACGAAGTGTGGTGTGTGGTAAATAAGGTTTTCTAGGTTGTTTATACCCTTTTAATCAGACCATATACTTTTTAAACCGAAAAGTCAAAAATCGAAGGCCGTTAATAAAAGTCATTTCAAGCCTTCGAACATCGTAAGCTGTGTCGTTAATACACGAAATTTGAAGCTTTTTTCATTAGCCATTACAAAACCGCAGTTATGTACTCTTCGATGATCTACGAAGACCAGCATCGTCATCAACCAATACTTTGAGATGTAAATTGGTGTACCGATCTACTGTTATCGTAATAGATTAAATACAAACAGATTGTATCTATTTAAAGACAATATAATTATACAACGCCAATTTGGAAAATCCTTAATTATTGATGGCATAATCCCTTAAGATAAGTGCGAAACATCAATCCGTTCGATGTAATTAATTATCATAAATCATGCGTTAAACTTCTGGTATTTCCATTGAGTGTGACAGCCCTGGGTGGGTGCGATACCAGATATAGTTTATCGCGACATTCTTTGAGCGGCCGCGGCCATCGATCATCGCCGTTACCTTTGGGCAGGCCGACTTCGAATAAATACATGTGTTACTATCGGTACACGGTGCCACTTCACACCGACACACTCGACCGATAAAAGCGTCGTTTCCTTTAATGTGCGCATATTATTTACTTTAAAATGGTTATATAACGAGTGGCTGTGAACACTCCATTGTGGCTAATTGGTTGCGCAGTTGGTGTTACTTGTTGAGTAGGTATTATGAGGTACAGTTTTGAGTGTTGAAAATTCATCTATACTAATATTATAAACAGGAAACCTTCGTATTTTTGTATGTATGTATGTTTGTAACATAAACTCAAAAACTACTGGACCGATTTAAAAAATTCTTTCACCATTAGAATGCTACATTAGAGCTGAGTAACATAGGCTATATTTAAAAAAAATGTCCACCCGTGCGAAGCAGGGACGGGCCGCTAGTGATTAAATAAATACGCCCATGACATTCAATGTAACTTGGAGTAAGATAGGAAAACATAGAGAACGGAATTTATTTGTTGCGCAGGTAAACATCGTCACTAATTATAAGTTTTATTTAGAATTTGGAATTTTGTATAATTGTAAAGATGGCTGTGCTAAAGCTTAGCCATGTTTGATATCAATTTAAATACGGTACCTACACGCTACTACATATTATGTATTATACTAGCTGATCGGTGGACTTCGTACCGCTTTGACAGTTAACGTTTCCATGACAACAAAATAAACAAATTATTCGTCCGCTTAAGAACACCCGTATCCCATGATGGACCCCTATAGCAGCGCCACCTACCGGGTCCAATTGTAAATCTAAACCATTCTTGAATCCACTTGAACACACACAGAAAATTTCATCCATATCGGTCGAGCCGTTTAGAAGGAGTTCAATATCATACACACGCACAGAAGATTTTTATATATAAAGATAATTTTTTTGATATATTATATAATTACATATAAATGCATATTGGCAACAACGAATAACAACTATATTCGTCAAGAATATAAATCTATACGTCAAGTAGTGTCCAAACTACCAAACTCTAGCTTTAGAAATTAAAACTCTAACAATCAATTCTAAAACAATGGTAAAATCTAATAATTTTAAAATCCAGGTCTTAAAAAGAAAGAAAAATATCTTTTATCTTTAACCAACACAATAAAAAATCTGCTGAAATATGTTTTTATAAAAAAAGAGATTTATATACGTGTAGATTTTAGTCTGTCACGTCTAGACAGACGATTCATTCTTTTAACAGCGCATTGTAGACACAAAACAATGTTTAAAGATAAATAAGAGTTATTGTGTAAGGCATCGCTTTGTTTTAAGGTAGGTAGTTATATCAGCGGTTATAACATCTCAGCTCTCCCAAGAGGTACCAAAGAGTTACATTTATTTATTTTTAAGTTGTTGTACCCGTACTCTGTACCTTGTGATGAGAAAATAAATATTATGTTGAATTGAATCGCATTGATTATTGAACCAATACCCTTATACTAAGTATACAGGAAATTTTTGACAGCTGAGCGCCTGTTCTCTCGTTTGTTTGAAAAGTATTACTTTTTTCAGTTTCCTTACCCTCACACCTTATTTGCACTAGACTTCTCTGCGCTTTACTCAGTTTGCTTTCAGTTTTAAATAATTCACTTTTTGTGTCCCACAGTGCGAATACGAACCATTTCCGAGTTTTCTTTTTGTTCAGTTCATTTTATTCAGCTCGCGATTCAGTTGGTTTGCCGGAAAATGTTATGAATGTAGAGTTATTTTGTTATAAAAACTGTCAGAATAAGTTATTATTTACATACTGTGTTCTCTAGAATGTAAAAAGGCTCCAGAATAATCTTTTAAAAAAATTTGGTACTTACGTTTGTTGCCGCCAATTTCAAATTCAAATATGTTTTAATACAATTTGTGTCGCTTTTTGTCGCAGTATTTAAGCATGTTACTTTTGTGACAGGCTGAAATTAAAGTGCGTGAAGCTTCGCCGGGCGGCAACTAGTTTTAGGGCGGTTTCAGACTGGCGACTTGGCCCGCTGCATTTGGTTTGTTAAAGCATGCGTGTAAGAGTATGTAGAAATGAGCTTTACGACCAAAGAGATCTTCTAACCTGAAACTTTCTCACGCCAGAGAGATTCACTTAGCCACATACCTGCTTTAGGTTTGTTAAAGCGCGTTGAAGCGCGTATGCAGAAACGAGCTTACATGGAAAAAAGTCGCCTATATAGATAAAATTAGTGTGAAACCGTTGTTAGACTAATTATTCGTGACTCACTGTCGTCAGAGTGCTTGTGGTCGCAGTATGCGCGTTCGGTTTGTTATAAGCACGCATGGAAACGCGTATACAGAATTGAGCTTTAGGCCGACCGTACTTTAGATGCGTTTTCGTACGAACACGTAATAATATGCACGATACATCCCGATCCTCCGACAGATTACGCAGACACTCGTCAAATCATTGATTTGTCAAATTTGATACTCGTCAATTTGTCAAGTTTTTCAAGTTAAAGACACGTCAAATCCTTGATTTGTCAAACACATACTACGCTACCTCGCATACTAGGTGCGAACTAGAAATACGTGCTATTGAAATATATTCCAACTTGTTTGGATTTTCATGCGTTCGCACTCGAATAAACGTTATGTAGGTATATAGAAAAAATATGCCACCGGTCCATACGTCACAGCCACTGATGATTTCTTGTGTTTTCTTCTTAATCGAGCACTCTTGGCAGAGTGGTCGTGGCTATCGATGGACAGGGTTGCGGCTCGCCGTCGCCACTCGCTTCCAGGGCGCACGTCGCGCGATGTCTCTCTACTTCGGTCGACTTTTAGCATTGCGAGTACACTGTACTGCGGTCGACTGCGTAGGTCGATCCAACGAGTCGGAGAGAGAGTCTTGTGTTTACGTACGAAGGCTCATCCAAAGTGCGGCTGGCCTTAGGAGCAAAAAGGTTTGGCTACAAAGTGTTGGTGACTCACTGTCGTCGGTGTGCTTGCGGTCGCGGCGCGGGCGCGGCGGCGCGTACAGCGACTGCTCCACGCCGGAGCCGGCCGACGCCAGCGACGAGTGCCCGCTGTCCCGGAACTCGCCCGTCTCCGCCCACACTGCGGACAAAGAGAAAACTATTATCTATATATTAATATTCTTGTACTTCACCCATTGCTTCAGATTATCATAGTTGTGTTGGTTGAACGTGACATTGCATTTCGTAAAAGTTAAAAAAAACACTACAAGCAGGATTCGAACGCTCGCACCCTCTCTTTATCAACGATCAGTTACTAGTAGCCAAGCCAAGCTAGATTTAAAATATGTATGTATCATATATGTAGGGTACACATATAAATAGGTACAAATACCGCAAGCATGGAAATTTTTTCAACATTTTTCCGAAATTTAATTTGTTTGCAACAATTTGTGTAAAATGTATTACTTACATATTAACGTAAGTTGTAACACTAAACTATGTGTTTGTCGAAGATAAACGTTGAATTAATTTTTCGATTCTTTGCCTTCCGTAGAAGGCTTCCTGTTTTATATGTTACTCTTTCATGCTTATTTCTAATAATTCTTTCGAATTTCCGAAATATAGTCATATTACAATAAATTAATTTATTCGGTTTCAACGTTTTACAAACTTATGGTAAAACTGAATGTACCTTTGGCTGCTGGTACAGCCATATGTAAACTCACACTAGGCACCCTGATCTGGCGTTATGTCCTGACGTAGACAGTCCTCGTGCGAGTTTCTTGCGAAGGAACATCTAGCTTTTCTCATATAACCTTATCGGTCGGTAGTGGGAGCAAGTATGAATAATTTTAAGTAAAATGAGAAAAGAGTATTTTGGTAAACTAGGGCCTGCGTTTGAGAGGTCGTGATATTGCTCAACATGCTTCTGAAATAAGAAAAGCCTTCCAACTTCTACCTTTTCGACGATATAGCCACAGAGGAGATATTATCCTGAGTATATTTTACAAGCTTTTTGATGTGTAACATCTTTCCGCTCGCCTTCTATATATATACAATTTGTGGGAGTGATTTCGTGGAAAAGGGACGGAAGTACGTAACAGTTCGATCCGTAATAGCCACCAGTGATCGACACTTTAAGCCCAATGTATTCTATTTCCTATTGTAATATTAATTTCAAAAGGTGAGATGTCAAATGTGTGTTCTGAATGTACCTTTGGCTGCTGGTACAGCCATATGTAAATATACTTTTATTGCCAAATAATTTAATGTCAAAAGTGTATCTAAAGATGATTGTCAACATATCACTCCGATTACCGCTACACACGGTGCGTCGAAAACTTCACGCGCGCACACAAATCTAATTAAAAGTTACTAATAGGTTCATTATTAACGCGGGAATCTTGACAAAGTGGGGCTATGACGCCCCGTCGCTTAGCAGTAATTAGCCCTCGAACGGTAGTTAACAAATAAGTCACTGGCGAGAGTGTGCGCTTTAATTTATTGTGGCCGACGGGTGACGTAAATGTAGGTATGCTTATTTTGTAAAGAACTTTGGTGCAACATCGTTATAATTAAATTCTTTGTTACAGTTTCCAACTTAGAACGATGAGTATGCATTTTACTAAATAAACTTATCAAGTCAACGTATTTTGTTTTATTTATATAATTATTTTTATACGACAGAGTCAATAAATTACATAAATTAAATTAATAAAAATTTGTAATTATGTGTCGACTTCAAAATTATGTGTACCAGTGTGACATGCCAAATGTAGCATTCTATGTTATAATGTGATCAATAAATGATTTAAATTTAGAATTTGAATATTACTAAACACATTATTAATAGTCCTGTTAGTCAGAGAGCTAATAGTACGCCTGTGTTAGGTATGGCTTTACGTCAGTAGTCTAAACGGAGCAATGGAGATTTTACCAAGATTTTCCGCTTTCAACCACGTGTATCTACGAGTATTCGTTCGACTACCGACAACGGTTCTTATTAAAATCTCTTGAATGCCATCAAGATTAACCTTATCTTTGGAACTTTTTGGCGGTATGGAAAACTGTGAAACACGGCACGCCTAGAAAATTAAAAAGAAATCGCTCTGTCAGAATATCCGCGGGAAATTCATCACGGCTCACGACGCGGCACTATACACGTTGTATTCCTTTGCTTTTTTTTATCGTTGTTTATTGAAAGTGGCGTCTTATTGTATCGGGTGTCAGTCGTGAGCCAATTGTTTTGGGGAAAGTCACGTACGGCCGCGATTGATGGCTGCGGGTGTCGCAGACAGACAATTAAAAAAAACAAATGACGTTTCCCTATTGTCTTTAATTTGTCTTATGTTTTTCTATTAAATTTTAACAAACACTGCTCTGCGTTTCGGGAAATAAAGCTGTAAATATAAATAAAGCTAGAAGATGTTATGTAAATAAGGCATAGAATAAAAAGTAGCTGAAAAAATTGACAAATGTGATAATATTCCTAATATTGGTTATTCACTTATCATTATTCAGTTTTCATCTCAGTGCATTATAAAACGATAAATTGAATCTTGTAACTTTACCACTTATTTTATATTTGTTATTAGTTTTATTAGAAAATTCTGTATGGACGGATTATGGACATCAAATAATAGAGACTACGAATTAAACATGATAAAATAATCAAATGAACAATCGCATCGTTACACAACAGGTGGTAATAAATAAAAACTAGTACAGTGGCCAAAACTGTTGTTAATTAAAGTATAAAAAAAAACTTAAAAAAAACAAATTAAAAAAATAAAAAGTCACATGTGTCACGTTATCACGTCACTAGAACAAACGGCGCGTCGTCGGTTCGTACAAACGTACAATGCAAACGGCACTCGTTCAAATAAAATTTATGTTTGCCGCTTTGATAAGAGTGATAAGCGCGCGTTCATTGTTTTATTGGGGGCTGTAAAATGCGGAGACTCGTACCGTACGTTGGTGATTAACTGAAGTCCTGGTAGAGTGTTCGCAACTATCATTGGGTTTGGTATAGACAAAAATTTATATTGGCTAGTGAATACGAACATGCATTTATAAGACTTTATACTGATTTATGGTTGAATACTTATTAAAGAAATTTTACAGTTTTGGATACGTTGATTTGCTGACGTTTGAATCTAAACCGTCAGTAGGCATTGATAATGCACAAGTTTTAAAACTATTAAAATTAAATGTGATTTTTTTGCCCCTTTAGTTGATGGCTTCGTGTGATTAGCACATTTAGCCAGTGTTAAAGTAATTTTTCTTACAAGTAATACATAAATAAACAATATTTCTTTCCTGTATCATGATGATGATTGATAATAGAAATGAGATGTGAGAAATGATATACCCCCCAACCCCTCGAGTATCTCATTAAAGATGTGGGGTTTTACTAAGTCCTAAGAATTTGAAAAGTGATGTTGCACTGTTTTGTTTTATTTCCCAACACTAATGCACACTCACGAACACTTAATAGTCGACATAACACAAATTTTAGAAAATAAAACAAAACCGCACACTCTTCACTTTCCCGCCAAGAAGTCCCATTAAATGTGTTACATAACAATTTTCAACAGATGAGATACACACAACGTGGATTTAAATTAAAAAAAAGATTAAATACGAAATGGTTCAGTATATAAAACCAAAACTAAGGTGTAACGTGAATTCTAATAAAAAAATAAAATAACTGTTGAAAATCTTAGAAGAACTCATGAAGAAAGCAAGCTGCCACAAATATTGTAGGTTTAACTAACTGTTACAAAAAATCAATTACTGCATGAAATTGCATGATAAATGCGATCCTGATTATAATAATTATGGCGCATTATAACAATAACAGTATAATTAATATTGTTGCAGACTCTTTCAAAAACCTTTTTATTACTTTTTAAGTTCTTATTTTTATACTTTTTTTGAATATTGACATTTTTATAGATTTTGCTTTTTGTCTTTGTTCTTTGGCTGTCTTCTGTTGTGATTGGTATTGTGTGTGAAAAGTTAATAGAATATAGAAAAAATCCCACTTATTTCCTGTTTTTAATCATTTTAGTCCATTAGTTCCTCCCATTAGTAGTTGTCGTTTTCAAATATAAATAAAATATATTTTTATTTAAATTAATTGAATAGAATATTTATCTTAACCACTCATGTGTTCTGGTTACCACAGAACAATTGAATTCTATTGTGTCTGGGCCCGAAAGCGTCTGTGTATCTACGACAAAACGCATAAACGTCATCAATTAAAACCTTGGTTACTGTTAGTGAAAACAGATGCATATAAATGACTTCGATTTATAAGACAATGCATCTAACATATCAAATTGCTTTAAATCAATCAGGCAGCATTGTTATGGTTAAAGGTATTAATATAATTATCTTAGTGTCACTGTGCAATTCTATATATTAATTGACCTATTTTATCATTCATAGCGGCTTATGGGAACTGTCAGTTGAATACATTTATGACTGCACTAGAGAAGAGAATGGTTACAGTTATTGCTTAATAAAATGCATAGTGCAATAATAAAGTATGCAATAGTGCGCATTGCGCACGCAAACGTAAAAGTTAACAACGCTTATGTTAACTGGTATCTACTAAACTATTGTAGATTTACGTACATTAAATAATGTTGTCATTAAAATCAGTTTTCCCAAAATTAAGGAATTTAAAAAAAAATTATATTCCTAAGCTAAGTTTGTGGACGTCTAATATATGCTTGCAGTTATTGAATGTATAGACTTTGTCCTCAAAAATTAACCAGAAGGATATAATGAAGATACTTAAGAATTGACGGAAGATAAGATGACGTTTCTCTCTTTAATAAAATAATTATTTTTCTGTTGGTATGCAATCCTAATCACTAGTTTAACTAACTAACTAACTGAGTATTAAAATAAATACAGGAGACATTCGAAACGATTGACGACAACGACAATTGGAAAAGTCACCCGAATTGCAAATTGATCAATTGAGGCAAGGTTTCTGCATTTAGCTAGTGTCAAGTGCTAAAACTGGTTTTTGGATAAGGGTTATTGATTCGTCACAGAAAAAAAAGTATGTGTAAATTTGCCACACTTCTATTTTTATGAAGTAAATTTGTCATGTTTTAGTTTGGACCTGAGACAAATTTACTTATTATTTATTTTTAATGCATGTGACAAATTTACTTTCAATGTATGAAGTGTACAAAAATGTGACGAACTTACTTTGTAGCTACGGTTTACGTGGGTAATCGGAGACGCGCCCGCCGCGTGCCGCGGAGCCGGCGCGCCGTCAGCACTTTATAATTATTGATTAGGTTAATAATTTTAGTTATTACTCAGACGTCGTCACCAGTAGTTGCTACCAAGCACACGACCGATCACCATAAATCGCGCGTGCTCCTACCATTAATCATTACTATTTCACCATTCCAGTTTTTTAGTTATTTGTCAATACAGTTTAATCCTTTCTTACCAGTGACTAATTTATCTTACCAAACTTCTCGAGACGTACAAACCGTACAGTGGCAAATGTACAATAACTCTTGGATAGGATAACAAAAATTGAAAGTAGGGAAACGGTTTCAGAACAATCTGAGGCAAGTAAGTCTTCTTTCTCAAGGTATATTTTCAGTACGTAAAAATAGCGCAGTCACTTCTCTTTATATAAGAAACAAATTATCTATGAATATTTTTAAAAATTCCTAACTAGATCTCTATCACAGAGGTCAATTCCATGATTCACGAAACAATCATGATAATGAAATCACCCGTTGATCTGAGATGCTCAGACCACCAGTTGAGGCGTCTGCTAAGTAACGTAATCCTGATAACAAGCAAGATGTGACCGTCGAGTACCCATATCCGGTAACTGCATTAACCTCAAAAGTACATCATAATTATAGAGCGATAAGGTAACTTTTTGATTCAAGTGTCTTCATGTACTGGAAGATACTTATGGTGTGCTGGACGGTAGGTGGTCCAGGATATGTCTGACAGTGTCGTGTCAAAAATACTGGGTTAAACGCAAACACTGGCTCATAGTTTGCGATGACAGTGATTTCGTCAACACGGCAAGATTTGCATAATGATTGGACTTTAGCACTGTATTAAGTATCTATAGGTTATGTTGGGTTTAGCAAATTTTCCATGAACAAGGATAAAACCATTTATCTGATTTATAAAGACATTTTTTTTCATTTTGATATGTATATTTTATTTTATTTTATAGAAAACAATATATGACTCGCTATTTTATTGTGGTATATTACACAAAAATGATCCCTATTGGCAGACACTTGGCTTGAACATACCCTATCATTTGATTGGCAGTGGCAGGTATGTCGATGAAGATTCCTTGTGATAATGTTTGTGTATTTTCTCCTATTTTTTTACTATTAATGAAAAACATCCTTTGATCAAATAAATAAACCATAGATAGCTGTATTTCGTATCAGTCTTATTTAAATATTTAACGATTACATACCTACTGCGTAATCACTAAGTAGTTAGATATAGTTTATCAACAGAAAAATAAAAGTAGTTCCTAGTTAACACCTATGAAGTATTTCCGACATTAAGATAAACGGCACTATTATGATAATTATTAAGAAAATGCTATTTTAAGCTTACTGGAGATGTAATTAAAAGTATTTTAATTTATTTTACTGCAGGCGATAACGCCTAATTTTTTGTATAACTTGTACCAATATATTAAAAAATATTGACATCAGTGTTAAGGCCAAGCCCAGGTTTAACGATGGAGTTAACTTAGAAAGGACTCTACATCTATTCACTGTTTATATACTCCTATGTCCAACTTCTCCGGAGAATCGAGGTACAGTTTCGCAGATTGCTGGCCTATTAAAAATCTCCGTGATTGAAGGCCACACCAACGGCTTGAGGAATCACGAAGATTCTAACCACCTATAAACCCGATAACGATGTTAAGGCCACAGGCGGCCGGTGTCGAACTATCTCTTTTAGCACTCTTAGCACTCCATTCGCAAAGAACTCTTTTGTTTAATTACTTAGCAAGACTGGCATTTGTATTTATTTTCTATAGGAGCTCCTAAATGAGTTTCTGGCCTAACTCTTTTTAATAGATGACTACGTTCTGAACTCGTGATGGGTTATTAAAAATAAATTTTGACGATGATACTGATATTGACTTTACGAATAAAAAAGCAGCAATCTGGACTGCTCCTGAGGGTTCCGATAATAAGACCTATAAGGTAAGTTTTTTTATGTTTATAAGCGCAAAACTTAACTAAACAAAAGCGTAGCATAGTGTTAGTTTCTTCTATCAAAATAGTTGTTACCTACTTTTACATCACTCACTATCATTCTTATATTACTTATTATAATAAAACAAAATATATATTACTCCAAATGCATTAGACAACCGTACCTAAATCCATTTTTTTTTCTCAGAGTTTTTTACCTACTCTGGAATCTGATTAGATATAAAGTGGGTATGATAAGAAGTCGCGATCCGCGGCCGGCTACTGTGTACTTCACCGAAACCAATATCTCCGGCCAATCGCGTCGCTATTCATGAATTATCACTCAAATTAATGGCGTGTAAGTTATAAATGGCTGCCGGATTAGGGCCGATCCGTTTTATTCCTATTTTACCTACCGTAAAGAAGCTTCATTGAAAACGTACACAAATTCACAGGAGCATCGACTAATTTTCCCTAGCTCTATCCCTTTCGTTTACACCACGAGCTCCTGTTGCCCTCTCTCTCTGGCAGCCCTCCTCTCTGACGCGATTCATCATCATTTCGCGGTTTGCTGGTTTTCCATTCACGTCCTGCTATCGGCGTTTGCCGTATACAGCGTTTTCTCATCGGATTTATTCATAGAAATTTCACCTGTCTGACTAAAACAATATTTCCATTTTGTATAGCTATCTTTATAAGTTAGTAAAAACAAATTTACTGCAACAGTGTCGCGTAATCACTCCCTCGCGTTTTCAGATAAGATAATTAGAACTCCACGTGCCCCAATTCGTACGGAGTTTCGTGTTAGGAAAAAGCATTTTTACCTTCTTGGGAATCCCTAGACGGCCTCAATTAGTATTCCAAATAGCCACCGACATATCGTACGCGTACATAAATGCAAAGAGTGGACCGCTCTCGAGGCACGAACGGCGCATAACTTTCGCACAGCTGACTCCACAGAAGCCATCTTCGATCTTAAACTGAAGTGTGTAAGCACCAAAGTTGTTCGTCGCCATCTCGAGACTTCGTCCCAGACGCGGTTTCTATTTCACCCAAGCAATAACGGACTTACCGCTGTTGTAAGTAGGTTCAAAATGATGAAGTCGCATCATCCAAGCGTGGAGTGCGGGACTTTGAGGCTTATGGTAATTGTAATAAAGCGGAGTGCAGCAGTTATGGGACGTGAGAGGTTCTAGACCAAATCCCAAGTAAGCTGTAACTTCCTTTTGGATTTTCGGAAGCCATTTATCAGTCTGATGTGGGCGTCTGGAAATTTTTCATGTTTCGTTATTGCAGGAGCGACATGACACGTACGCTTCGAGGATTCCTCTCGTTTTGTTTATTAGCCACGTAGCTTTCAAGGTTACAGGCGCTATTTACATTTCTCTACTTGAATATTAGGACAATGGGTGAATTGTTACATCGTTTTCTGAAGATGAGTCAACGTTCCATTAAGTTGTGTAAACTAAATGTGAAATGAAAAGATAGTATGTATATTTTATCACATTCTAAAGCAGTTGCAACTAACATTGCAACCGAGTTAGAGTTAGTTAATGGGTTAAGTACCCATACATCTCAGTAACTAATCCTAACTAGTAAGAAATCACTCAAACAAACAGCGATAATGGCGCGTTCAGATCATTATTACAACTTCAAGGAAATACTGAACATCTTAACGCGTATTAAAGGAATTTGCCGATGATTTAATAACTGCTTTAAATCTTGTCGAGCATTAGACGACAACTTCAAAAGGTTACACATTAATACGTTTCAACGGATTTATTCTATAACTCTAACATATTGGTAAATCATCATCTAACATCAGAGACTTGGTGTGTCCCTATAAATTAGTGTTTATGGCTGGTTCGCGGTGAGGGAAAATAGTGTCCCAGACCGCGCGTTACTAAAAGAATAAATCATCCAACCCTACCGCTCGCCACAAGCAAATTACGCACCACCTGAGGCTAAAAATGCCCCGCGGAATTATTACTAGACATAGTTCAAGGGGAGGCTTAATTGATAGCCCGTTCGGATTTCTTGGGGAAGCTCGGCAGATTGAAAGTAAAACAATGTTGCAAACAATGACTTGATACTTTTGTTAAAGTCACGTTTAGTATTTATTGATGTAAGTATTTTTTTTGCTAAGTAGATTCGTAAAAAGTGTTTTTATTTCAATTGATGTATTTAAATAACGTTTTTTATGGGTTGTATTTAATCGATCACCAAACTAACCTAACCTAACCCACAAAAAATACTAAGTTAGCACCTAAAAATACAAAGTTAGCACCTAAATTACTATTTAGATGCTAACTTAGCATTTTAGGTGCTAGCCTACTATTTTTTTGTGGATCAATTTATTATTTCTCGTTTTTTATTAGATGCAGTGGTTGGCTTGATTAAATTTATTTATTTTTTAATAAGCCTGTATACTTTTTTAACTCTTCATGAAGGACTTCAACACCTGGCAAATAAACAATTCGTAAAAAAAAATCACCGTTTACTCAAGCCAAATATGATTCTTTATAAAATCACCCGTTCGTAATCACGATACGAAAGAGATCCAACCCTAACCGAAACACAATGTTGGACCACACCGCAATATTAAAAGAGATCTAAGAAAATAAGTCGGGGGTCGCGAAATTGGTGGCCAAACGACTATTTTGCGGTGAGGGCCGGGTGAAAGTGTTCAGAAGGCAATCACAGCTCCCATATGGGCACAAATTACTTTTCCTATTCGGAACAGATCCACTGCGATGACAACTGGGATGGGGTGCCGCGATTTGGAGCATGCGGTTTGTTTGTGATAGGGTATCATGGACCTACCGCACAGCGAAAGGGTTAACGAGACATTTCTTATTTGTACGTTTGTTGTACAAAATATCTAAGGAACGCCTAGTTATTTGTATGTAGATGTTAACCATTTTCATAATTGAAGATTAAAGTTTGTATATAATTTTAGGTGCTTTCGAAATTCTTAATTTTGTTTAAACCTTTAAGTCCTGGCTACAAAAGTCTGCCGCCATGACAGCAATTATAATAACATTAGTTTTCCTTCAGATAGAGGTCGCGGGTGAACTGGGCTTATATCTTCGGTGTTACTTATCTACGTGTGGAAAGTGTCCTTACATTACACGGTAGGACGTTTTCCAATATTTTGACACTGGACACTGAAAGTGAGTTAATAAATGCCCTTACTGAGTTTCTTGCCGGTTCTTCTCAGTACAAGGTCTCCCGCCCTGTGTAGACTTACGAATCGATGGCATAGTGACATTCATATGAGCTACATGTAGCCTAAACTTAATACATAATCTTGAAATTTGAATATTGCTCTGTACTCTTTTTTTATTTAATTCTGTACTGCAAAATCCATCTCGAAGTCCAAGTCTTATAAACCATTTGTCAATAGATCCTAAAGTTTACATCTAGAATTAGTAACAAAAGTGATCTGTGAAACTTTTGAACTGATGTGGAAAATTCAATGTAATAGTAAAACCAAGTAGCAGGAGAGCATGATTCTGTAGGAAGTCAATTTTGTTTGTCTGGCTTATTCGTATAAAAAATATACGTAATAAAAGTAATGTCGGTGCAATGCATTATTAAAACAATGACGGTTGAGCAGAACCATTCCGTCGGATTAGAGATGCGCTGGTTAACGGCCGCCATTTCGTGTATTTTCAATTTGCATAAATATTAGCGGGAGCCACAACGTCATAAATATATTAGTGTGGTGATACAGATTTTATGGTGATTACGACATTATAGCGCGATCTGTCTGGGGTGGGAATGCATTAGTGCGCGCAGCATACGGACGGCTTTGCGCTTTGTTGCTAGTTCTGTTAACGATTTGATTGACATCTGTTCCGTTGAATAGTTTAGAGGTTATAGTTTATGCTATATCGTAGTGGTACAACCCTTGTAAAACTTAAGTGTACTTTGTAGTTTATATTTTTTTTAACGCGCAAGATTTTTGTTAGGTTTGCGATCCTGCAATTTCAGCGGCTTGGAGGATGGTCTAGCTAGACTCTCCATGCTCCTGCATTGTTCATGTTGGAATGCCTAAGCCGAATATTGGGACAAATGATTCACGCCTGGGAGTAAAATCCGATTCATGACAGTATTTCAGAACCCATATGTTGAGCCGTTCGTCTCGATCACAATCGTAGTAGTCGTTAACATCAACTGACCCAAATTAGCCATGTGATATGTTATGGAGCACAACTCTCCATATGCATAGGTATACTAGGGACGGCCCAGTAATTGTCCCATATATATATGCTGATGATGTTATATGCCAATACGGCCAAGGAGGTAAGTAGAACGCTTCTCCAAAGGGAAACGCTTACGCTCAAGTCCTGAAGATTTTTAGATCTTACTTAATTCTGGTGGATCCCAGTTTGGGTATTAGGTATGTTTTACCATATGACCGCTTTTTCCTCATAGATCTTACAGTAAGAGAAATAAAGTCATCTCAAGCTCTTTCAATGGATCTCCACGATGAAATTTTATCAAAAAATTATTGTCAGCATTAATACTCGTAGATCCGATAATTCAAATAGGTGTCGAGTATTTTTAAACAAAACACAGAGCTTAGATTATATACACGTCAATCTAAGACACAGAGTAACAACACCATGAAAAATATTATCTGAACATTATAATGCCAGTAGACCCTGAGTCTGTAGAGAAACAAGAAAAATAAGCAATCCTAGTTTTTTTTAAATTGCTTATATTCATAAATGAGGAGCTCGATGGCGCAGTGGTTAACGCGCCCGGTCTGCGAGTGCTGTGCTTAAGCAACTTTCGCAAAGGCCGGTCATCGGATGGGTGACCAAAAATGTATCATCTCGAGCTTCTCCGTGCTTCGGAAGGCACGTTAAGCCGTTGGTCCCGGCTGCATTAGCAGTCTCTAGCGTGGTGGTTTATGGCCCTTTCTCCCTATCCATCCATAGGGAAGGCTCGTGCCTCAGCAGTGGGGACGTACCTATATGAGCTGATGATGATGTTGATGATATATTCATAAGTAGTATTTAATATTTGTTATGCTTTAGCAAACTACCAAGACATCATTAACTTGTAGAAAGTAAACAAAAGCAATAAGCCTAACGAGAACGGACATATTTTTCACTCGACTAGTTTTTAAGTTTATTTGACGGACTTTGGAGAGATATTCTATCAAAAAATATAGTAATAATATATATATGATTTTTATGTTTGGCCATGCTTTACAAAACAAAATGAGATTCGAAGATAGCATGCAATACCTATGTAAGCTTGCCTATGGTCCCAAAAAATCGTATCGGTCTAAAAGATTACAGAAATTCTGTTCTCACAAAATCTGTAGTATTAGCGAAATTTCGGTTATTCTGCAGGAACATTACTTCGGGAATAATGTGAAGTCATAACAGTATAATTATGAATAGGGTCGGGAAGACCGAGGTGTCTCATAAAGCGGAGCTATTGTTGCGAGTATTGCGCGTCATATCATATATCACGAGACGAGTAACGCAAACGCCTCGTCACAACGCCGAAATATCAATTATTTGGGGATGTTCATAAGCTCATAGTATGATGAACTGTCGCTACTCATTCTTTTCTGTAGTAAATTGATTTTCAAATTATTTAAATCATTCACCGACATGCAGGGAACTCCTAAGCAGTCGTGTTATGGAAATCGAAAAACAATCACTACACCCAGATTAGAATTCACTGTTCCATAATTCCTATTTATCGTAGAACCTCTAGAATCAAGTGTACAGTGCGAAGTTGAAATCATTCCGGTATCGCCCCCGTATTGCTATTTTTTGACTATCTATAATAAAAAGTTTTTATGAGATCACATTACCGTAGGATAAACAAAACACTATCACTTTTTCAGACGTCATTCACTTTATTATACCGCGACATGTGAATCCTGAAACAATAAATTATATCGACACAATACAATATTTTGTGTACTCCCAAACCAAAACGAGAGTAAAGGGCAGTGCCATTGTATCTGTATTTATTTGGTATTTGGCCATCATGGGCTATTATGCCACTATTTGTTCTATGTCCTTTGTGCCAAGGGTGACAGAGCAACAGACAGCAATTTGTCATAAAATAAAAAGATTTATCGCGCTGTGTACAATGTGCATCTACTCTTTAACAACCGTTATTCTTTCCTTTTATGGCAACAAATAAAATGAGAATAAACGAAAAGTAATATTGCGAACGATGGGGACATTATTTTGGGAACGTATTACCTGCGTGTTATAAAATGTACATCGTTATTATTCTTCAAACACAAAACAGTGTAATGTCTATATATGTAATAATATTTGTTTCTTCTACTTAAAGCAAAAATTCTGCTGTCTAAATTCTGTTTTCTAAAGTTTATGCAAATACTACACATTGAAATGTTTACACTTTAAACAATATCTTTATATATAAAAAATCGCGATAAGAACTATAGTGTTTTTGTTTTTAAAATGCATTGATTTGGTTTATGCTTAGCAGTAGGACGAGCGAGGCTGATGATGATGATGATGATGTTAATAAATAAAATACAAACTTGAATTTTCTTCACGCTTAAGTAATTTAAATTGAAATTAAGAATCAATTAAATATCATTTAACTGGGAAATTAAAGAACAAAATCTTTAAGATGATTTCTTTGTATCTTAAACTTTAAACAAGCTTGAGATTTAAAAAGATGTAACAATACGTTTTAAACATGTTAAACAATATAAAAGGCGTATTGAACACCTTTAAATTAATTCTTTATAAGCTAATACTGGAAAGGTGTTTACCGTAACGGCCTATAAATGAACCCACAAACGTCTTAGACCCAAACAATGACAGTGAAAGTGCAGAAAAAGGGTCCGACTGACCGTTCTAACCGGCATCGGCATCGGTGACATATGGACCGTCGCAAGGGTTACAGCGGCATCTGTCACCCACAATCAATCATTCCTGTAGTAAATACTATCTGTTTGTACTGTGGAACATTGTTTGCCGACACTGCTGCCGATTTCACGCTGCGTTTTGTCATTACTTGACTTTTCGTTATTTGGCACGATTAATTGATATCGATGTCGGTAATCCTTTTTTGTGTACCCGTTTGGTACTATCAGATCAGATTTTGGTAAAATTATATATTTTTAGAAGGCGTTGGTTTTTTTTTTTTTTTTAAGTCGCACTGCTATTGGTAATATTTTTTTCAGTTAACATGATAAGATAATGAGGTAGCGCTGTAAGGTACTCTAAGTGGTTACGAAAACTATGCTCTGTGGCAATTTAAGTCCGTGGGACATGACTTTATTTGTAGTAATCAGATTCAATTGTAGTTTTGTGCCACCGAGAAGACCGTCATATTTATATAAATGGAGGGTTGATTGAGACTTTTTTATTGCTATTATACTACGAGTATATTACAGGGATGCTTAGCTTTCATTTCACCTGATGAAAAGTGACAATTTGGCCGAATGCCTTAGCGCACTTCACCCAAATCCCCAAATAGGTACTAAGGGTATGTTCCGATATATACTGCGAGCACTGTCCAGTGCTCTTACTGGTGAGAAATTTGTTCCGTTATGGACTGACAGTATACTGCCGCAGTATCCTAGGGAATTTTATGACGTCATATCGTTGCCATTTTTGTGCTGTAAGCACTAGCGTTTTCGAGGTAAGGTGCTCTCAGTGCTTTGATCACGTGATCAACAGCGTCCAGAAATGATGACATGGATGACAGCCTTAGAGCATTTATGACAGCATGGATATAACAGTATACTGGACTGCGTTCCATTTTAAGCAGTAACTAGTATAGCTAACTATAAAGGAACGGCTTCGCAGTATACTAAATTGACGTCACACCTTACAGTGCTCGTAGTGCATATATCGGAACATACCCTAAGAATTCTGGCTGAAGTAATGAACTGGCTGCTTGCGTACTTTTTCATCGATACCATAAAACCTTATTTTACGCAGAAAAAGAAGTGAATTCGAGATTCAGCTGCATTACATTTTAGCTAAGCAAAAACAAAACACTGTCTCCGCCGAAAACATTTTCGAAATTCATGAGCGTTTCGCGGGAGGGCGTGATCGCGCCCCGCGACAGATGTCATGCCATCCGCCCCAAAAAAAACCGGCAAGGAGGCGTGGTAGCAATAAATTTTGTCAAAATATGCTGCGCGACCACTTCCCATACCTCCCCATTAGAATAACAGAACAAATCGGCTTAATTTGTTAACAGCCGTCTAGAATGCGTGTCACATGTCTTAGTGTGCCTCAGAATTTATTTGTTCTCGCCCTCACTAATTGTCGATGACAAAGTTTAATAGCTCGTGCACATGTTAATAGTTGTTTTCTGGGTTAGAGAAAATGTGGCGAGAAATAGCCCTGAATGGCAGACTAATCCCTGCACTAGTTTTTGTGGGCTACATAAGTCAAGTGAAAAGTCATGATCGTAATTTTAATTGTCAGATGATTACCTACAGATCCAAACTGTAAATCAAATATACCATCAAAAACAAACTTGTAAAAAAAACCAAGTCTCGCAACTCAGTTTTTCTACCGTAAAAAGTTGTGAGATCCATGTAATACTAAGTTCTCAATATTAAAAATCTTTTATGTTTTAAATAAATAGATTGACTTGGCCATCGCATGAAAACACAATTTATCTCACAAGTAATACATATATTATATTAAATTAGATTGTTTAGTGCGATTGCCAAGTCTATCTACCGACCGAAATTGCAAAATATTTGAATTTTTCCTTGATTTATACACTAAATACTCATTGTATTCTAAATTTGAAGCTTCTATGTCTGCTAGAAGTGCCTTAAAGTTTTGATGATCGGTCAGTCAGTCAGTAAGTGACAAAATTAAGAAACTTTGACTAGTTATAACTACTGGTTAAAATTGAATGAAATTTGAAATATACTGTGTTTTGACTAGTTATAACTCTTAAACTACTGGTTAAAATTGAATGAAATTTGAAATGTGTTTATACAATGCCTGCTTGGTTACTGAAAATTCAGGCTTCTAGATTCATCCACAACGAAGTTATAGGGGGTCGAAAATGGCCTGAACTGTTTCGAGAAAAGGATGGTACGGCCGTGCCGCTTTTTTGCTCGACTTGGCGGGGGTACTGCAGTGCCCTCAGATAGGTATTTCAATGTTAACTTACATACTTGGGGCGAGACATTAATTCGAAGGCGAAAGCTCGATTAATAGGAGATAGTTCAGCAATATTTTACTAGTAGAGTCGCTACTAACACTATATTTAGGCAACCAAGAAATAAACTTGTATTTTTATTCTATTAATAAAGTTAACTTTAAACTACCTTGAGCAAGGTAGTATTTTTTTTATCAGAAAGTTACCACAAATTCCTAGAAATAGTCAGCAACTAAAGTCGTTGAACATTTGTGAAAGCGACTAAAGAGTGTTAAGGGTGGTTACAATGTTATTATGACAACAGTACTCAAGTCATCGTTACAGACTGTACCTATGAGAATCAAAGCCGGTATCTACCCTTTTGGTACAGTGCGAAGTTACTTAGCTCTTTAAAACATATTGTTTCTATGATAATTTTTTTTTTACAAAACAAAACACTATCTTCAGTTTCCAGACGTCACTTTATTATGCCTCTACATGTAACTTATAAATTATATCGACACAATACAATATTTTGTGTACTTCCAAACCAAAACGAGAGTAAAGGGCAGTGTCATTGTATTTGTATTTATTTGGTATTTGGTATAATGGGCTATTATGCCACTATTTGTTCTATGTCCTTTGTGCCAAGGGTGCCAGAGCAACAGACAGCAATTTGTCATAAAATGAAAAGATTTATTGCGCTGTGTACCTAAGTACAATGTGCATCTACTCTTTACCAACTTTCCTTTTATGGCAACAATTAATATGAGAATAATCGAAAAGTAATGTTAGCCTTTTAGGGCCAGGCACAGGCTAATGTGATGAATGGCCTTCATCACATAGCCTGTGCCTGGCCCTAAAAGGCTAAGAACTCAGTAATGTATCAAAATATGCAGGATTTTAACCTAACCTTGAGTTCTATCTGACGAAATGTATGTAATTGTTTCCGAAAATTGCAGTTCTACAAAATAAAAAAGGTAAGCTTTCTAATATTATAAACATAACTGCCCACTGTCGTTTGACAGTAGGCTTTACCTATTCAAATTACTTACCTATTTTAAAAAAAAACAGTATTTTTGTAAATTTCGTTTGTGTTCAACTATGCAAACTTAGCAACATATCGACTAACAACAGATTCGATAACGATTAAAATATTAATTTGACCTACAACTGCATCCAGTCATAAAAAAATTATGTTTCTTTTTTTTTAAATAATTTCATTTACGACTGAATTATGCAAATCACTAAGCAAAAAAGCCAACAACAAAAAAAATCGTCGCCCGCCTTCAAAGGTAAGTGACAACGGTACCCCATGCTGCACGCCCGTGTATAGGGTCTGCTATTTTTTTTCACGGGCAAAAAAAAAAGCAAAAAAAAATAGTTTATAGTGACGTCGGCGACGGGACAGACTGTGTGGCTCCACCGCGTTTTTTTCCACGTGTTTTTATTTGTGATAAATCACACCTACTTAGCAGAGCTCGAGATGTTAGTTGATGTAGACAAATATATCTCGAGATGCGGTGCGCTTTTGTAAATTTATACGACACACAATTTATGGTGCAGAACTTTTTGCGGCGGTCTCATTTGTAAGGTTCTGTGCCGTTTGCTGTTTTAGCGAAATTCTGGTACGGTCAGCATAAAATGGCGCACACTTTAGTACTATGTCGTAATAACCTTACTAGAAGATGACAAACGCCTGTTTTATTATTTAGTTGCTTAACGAAGCACTCGGGGATGCAGCGACATTCGTTGCCGACTGTACTATACTCTACCTTTCAACTCCTATTGGAAAACCTTTAACTTCTTGGCGGGAAAGTGAAGAGTCATGTCTGCGGTTTTGTTTTATTTTCTGAAATTTGTGTTAAGTATGTGGAATATTAATGTGAAATAATGGTGGATTATTAACGGTTAAGTGTTAATGAGTGTGCATGAGTGTAGGCAAATGAAACAACAGTGCAACGTCACTTTTCAAATTCTCTCAAGAAGTCCGCCCGAGGACTTAGTAAAGCCCCACACCTTTACTGAGATACTCGAGGGGTTGGGGGGTATATCATTTCTCACTTCTCATTTCTATTATCATTCTTCATCATCATACAGGAAGGAAATATTGTTTATTTATGACACATGACACATGTTGTGGTTGTCTTCTATAAGTATGTTCTGTGTTTATTTGTAATGGAAAGTGACCTGCTATGATCAGGCATTTTCCAATATTTTTGACGCAGTAAGGGAGAAAAGAGCTGGACACTTGCTGAGTTTCTTGCCGGTTCTTCTCAGTACAAGATCTCCCGCCCAGAGTAGACTTACGAACCGATGGCATAGTGACATTCACAAGAGCTACTTGTAGCCTAAACTGAATAAAATGATTTTGAATTTGAATTTGAATTTGAATTACTTGTAAGAGAAATGACTTTGACACTGGCTAAATGTGCTAATCGCACGAAGCCATCAACTAAAGGAGAAAAAATAGTTATAAGGTATAAAAAGTATAAAAAATAGGCTTGAATATGTTATTTTGTCACAAAATAGATAACACCAATATTTTATGCCTCGAGTTTCAATTTGGTAATTTTTGGTTTCTGTTGTCTAATAAAAAAAATAACCTCGAAATTCTAACCTATCACGTGACCTACAGGAGTAGGGCAGCTAGTATCCTCAATCATTTGAATAATAGGGTGAGCATTTATCCATTTTGGGAAGCAAAAATAATATTTGTACAGTCATTTAATTTATTTGGTACTTAGGCCTAGGGTCTAAAAATTATTTCTGGTGAGCGTTTAAATTATACCCAAAAAAATTTAAAAGTATAGGCACCATAACTGGTTGTTTCTACAATTTTGATAATGTCACCGTCAGATGGTAGCAAACAGTCGCATTCCAGCGGTGTGTGCGCAGGAACGCGTGCCGGAGACGCGAGCCCTCCAGATAATCATTATTATCTCGGCTCTTGTAGCCAAATATTTGGACTGGCTTATGGCTACATGATACATCCAACACAGTAACTTGGCCCTTCAGATGTGTCTGGCTTGATATTGAAGTAGAATTGCAGGCGCGAGCAAAGAACGTTAAATTAACTTCAATAAATAAAATTAAAAAAAAAGATTTCATGTTAATCCTGCATTATTTATGTATGAAAGTTTTTATGTTTCTATTACACAAAGCTAGGAAAAGCCGATGTACTGGAACTCCCAACCACATATAATCCTAAACAGCCTTTCCGATATATTCAAAAAGATAAAACTGACGATGAAAATGTTTAAATAATAACGTAGTAGGAGAAATATAAACCCTTCATAAGCTCGCCTAACCCCAATGTAATTAGTTCTTCCACCATTTTTTTTAGATAAAAATAATAAGACCGTCCTCGATTTAGCGGGTGAGCGAGGTAAAAAAATGTCGGTAGCGACAAAATCAACGAACGGCGGCTTTAGCAAGATTCCACAAGACCTGCTCAATTTAAAATTAAAGCCATGAAACGTGTTTTTCGCCTATTTTATAAAAATCAGGGGATATGGGAACAATCTTCGACGGATAAGCGCGAGAGCCGATGATACCATACGCAAAACGTTACCTAAAAAGGGTGTCGATGGAATGAAAGAAATGAGACTTTACTTTTTTGTGTAAAATATTACGACATACGCTTTTCAGTTTACCTACAGCGCACAACCAGTCAAAGTCTTTATGCTTAGGAGTAATATAAACAATCTCAGAACTAGTCAGCTTAACAACATTAATTTGGAGGTCTCTGTATTATACCTACACCCCCGTATTAATAAACAAAGTGTAAGCTTGGAGTAGTTACTCCGTGTTTTGTTCCTGTCATGTAAACTTCATTTCATATTATAGTAAAAGAGACAAACCACGGAGTAACTACTCCAAGCTTACACTTTGTTTATTAATAAGCCCCACGATGTAAAGAAGAATCTGTATTTCAAATACAAAAAAAAAAATATTTTTGAAAACCAAATATTAACCTAAGTTCCAATTAACCTAAAACCAATTTTTTTTTACTTTTTTATTTATTTTAGGTGCTAATTGCTACACTGAAGCTAAATTAAATACTTATATAACACAGTGAAAAAATTAAACGCCTACCCGACCCAGCCAGGTAGCATAGCGGTCAGTGCATCCGCCCGGCGGATTGCGGAAGACCCAGGTTCGATTCCTGGTTGGGTCGGGTAGGCGTTTAATTTTTTCAGTGTGTTTTATAAGTATCTAAAACCAATACGCTAACTCGGAATCATTCAATACCCAAAATGTCACAAAACATAAATCATACATAGATTTTTTTTAATCAACAACAATAGCGAGATGACGACAGCAATCATCTAATGAAGTAAAACACAATAGGGCTTTAATAAATAAAATGCGTTGTACTTTAATCCCCATTTAAATTCAATGGCGCACGAAGCAAGTGTAGGCCCTAATCATCGCAATATAATGCTTCAGATACTTCGAGGGGTTGTTTTTTTAGGGTGGAATAGAGATGGAACACCTCTTCGCTAGTTTAAAATACGAGTGCGAGAGAGATAGTGCATCAGCTCGTCTCAGTCGAATTGACTTTAAATGATTGCCCTTTTTTGTCTAGCGGTGATGGATTGCAAATGATTGCGTTTACGCCATCGCCAGCCTCACTAGCCTATGAGCTGTATCGAAGTGTGCTCTACGTTCGACATCGCATCGTCGATTTAACATTTTCATGCTTATCATAACAAATGCAAATGTTGAACAGCTAGTCTGTTTCCCATGCGTTGGATCTGAAAATTTTATTTTTTAAATTTAAATTTGGGAAAGAAACCATTAACTTAAAAACATTATAATTGTACATAATTAAGAATTAAATAAATTAGTGAACTTTTTTAACTTTTGGTTTGAGCTCCTCTTTACGTTATACTGATAAAATTTTTAACAATCAAATTGTTAAGAATTTAACAGTCAGACAATGACATTATCATGAATATACATTATCATTATCAACACCTATCAAAAAAAGAAAATTACACCAATTTATTAATACAATAAAACCAGTGCAGTTATTACATCTGCTTACACAAAGCATGCACAAAGTAAAAGTAGATAGTGTTGATAAATTTGCATAGGTCGGACAAAGCCACTATAGTACCTATAAGTACCTATAGTTCCTATTATTTGGCAGTGCACCTGACCCGGTATGCCAAAGGGAGCGAGTCCTGTTTTCTTAATTTAAAAACATTGTTTAAAAGTCAAAAGAGAAAGCAAGTAGAGACGCCTACACATCAACCTATCCAAAACTGTAATTTTTTTTTTAAAAACGTTCAACCACATGCCATATATATAAAGTTCAAAGTTTGATAGTTTGTGGTAGTCTACAAGCGTGTATGTGCAAACCAATTATTGGAATTAATCATCATCATCATCTTAATCATTATAACATATTTTTTATAAATTCAGTAGTCTACGTGCCGTACAAATAAACAAAGAATAAGGTCCGAATAGTTATTCCGTGTTTTGTTCCTGTCATGTAAACGTCATTTCAAATTAGAGTAAAAGAGACAAAACACAGAATAACTATTCGGACTTTATTCTTTGTTTATTTGTAAGGCACTATAAGTACAAATCAATTATTACACATTGCACAAGTAAGTAGTGTGCTTACTTACTTTAAAAGTGGTCTAAGTAGAGCCTCTTTCGTGCTATTGAATGTCGATTGCCCCCGGGAGCATGACTAATAGCGTAACTAAACACAGCGGGGCGCGCTTCCCGACATAGATGTGTTACTAAAAACTATCAGATTAGACGACCCGGCACCCCAACACAATTTGTTTACATTATTTGTAGAACAAGTTGATTGGAGATGAATTAAGTGTTGTTTAATGAAATTATTGATAACGTCTGTCGCGAGGAAATTACGACTTTTGGAATTGTTACACTCTTTCCTCCTCGCCTCGGTGGCCGAGTGGCAAACCGCTCGGCCCGATATCCGAAGGTCTTGGGTTCAATTCCTAGGTCGGGCAAAGTGTCATCATCATCATCAGCTCATTTTATGTCCCCACTGCTGGGGCACGAGCCTTCCCTTTGGATGGATAGGGAGAACGGGCCATAAACCACCACGCAAGCCCAGTGCGGATTGGTGGTTGTTAACGACTGCTAATGCAGCCGGGACCAACGGCTTTACGTGCCTTCCGAAGCACGGAGGAGCTCGAGATGATACATTTTTGGTCACCCATCCAATGACCGGCCTTTGCGAAAGTTGCTTAATCTCAGCATTCGCAGACCGGGCGCGTTAACCACTGCGCCATCGAGCTCCTCAAAAGGGCAAAGTGTGTTTCAGATTTGTTCGAAGCATAGCCCGGGTTTGTGATCACGAACCCGCATTTGGCAAGCGTGGTGATTAAGCCAGTACCTACCCATCAATTGTAGTGATGACTTGATTTCAAAGAGGCCTTTGCCCAGCAGTGGGACAGATATAGGCTATTTACTTTACTTACTTACACTCATGATTATTTACATATAATTTTACGCAAATATTGTTGCGAACAAATTACAGGATTCGAACCCTCACCCCATGACATGCCGGGTCAGGTGCGCTGCCAACTATGCTATCGTGGTAGTTGGCATGGCAGTGCTCCCGAATTTTTTCAATACTTTGTCTTTTTTCAAATTACTTACACTGTTTTTTGGTAGCAATTATGAAAATTATACAAATTTGTCAATGCCCAGTAATCAGATGGGTGAGCATATCTAGAGCTTTTCCTTGCTTATAAAGGCATGTTCCACCTTTGGTCCCTGTTATCCAAATCCATCAACAAGCATTGTGTAAGCGTTGGTGGGTTATGCCCTGATCTTTCCAAGTGTTAATGTTCAAGTGGGAAGGCCGGAGCCAAGCTGTAGGATATTTCGTCAGCTTAAATCGAAAACCGCTTAACTCCATCGAACCTTATTTTGCAGGGGGCAAAAAAAACTGTATCTTTCTATTACTTGTTCCTAGACCTATTCACGTTTTTCTTGAATTTAAGTAAAAATGTGGTTGCGAATTTAAAAACACAATTAAAACGAAACGAAATTCCGCGTCGAACGATATTAAAAAGTCATTTTCGACCAAATGTGGAGATAAGAAGTTTTCGATCTAAGCTGACGATTTGTATAGACTGATAATACGCCGGTAACGATGCGCCTTTCTTATACTGTTGTGATTACTGAGAATCTGGCTATCTTATCTCTCAACTGATGGATCGCAAGTTACAACTAACATCGTTGTTACGGCGACAAGTTTACTCATAAAACCGCTGCAACTGATGTGCAAAGGTTTTTGCTATACCATATGAGTATTGGCTTAAATCATCACGTTTGCCAAATGTGGGTTGATGGTCATAAACCCGGGCTATGTATCCAAAAATCGATCGATTCCAAATCGATTCCAAAAATCGACGAAATAGAACCAATGTCCCCGGATATCGAGTCGAACGCTTCACCACTGGGTCATTGAGGCGTTTCGTTCGACGACTTGTAAAAAAACTTTTGAAAATTATGTAAAAAGTAGAAATTGCGTTTAAACGTAAAAAAAAAGCTCACAACGCTTCTGACGGACCGCACCTGCGTGCCTGAAAAGGGACAAATGAGCATCGCAAAAATTTACGCTGTCACGCGGGGAATAATAGAGATGACGAGCCGGGGCACGGGGAGAGGTGAATAATCCCTAATTTTGTATACGGTACGGGGTACGGGGCGCGTTGGCGTCACGGCCGCGGCTGATTGCCCCGGTCCGGCGCGCCGTCATAAATAAACTCATCGACATCGAATATCGACTTTTGGCAGCACGTGCACTTTTTACTGTTGACTGTTATTGACACAATGCAATTTTTATTTGTTTAACGGGACGAGACAATTCGTTCGCAACTGTTTGTGAGTTAAATTTTTCCATTCGCTTTAATGTTTTGAGATAACCAGCAATCGAGTAGGTAGCTAGTGCTACATACTTTTGTCGCTTTTATAGATTTTTTTGGTTTAGGTCGTCAATAAATAGAACTGGCGATCACTATTAGTACTTTTTAGGGTTCCGTAGCCAAATGGCAAAAAACGGAACCCTTATGGATTCGTCATGTTTGTCTGTCTGTCGGTCTGTCGGTCTGTCGGTCTGTCGGTCTGTCTGTCTGTCTGTCTGTCTGTCTGTCTGTCTGTCTGTCTGTCTGTCTGTCTGTCTGTCTGTCTGTCTGTCTGTCTGTCTGTCTGTCTATCTGTCACTTTTTTCCGAAACTATAAGAAATATACTGTTGAAACTTGGTAAGTAGATGTATTCTGTGAACCGCATTAAGATTTTCACACAAAAATAAAAAAAAAACAATAAATTTTGGGGGTGTATGATGTACATTACCATGCAAACTTCCACCGAAAATTGGTTTGAACGAGATCTAGTAAGTAGTTTTTTTTTAAAACGTCATAAAGTACGGAACCCTTCGTGCACGAATCCGACTCGCACTAGGCCGGTTTTTTGAGAAGCGCTTGCGCTGTGACGAAGACAACATTTGATGATATCGATGGTAGCTAACGATGATAAGACTGATGGTGTAAACGCACTTCGTTGATAAAAACTCTATATCCATTTTTATGGCTAAAAGGATATCCCATAATATGCCTTCCCGAGTGAGCGTGAGTGACTATCTTCAAGATTAGCAAATTTTTTTTTATTATATACAATTTTCATGTAGAAACCAATTTTAAAACTGTGATCAATGTCTAATTAACTCATCTACCGTAAATAATCGTTTTCTAAAGTTTACGCCATCACTATACTTTGCAAAGAAAGACAGGGAGACTGACTGACAATCTCCTTGGGATCGCGCAGAGAACGCAAGTAGATTAACAAAAGTTGTTTCCTTTCGTCTTCCTTATATAGTTGTTTACTATTTCATTATAACTACAAGCAATAACCATAATGGCTTCAATAAGAACGGCTTTTCATCGTCCCAGCTCCAGTCCATTTCATTTCCAACAAAGTAGACTTTTATTTAAAGAATTTGAATAAAGCATCGCATTCACAAATTCAATCTCAATCGTGGAGCCAATACGCGATCGCGATAAGGAGTAAAATGCTTATTTATTTGCCTCCACTAAATCCCCGGGTCCTATCTGGGATATGCGCCACATATCTTCATAAAAACTCAACTGTCGTCGGAATGACTCGCTCGCTAGAACGTCGTCAGTGAAACGAAAAACGAAAAGTCAACCCCCACGTTTTATTTACTACCCGACGCAGTTTAAAACGGGATTTATTTGCCAATATAGAACGGAATGCCGTTTGTGTTTCTTGAAAATCGATTGGTTTATTGTTTTAATTAAGCATGGTTTCTCGTGTGCAGTTTGCCTAACAGAAGTCAATATACACCGATTATGTTGTAGTTTGTATAGTAACAATCAAACGAGGATATCGGTGGCGATGAAAATAGTATAAATATTGTAAAAATACAAGTCATGTAGCTCATGTTGCAATGGCGACGCGTGATACATCAAATGCTCTAGATGCCACAAGATTGAATTGAATCAAAAGGTTTTGTGTATGTAAAATAAAAGAAACTCTTAAACAAAAGACTTACGTTTTAACTTCTCGAGCGCTTGTGGTCTAGCAGCGGCGCGTGATGCAGCGGCACATGTATCAAATGATCTCTGACACAAGGTTCAATTGAAACGACCGATTTTGTGTACAAAAAACAAAAGACACACATCAGGCTAGATATCTAAAGGTAGCCGCTGTGCAGCTCCAGCTCGGATAGGCAGACCCCACAATTGTGTTATGTGTTTAAAAAACTAAAGAAACTCTTAAACAAAAGACTTACGCTAAAACCACTCCAACGGCTCTTGGTGCAGTGACGGCGCGTGATGCAGTGGCGCGTGCTGCGGTTCGTGGTGCAGCGGCGCCATTAAGCTCGGTATTGCTGAGCCCACTACTTGGCCACCGATTCGTGCAGGTGGCTACCGTGCAGCTCCAACTCGGAAAGGCAGAGCCTAAGATTGTGTTACGTGTATAAAAACAAAAGGCACTCTTAAACAAAAGACTTACGCTTCAACTTCTCCAACGGCTCATGGTGCAGTGGCGGCGCGTGATGCAGTGGCGCGTGCTGCGGTTCGTGATGCAGCGGCGCCATTAAGCTCGATATGGCTGAGCCCACAGACGCGGCCACCGACTCGTGCAGGTGGCCGCCGTGCAGCTCCAGCTCGGACAGGCAGAGCCCGTTCTCGCTGAGCGGCTCCATGCCGGCCGCGAGCGCCTCTTTGTACACGCGTAGGTGAATGGTGACGGCTTGCGGTCGCTCGGGGGATAGTCGCGGGGCGACTGACGTTCACGCGCGGGGCATTGCCCGCTCTGCGAACAAGAGACGCATGGTTAGGGTTGTAGATATATTTTTTATATAAAATAATTAAGGTAACAACATTTAGGCTTAGTTTTATTAGTCTCAACGTGTAAGCATCTGCTGCCGAGCTAAAATTATCAACACGTATTTCAGCATGCAGTGCATCAATCCTCTTATGTTTGTTATAAGCCAATGGAGAATTTTGTTTTGATCCAGTATAATGACTTAGACAAACTCAAATGTTACATTTTTGTCTGTTCTCTCAGTATGTAAGACAAGAGTGTATGAGTGTATGTTTGAAGTAAGCTCGTGTTGGTTGAAATTGTAATGCAGATGGGTTTCTAAAATTGCTAGATACAAAATGAAATATCTATTTAATGCAAATAGTGTAAAACGGTAAGGGTATTCCAAGGAGAGAAATAAAACCGACCCGTGAGAATGTTGCTAATACACCTTTTTTTATATAATGCATTTATAATTTTAGGGTAAAATATTCGCAAACACATCTATTAACCTAATTTCGTAAAATATTTTAAAAAATGGTAAAATAAAATGTTTAAGCCTTGAGAATATCAAGTAAATTTAATTTTTTATTTTGAAGTGCTAATTGCTGCACTTAAGCTGAATTAAATATATATAAAATTTAGTGAAAAATATAAATTGAATTAAGCCTTCCCGGTAGCATAATGGTCAGTGCAGCCGCCCGGATTGCGGCAGACTAAGGTTCAATTCCAGGCTGGCTCGGGTAAACATTAATTTTTTTTTCACTATATTTTATAAATATCAAGTACTTTTTTATACGTAGCACGGCAAATAACTCCATTTCACCTGATGTTAAGTGAATATGGATTCCAGATGCGACGACAACTGGTGCAGCGTGAAAACAACGCAGCATCAGTTATCCTCGCTCTGCCAGCCCACAAGGTGCCTCTTCACGACTCGTTTGAAGGAGCCCATATCATAGGAACGAGAGAAAACGTGAAAAAAAAATTATTACCTACCTACTTTTTTTTTATAAGTTTATATAAATAAATATATTTTTGACTTAACTTTTATCATAATAATATAGATATGCTAATACAAATTAAAGTCCTCCCAAAACAAAAGCTTTAAGCTAAAATAAGCAAGGCCACAGTAAACTTCCGAACAACGGAATAAATCAATGTTGAGTAGGTATCAGCATGATTTAAGGCGAGCGCACACAGGACACTGTTTGAGCTGTTAAAAAAAACAAGTGCCATAAAAACGGTGGCACGTAGATATACGACTTTACTACTTTCATAATTCAAATAGCCGCGTCAGCTGGCCGCGCGACGCTCTCGCCTAAATTAAAACGCCGTAACATGCCACATATGCGGCTTAACTGTGCGTGAAGACATATTTAATTGCGTACTTAATTTAATTAGGAACGTATAGTACATACGATTTTCTTATTTTTTTTCTTTATCAAGGTTTTTTTTTGTTTTAATTTTAAAAAGGAGAAAATACGTATTTGTAACCATGGAAAACAAGGCGTTTAAAATCATCAATATGTTATTGCCTCAGTCAGCCTCAGTAGTTCAGGATTCCGGATGAAGTGCGCTTCCACCTTTGGCCTGATAGTCACTTAACATCAGGTGAGATAGTAACCAAATGCTTAGCCGTAAGACATAAAAAATATTTACTAGTTTATACATAGTGTAAAAATTTGCTGAAAACATTCCTGCAACAAACACTTTCCTTTAAAAAAATATTTATGCTTCAAGTATAGCCTTTGTTACATTGTATCCAATCAGTCTTGAACAAAAGCACTCGATAACTGAATTTGTACTTTAAAACTAATATAATTAATTTAAGATATATTTAATTTAATTTAGGAGCTCGATGGCGCAGTGGTTAACGCGCCCGGTCTGCGAGTGCTAAGGTTAAGCAAATTTCGCAAAGGCCGGTCATCGGATGGGTGACCAAAATTTATCATCTCGAGCTCCTACGTGCTTCGGAAGGCACGTAAAGCCGTGGGTCCCGGCCGCATTAGCAGTCGTTAACAACCACCAACCCGCACTGGGCCCGCGTGGTGGTTTATGGCCCGTTCTCCCTATCCATCCATAGGGAAGGCTCGTGCCCCAGCAGTGGGGACAAAAATGAGCTGATGATGATGATGATGAATTAATTTAATAAAATGGATAACTAAAAATGACATATCTAAACGGCTGCTCTCAAAACTATGCTTTTTCCAAAAAAAATTACATTCAATCCTACACACACTGCGTTTTCAATTTAAACAGCAGATCGGCGTTTCAACTCGGCCATAAAAGACCGTAATGGGATAGAGGAAAAAGTAGGAAGAGCCAGACATAAATGATTTATAGGTTTAATTGCCATTTCCACGCCGCCACCTAGCGGCTGAAATTCAATATTCAGCAAAAAGAGAAAGGCTCGCGTCGAAGCGAGAATGTACGCGGTTTATGAGTTCACCCTTTTTAATGACGGAAGATATTTAATTTAAAAATATTAAATACCTCTTCTATACTAATATTATAAAGAGTAAACCTTTGTATTTTTGTATGTATGTTTGCAACGAAGAAACTCAAAAACTACTGGACCGATTTAAAAAATTCTTTCACCATTAGAATGCTACATTAGCGCTGAGTAACATAGGCTAAATAAAAAAAAATTTAAAACTAAAAGTAAACTAATAATAAGTTAATATTTTTGATTACTGGATTTTTAATGTAAAGCATTGACAAGAAAACAAGTTTTTGAACATGTTTTTAAACATGATTATAAAAATATTATTCTACATCATCATCATCATCATCAGCCAACATACTTAAGAGAGTGTGAGTGCACGTCACTGAGTACGAAACGCGTCTACTCTCATTCAGCTCTTGCCAACCACTTTAATAATCACTTACATAAATAAATAATAATAAATAAATGTTTCCCACACTCACACCAATTATCTAGCCCCAAGAAAAGCTTCCTTAGGAAACTCGTTATATGGTTAACTAGACAACGGATAAACATACTTAATATACTTAAATACATACTTATTATACATAGGAAACACCCAGACCCGAAACAATATAGAAAAACAGGTGTTTCTAAATTGATCCGACCGGGGATCGAACCCGGGACCTCAGAGATAGCGACACCATGAAAACCGGTGTGCAAGCCACTCGACCAAGGAGGTCGTCAAGTCAAGTCAAGTCATAAAACGCCTTAATGTAAAAACGCTAATTTATTTTACTTCCCCTACGCCCTTTTTTAAAATTTATTAAATTCAACAATAATCATATCTTCATATCTGAACATAACCAAATACAAGCCACCCTAAAAAAAAACACTATAATTAATTAAGTAAGTATTTAGTCGTTGATAGATTAAAATCTCAAACACTTTTAAATAATTTAAAATTTATAAAGTGGTAACTATTTCTTATTAATTTACAAACAGACGGATGTTTATTTCTCAAAATATTGTTCTTAAAACGCTATAGCATTATGTCAGCACAAGCTGTACTAACGTTAGAACCGCAAACCCAAAAATAAATATCAATTAAAGAAAACCAAGTAGCCAAGGCGATAATAATATAAACATTCTGGTTCGCATAAGAGATTTTAATCTTAACTTGGTGGTGAGTAATTGGGCAAAGCTAAAGGCACCGATTGAGCGCTTGAGCCTCTGTTATCCCTTTAAACCGATGTAAAGCCTTTTTTAAGCCGAAAGATTTAAGTTGGCGAAAGTGGCTCGCTCTATTAAAACGCCATCTCGTTCGAATTTTACTTCCAAGTGAGATTGCTGCCGTGCCTCCAAGTTTTATCCGTTTTGCCGTTCCGAATCGTGCTCGTGAAAATTCGCGACTTTTGAACCTCATTATGGACATTTCTTTAGAGAAGTAGGACCGCTACTAGGGCGAAATGTTCATTTGTTTTACATTAAAACCTTTATAGTATTTTTATTTACTGCCAGAAGTTAGCTTATATTTACTTGTTTTTGTTTCTTATAGCATAGGGCATTAAAGATCCAACTAAAATGAAATACCTGAAAAACCGGAATATATATTTTGATTGACAAGGAAGTAAATAACAATTCTGTAAGCCGATTTACCAGGAATCGTAGCGATACGGATGCGATAGTTATTTTCCAACTACCGTCTATGCAAAATCGGACTCGTTCGCTTTTGGGCATATCGGTGCGTTGTGTGTAGCTTAAGAGGAAATACTAAGGTCGACTGATTATAAGAAAAGTAGACAAAATCAACGTTTCGTTGTCCCCTGCCTTCTCCTCCAAAACTGGACCGATTTAATTACTTTTTCATTAAAAATTAAAGAAAGGCTTTGATTGTGTCCCTATGTTTTCTCCTCAGTCGACCTTAGTTATCATCAGCCCATTTTATATCCCCACTGCTGGGGCACGAGCATTCCCTATGGATGGATAGGGAGGACGGGCCATAAAGCACCACGCGGGCCCAGTGCGGATTGGTGGTTGTTAACGACTGCTAATGCAGCCGGGACCAACGGCTTTACGTGCCTTCCGAAGCACGAAGGTAAAACATTTTTGGTCACCCATCCGATGACTAGCCTTTGCGAAAGTTGCTTAACCTCAGCACTCGCAGACAGGGCGCGTTAACCACTGCGCCATCGAGCTCCTCCGACCTTAGTATTACCTCTTAAGCTGAAGGTGTTGTAAATAAATAAACAATATGTCTATGTTCGTCACCGTCGGTGACTCCAATGTGTATAAACAAACCCTTAAGAGTTTTAATACAAAATGTATGTACAATTTAAGATTATTTTTAAATGTAAGAATTAAAAAAAATAAAAAAACAAATTACCTATAATAAAGTTCATGGTTTCCAGTCAGGCGTTTTCTTTATTCTTTTCTCATTCAGACATTGCTTTTTTGTCATTATTTAAGAAGAAAATACATCTTGAAACATCTTAAAGATACAGTTGGGACATAAATCTATGACCTCTCATGATCCGGCAAGTGAATAGGATTGCAAAGAATCCTTCCATATTTTATACCGCTCTCTATTTTAATTCAGAAAAAAGTGTTGAAAACTGTATGCTGTTAGTATTGAAGAAGTTACATATTTTTGATTATAAGTTTTATTGCAGTGAAATATTAATAAAATAATGTGTCATAATAATAAATATTGTGTCATCGTGTTATGTGACGATTGATATTTTGCTTATAGTATAAGCATTTTACAATAGCAATAGTAAAAGGCAAGAAAGTTATCTAGAAAAACCGCTGGCAAAGAACATTTATATGTGACAAATGATAATCAATAATACTCAGCACTCACTCCAACCAATCACTGAAACTAAGTATAAACTCTCGATATAAAATCTACCTTAAAACTCGCGATAACGCACAACAGATGTGCAAACTTCATTTGTTTATATCAACTTCATAAAAAAGGGAAGATAAGCGTGAAATTATCAATTTCACAGTTCACATAATTGCACATTCTACGAAAAAATTACAATTGCGCATCCGAGGTCACTGGGCACTAGACTGTCGGACTGGCATTACAGGTAGTATATCTTATCGTTGTAAAACTTTGATGATGCCGGTCCGTAACAACACTTCACTAGGCACCAGATCGTATCTCGCTCTCCACATCGGTCGGCACTAAATGCATGTCGAACATGAGTCGTTACACATTTGACACGATGGTTACATAGGTAAATATTTGCCTCCAGCTATTTGTATCGCGTCTATCGCCGCTGATAACGCCGTTTTATGGCATTGTCAATTGACTGATACTGTCATGTTAACATGTATACTAACATCACTAACACAAACTGTGCGTTCAACAGTGAATTTGTAAATTTTGTATCGTTAACTTTTGTGGTGTGCTAGAAAATGTACCAGTTTTAATTAAAATATACCTTTTGATATTCCGTTTTCAATTAAAAATGTCGAGTCCTCGGTACGCTTGTGGCGACGGACGTCATGTCGAATTATTATCTGTGTGTTATCAATTTATCAAGCAGATAAAATTATCGTTGAACAGATAGGGAGCGGAGCGCACCGAATAATTTGTGTTAACCAGAATGAATCCCTGGAATGCTTCACAGAATTTTTGTTGCTACATGCATTTGGTTATTATTAAGCTTTGTTTCGGTTTGAAATAATTTCCGTAGACTGATTACAAACTTGACATGTGAATTGTGCGCCTAGTTTTTTTTTTTAAAGTTTTAAAAAATATTTAAGTACAATATTCATGCTTTCGAGAGGCAAAGTATTCTTATTTTTTAACCATAATTAAATAATAATAATAAGACTGTAACGCTCCTTTAAATATATCGGTTTACTAGTTTTAACTTAATCTTAAAAGTGGAAATGAATTGTTCGTCAGTGCGTCTTAATTAAATCATTTAAAAAAAAATCATCAATATTTTATAGTTGCTAAATTAAACGTAATTTAGTAAATAATATATAAAATATCCACTCTCTTAAATATGAAGAAGAAACTAGAATGTTTCAAATTTTAGAACCAAAGTTTTTGATTCTTTATCTCTTTTATTTCCTTGGTTTCAGTCTTCAAATAACTTAAACTTTACTTGTAATGGCTACCCAGTGGTCGAAGTTCAACCGCAATTCATATATTTTTTAAGTCTAAACGTTATTGTACTGGTAAAGAAGAGTTGAAAAAACTTTGTAATATTTTAGCTGTATTATTATTATGTATTTTATGTAGTTTGACATTGACAGATTAATCATCAGCGTCATGCTTTGATTTTTTTTCATAAATAATCTAAATAAATTCATTCTAGAAGATTTAGAGTGAAATTCACTCCGCATTAACTTCGCAAATTTTTTACAGTTTTCATACACTGTAAAAACAATGTTTATTTCGTTTAATGTATTTGTAACACATATTATACACAATCTATATCCACTTCTTCTACATATAAACTTTAAGAAGGTATGTCCAATCTTATACTCCTCCGTGCGTGCAGTGTTAGTTAATTAGAGGTACTACTTTTTTATATAAATCACCTGATATCAATATTAGTATGAAATAAAATAAAAACTTTTTTTTTATTTAATAATAGTGTATAATATTTTTATTTTTTATTTTAATATTATTTAATACGTAAAAGAAAACTTCATGTCCCTTTTTAAGCATATTACACGCACGGAATACTCCGTGAGACTTGGTAGCAATAAAGTTAATATGGCGATAAAGACCTATAAAATAAAGTGTTCAAATTATTAATTATGAAACGATCATATTTCAAACATGAATTTTTACAAATAAATACCTACAACTTTGAGCAATAAAGATTGTTCTGCATAATTAAATTTCAACACCGGTTTTATCTCTGTTTATATTTTTATCTATTCAATTACCACCTTTTAGAGCCTCAAGTCATACCTGCCGATACATTTTGAAATATGACTTTCTTTATTTTGAGATATATACACTTCTTCAATTTATTCAAATATAAAATTTTACATAGATACACATTATTACACTGCTGTCTTATTTTTTTTATAAAATGGACTGTTTTTGTTTCAACATTTTCAGTACTCTTAAAGTACTGAAAATTTGGTGCTACTAACTTTTCACCATACTATTTTAATTATATTGATATGCAGAGAGTTTTTAATTTATAAAGAACAGTGAGTCACTCGAATCCTGTTTTCTTTTATTTTATTAGTTATATCCAGGAAAATATAACACATTATATTAGTAGTAGAGTTTGATAATCTTATTTTAATAATAATGCAGCCTTCAATTCCAATTAGTAGGTCAACAAAAAAAAATATGGCAACACTATTATTTTTATTATTACCTAATAGAAAATAAGGATACATTTTTTTAAATTAAAGTGAAACTCTTTCTATACACAAAAAAAAACTAACTAACTGGCGCAGCGACTCAGAGTGAGTCTTGTCCACTATATATAAACGGCATTGAAATCAATTTCTGCTATAATAAAGCCTAAAATATGTTAATTGATTATTGACTGTAATCCTATTGAAGCAACTAAGTCCGACGGATGTTAACCGTTGAGCAGCTTATGTTACGGGTATTCGATATACAAAAATCGATATTTAAAAATATCGATTTTACCTTAGTCTTAATATATCTTATCAAACCGATATAATAATCGAGTCATCAAATATCGATATATAAATGATCAATATATTCTATTTGATACATAGAATATCTTATCGAAGTTTAGTCTATGGTTCACTTATGTAGTAAAAGTTTCTGGCTTTCATGAAAATCTGTGAATGCATGCTGTCATATATGTCAAGCAGCGTACAGTTGCGAATTCAAATGTTAACTAACTGTCACAAAGTCGGGTTATATGTTGGGTGACCAAAAATACTTCCGAGTCCCTCCGTGCTTCGGAGGACACTTCGTAAGCCTGAGTTAATGAACGTTTATGAGCTGATGATTAGGATTATGATGCATCGCTAAACAAACGCTAATAATGTGAAGGGATTATTACTACAAATAAATCACATGGGCATTGTAGACATTGTGCAAATCCAAGGTTTGCCTTGCGCCGGATAGCTGCTTATGAGCCGGAGCAACACAAGGAAGATAATACTAACATATCTAAAAATGACAATCAACTAACAAACATTGTATAAAATTTTTTTTTTTAATATTGACTCGTCATAGTGATCACATCCTGCCTGATGGTAAGCAGCCGATGCAGTCCAAAATAATGAAAGCGCTCATCACCGTGGAACAAGCACGGTAACAAGCGCACCCATTCATGACGGCCTGCATAAATGCCGTTTCACGCCCCGCTTAAAAGAAGTAAGAGAGGAAGTACAACATATTATGTATGTATGTTAACTAAAGTATATTTATATGGACCATCGATGCATGAATTAAATAATTAAAGTTAAGTAAATAGCGACTTCTTGGCGGGAAAGTGAAAAGTCATGTCTGCGGTTTTGTTTTATTTTCTAAAATTTTTGTTATGTCGAATATTAATGTGAAATAATGGTGGATTATTAACCGTTAAGTGTTCGTGAGCGTGCATGAGTGTTGGCAAATGAAACAAAACATTGCTACGTCACTTTTCAAATTCTCTCAAGAAGTCCGCAAGAGGACTTAGTAAAGCCCCACATCTTTACTGAGATGCTTGAGGGGTTGGGGGGTATATCATTTCTCACCTCTCATTTCTTTTGACATTAATTATCATCATACAGGAAAGAAATATTGTATAAATAAGTAAAACTTGTACAAATTACTTTGACACTGGCTAAATGTGCTAATCGCACAAAGCCAACTAAAGGGAAAAAAAAAGTAAATAGCCTATATCTGTCCCTCTGCTGGACAAAGGCCTCCATCATTGTAATCAAGTCAATACAAATACAATTGATGGGTAATGGCTTAATCACCACGCTTGCCAAACGCGGGTTTGTGATTACAAACCCGGGCTATGCATCGAAAAATCTAAAACACACTTTGCCCGACCTGGGAATTGAAGCCGGGACCTTCGGGTACCTGGCCAAGCACTTTGCCACTCGACCACCAACGCTGAATTCAATATACTAGTGGTCACCCAGTGGTCGAAATTCGACCGTAATTTAATTAAGGCTGCACAGATTGTATCCTAAGCAATGAAAAATTAAAAAAGATAGAATGTGAGTTTGGATTCGCATTGACAGATGTCGGCCGCATTAACGACAAACGTGTGTGTCAAATACATGGTAGTGTGTGTAATGTTGTTTTTGTTGATTTAATGTATTTTTATGCATAATTTAAAAAAAAACATTAACATTCGGATAACCTGCTCTAAATAAACTATAAGTGTGCGAAATTTCATACTCCTCCGTCCGCGCAACTTTCGTAAAAACGGGTACAAAGTTTTTGCTTCACGTATTAATATATAGATAATTATTATATTCTTTTTCTTACTTTTGGAAGAAAATCTTTTTCAAGCTCATGTATGGGGATAATTGATAGGCCATTACTTCAAATCCCTGACTAACATTTAGTGAATGCTGTTTTTAAACAAAACTTTGGTAGGTCTGTACTTAAAAGAATAGTTAGGATAAATATAATATCAATATAATTATCATTTTAATTACAAATTAACAATTATTGACATTATCATCTCCTTTATTTATTTTCTTTCTTAAAACTAGATTTTTACAATATTTTAATATAAAAACAATAAAACATTATCACATTATTTTTATTATTATTTTTAAATACCCACATACAATTATTTTATTAAATTTTAAAAAAGTATTTCTTGAATAACTCAACTATCCGGTACCTACTTTAGTAAACATTTGTAGCAAAAGGTTTTGTGTACTGCTTAAATAATGTTCAAAAATTGAATGGAATTTCTGGCCCTGAAAAATAAAAACTTTTCTATTTCATATATGTTTTTCTATTTTCATGACACATACTTTTTATATTATTAGTGTTATCATATCACGGTCAATTATTTGATACATAACATTTTATTATTATGTGTAATGGTTACGATATCTACTAGTTTCAGATTATTTAATTACATTATCTTATAGTTGATTTCAGAGCTATAGGTAAAAAATATAAGCATTTGCCTTTATATTCTGCCTACAGTAGTAAATTAGATAAACGTTCGGTAAATTCATTAATTTGGTTTTTGAATAATTTGAGGATACACAAATACAACAAAACAAAATGGTACATATTTAGGTGTTATCCTTATAGCTGCTTTGGAAATAAAAATTGGTAACTGTGTTTTACCCATTTTAATTACGCTCAATTCACTTTTTATTAGAACATTGGTTTTCAGGCCAAGGAAATTATTATTAATGACCAGATTCTGTAAAATTATAATACAAACCTGTAATGCAGATATAAACCCAAAAAGGTAAGTTTACCACTGTTTGGGTTTCATTGCTTTATACCAATGTTTGGTTTGTGTTTTAAATCTTTATTAAATAAGATTTTTGCAAAAAATATTGCAAGCGTGAGCGGTTTTCGTTAGTAGTTTGGAATTAATTAATTAACAGTAAAACAGTACTTGGTATATAGCTTAAGAATCAGATTTACAGTAGACATGGAAATGAATGGTTGAGTTACAATAATAACGTGATAGTTTTTTGTTTTTGTATAGTGTATGTTTTGTAACTGGTTTCTTAACATGTAACATCAACTTCATTAAGCTTTATCAGGTGCCTACTGCATTATGTTGTCACCATAGTCCATTTACCAAGCAGACATGACACAGATAATTTAATAACAACTCATACTCACTGTAACAAAATAAATTAGGCACAAGGTATTAGAGCTGGTTTAAGTTCGGTGATTCCACAGAAAGTTGATTTTCACAGTGTGTGTACATGAAACCCGATGATATCCGTCATAATCTGCTACAAGCCACGGGATTACGCGCGTCCACGCGCGGCCAGCCGTCACCCACTAACGTAAACACCAGAAAACAAACCGTATCCGAATCCGAAACCGATAAATCAAAGCGCACG
>OY720032.1:15093614-15130612 GCA_963082485.1 Eudonia mercurella | reverse complement strand
CCTATTATATATCGCTAGTTTAACATTATCGTTTGTTAAACGTTAAATAGATAACTATAATTGTTACGGAGTAAATACTTATTTTTAGGTTTTATACTTTTTCTTCTTTTCTAAATGTCATTTTCTTTTGTTCTGTTTTTGTATTTTATTGTCATCGTGGTTGCTGTCTTATTTTGTTATTTCTCCTTCTATTAATTATAATTGTACGTTTTACTTTGCCTCTTATTCCTTAATACAGTCCACCTTTTCCCTTTCGCCTTCATCCGTTATAATATAAATATTCTTTATTTAGAAAATAGTTTAAATCTTCGTGAACTAACAAGAAACATAAAAATGACACCTATTTTAATAAGTCATAGTATGTGTATTTTGATTGTTGTTGTACTGTGCTGTATTGAACTCACTGTCCTAATACAACACAGTAGGTACTTATCATTAGATTAACAAATAGTCATACATTTTTTACAAAACTAAAAAAACCAAGGTTTTCTATTATTTTAAGTTGTGAAATAAGGTACCAAGGTGTATACGGGTAAATCCACGTGGATGAAAACGCGGGCAACATGCTTGACATAAGTAAAATTATCTAAAAAAATAAAGAAATAATGTTGTGTTTTTTAACATTTTCCCATTTATTTATTTTTTTTTACTGTGCAATTTTGTTTTTCTACAAATAAATAATAATAAATTCATCACATAACATGTACCTAATTTAGAATGAGAAATTTTTGCAACTTTAACGATGTGTACACATTTTTTCTAAAGTCCTGATGTGAAAGTTATATTATTAAAGTTACTGATAATCTGACACTGTATATTTTTATTTAATAAACCTTTAGAACCTGATATAGAAGTCAGATCTCCTGACTTACCTACATATAATCGTGTACGTAATATAATATATCTGTTTCTTTCTTATCTTGTAAAGTTTTGTCGGGAGTAACTAAAGGTTTTAAAGGTAAGTTAGCACTTCCGGCTAACGGATAAATATTGAAAAGTTATCGAACCTAAAGTGCCAACGCTCTAAAGCTTACTTCATATGAGGCATTCTGCTTACTGTCATAATATTTCAAACTGAGAGGTGCATGGTTTGATTCCTGTCATCATAATGTGCAAAGTTTTAGTATTCTTCTAAATATTCGACTCAGTTTGTCTAAACAAAGACAAAACAGACAAACAAGAACTTACACTAATGTAAGTTCTTTTAGGCGATGTCAATGATAATATTAATACGGAGTCGTTATATTTATATAATTGAATTACCATTTGTATGTAAAGATATTATCATCATCATCATCATCTCAGCCAAAAGACGTCCACTGCTGGACAAAGGCCTCCCCCAAGGATATCCACAACGACCGGTTTTGTGCTGCTCGCATCCAGCGGCTACCTGCGACCATCACCAGATCGTCGGTCCACCTTGTAAAGATATGTAAAGACGAAAATAGAAGGATTGCTTAGAAAGTGTATGCTATATTATGTGACTTCATCATTGGTCTTATCATAGCTTCATTTACCCTTCGTACGATGTTACCTCTGTTGCGGATTACAACGAACCAACGACAATATTGTAGGCTGAATGCATTAGAATATATTTAAAAAATATAAGAATAATATGTACGAGTAGTATAAAAACAGTACGTATATTTTTATGTTTGCATACACAATGTCTAGGTAGCTTAGCCAACGGTCTGAGTATTGGACCGGTAACCCAAGGTTCAATTCCCACTCGAGTTTCCTGAGACTGGTAGATTTTTTTTAGTAAAAATGTTATAGTAAGTATGTTTACTTTTGTATGGTTCCACACCTAAGTATATAAAGGAGATGGTAAAGGCAAAGTCCCGTGTGTTGCCGGGTGTAAAGAATTGCACCACCCCATCTCTTCCCGTGGGTGTCGTAGAAGGCGACTATGGGACCATTCCAGAGGATGGGCAGCAGCGTCTCTCTGTGATTATTCTCACCTTACTGCGATCGCCAACCCGCCTGCCAAGCGTGGCGATTATGGCAAATTCCCCTCAAAATGATTTATTCCTGAGGGAGGTCTTTGTCCAGCAGTGGACGTCTTTTTGGCTGAGATGATGAAAGGCAAAGTCACTGGTTATGGTAAAACAAACACTAAAGTTTATTATAGACACGGAACTAAGTAATATTAATAACAACGGTTTAGTTTATAAGTAAGTAAGTAAGGTCTAATGGTATTGTGAAATTGTATGATGAAATTGTACGTATGGCACACACACGCGAATGGTAACGATACTGAGTATGCACGCGACTGGTATGATAGCCGATGCTCTACTGAAAAAGTGAAAAAACTATAACTAAGTAAATCGCCGCGCAGTGCATAAAAATGCTTATGACGCTAAACGCCCGCGGCGCGGTCAATGTACGTAACTCGTACACTTTATTTAGTACACTTAATAAAAGTCCTGCGCAGAAAGCTCATATGCTTTTATTAGGTAAGTCTTCACGTCAACATGATGTGGGACTATAAGGATATGTAGATCCACAATTTCTCGCAATCAACGCGAGCATCTCTCTGTTCAGCTACGGCCGCTTGAGTAGATAATTACTCGTAGGTAGAATAGGTAGGATATCTGAAGAATGTATTCAAAGGTCTCGGCGGATGATCCTAATCAGCTATGCTATTCAGAAATCAGCGCAGCCTATCACCAACGCAACGTGACGTCAACCCAATAAGCTCAATTAGAAGACTTGAAGGGAGAGCCGTTTTTCATAATACTCCATTACCATCATCGCCACTCATCATCAGCTCATTTTTATGACCCCACTGCTGGGGCACGAGCTTTCCCTATGGATGGATAGGGAGAACGGGCCATATACCACCACGCGGGCCCAGTGCGGATTGGTGGTTGTTAACGACTGCTAATGCAGCCGGGACCAACGGCTTTACGTGCCTTCCGAAGCACGGAGGAGCTCGAGATGATAAATTTTTGGTCACCCATCCGATGACTTGCCTTTGCGCGTTATCGATCGCCACTCCCAGTCCCTCTAATGAACTCAGTGCTCCCGACCTGGATAGTCATCATCATAATCAGCCCAATTCATTTCACTACTGGACAGATTTTTTTTTGTGTGAGGTTAATAAATGTTTTTCTTTCTTTATTTTTTTTTTCTTATATGCCTCTCCTAATGCATGCCATTGAGCCCTATCTTTGGCTATTCTCTTCCGTTGGACAGTTAGTATGTGTTATTGTGGTCTACCGATAGCATCTGTAGTCTAGTGGTCAGGACGAGCTCCTGGTTTGATTCCCAGCGGTGGGCACATGTTTGTGTACTCGGTTTGGTTGGTGGTACGGCTTGTTTTTCCTCCTTGCTAGATATCACGGTTTTATCTAAATATATCACCATAACATCAATGTTAGTAGCATTGTGGTGTTCCAGCAGTTGGATTTAAAATAGCCAGTGTCTTAGTAGTTGAGAATTCCAGGTGAAGTGCGCTTCCATCGGCATTACAATCACCTAACATCAAGTGAGAGGATGGAAGGTAAAATATATATATCGTCGCTCCACCGCGCCGCGCGCTGGATGCCGTCCTACACTACGTTTGCCAAGTCTCGGTGTACACTCCATCAGAACACGTCTACACCATCGGTCATCGCTCATTCATCTAGATATGAATAGTAAATTAAGACACTGAACCACAATCTGCCATGCCGCCTCGATTCGGGGAGGTTAGTGATTATGACTGCTACAAAAGTCCCTTCTCTACATCAAGAATCGGTTCTTGGGTCTTGGGAACCACGACTTAATGTAACTTCTTCAGCAAATCATAATTATTAAATTCAATCAGCCATATTAGGACCCAGCATAGCAATTGCATAGCTTTCACGACTATACTCAACCATGCTTTTCCTCTACAAATTTCCATTCTTTGAGGATCACTGTTTTTTTTTTTTTTTTTATTCCGAGTCCCCCGACGTGGGTCAGTGTCGGATCACTATGTTAGGATAATTAATAGTGATTAATTTATTAGTGACACAACACAAGTGAAATTACTACATAACATTTAACAATAAGTAAGTGGCACTAAAAAGGTGCCCGCACAGCATCATGTCAAGCCTCCTAGATTATAGGAGAACCTGGCGCTGGTCTTCCGCGAACACCTTAGTAATTTGGCTTACAAACGTGTTTATGGTGGCTTACTTCTAAACAGTGCTGGTTCAAACTTTGCACGCTTTAAACGGTAATTAGGTAGATAAGATGGTTGAGGAGCTTAATGGCGTAGTGGTTGACGCATCGGTCTGCGTTTGCTAAGGTAAATACACTTTCGCGAAGGCCGGTCATCAGATGAGTGACCTAAAATTTATAATTTCGAGCTCCTCCTTGCTTCGGAAGGCACGTAAAACCATTGGCCCCGGCTGTATTAGCATTAGTTAATAACCACCAATCCGCAGTAGGCCCGCGTGTTTGTTTATGGTTCGTTCTCCCTATTCATACATGGGGAAGGCTCGAGCTCTAGCAGTGGGTGTATAAAATGAGCTGGTGATGATGTGATGATGGTGGAAGCTTGCCCAACCACCAACCAAATCGAATACAACCACGTTCCCCACGCTGGGAATGGAACCCGGGACTTTTGGGTCCACACAAGCGGTTTTCTTTTAGGTCGAAGCGATCTTCTTTTAAACGTGCAGTATTAAAATTTGGAATGCTCTATACTTATAAAACAGTTGCATGGAAAAGTGTTTCTTTTTAAAATTTAATAATAAATAATGCATGAAAAGCATATTATACTATTCTTATACTACTATTCCACACTCGTATAGAATATGTAACACCTAACAGTGCGTTGACACTAATAATAAGGCCGTCTGCGAACGGAGGCTATTAAGATCACAGGTAGATTAGCAGTGAGAACATAATCCGTGAACGGCCCAGAACTTGACCGACATATACGGACATATACCGACATACAACGTGTAAACACACGCACGCACACGTTTACATATTGTACTATTGTACCTGTATTGTTTATGGAACGTTGAGCTTTTATATATTTTATATATGAGGAGCTCGAATGCGCTCGATGGTTAACGCGCCCGGTCTGCGAGTGCTGAGGTTAATCGACTTTCGCAAAAGCCGGTCATCGGATGGGTGACCAAAACTGTATCATCTCGAGCTCTTCCGTGCTTCGGAAGGCACGTAAAGCCGTTGGTCCCGGCTGCATTAGCAGTCGTTTACACCAATCCGCACTGGGCCCGCAGGACAACGGGCCATAAACCACCGTTTATGGCCCGTTCTCCCTATCCATACATAGGGAAGGCTCATGCCCCAGCAGTGGGGACATAAAGTGAGCTGATGATGCTGATGATGATGACATATAGCTTTACAGGTTCTGTGTTCACAGGGAGACAACACTTACCGCACAAGGAAAGAAAATTAACTTGAGTAGATTCTTATAAAGTGTAGCGTGCAAATCGCATAAACTTTAAAAAGCAGTAAAAGACTATAACTTAGGTTAAAGAAGGCTCTTTCTTAGTTAACAGGTTCCATCGTACTCCACGTTTTTACTTTAGCGACTTTGGTCTGTGTTATAATATAAGACGTTCATAAGAGCTTTTCCCCAATCCGATCCGAACCCTTCGGAGAATCTAGTAGGGCACGGGGACGCGCACTAGTGCGCGATGCCGTTCCCTCTAGAAAACCTCCGAAGGTGGTTCGTTTCACACGGCTTGAGGGACCCTTTACGTTCCTCGCCGCCACCAAACAAGTCTAGTGAAGCTACAAATGCCGTCTGAGACAATCAGCAATCTCTCTCCAAAAAAAAAGTCATAAGAGCTATTTGTAGCCTATATAAATGATTTTGAATTTGAATTAGTTAGCGACAATTGAATAAAGACCACCTGTTTTCTAGCTGTCATCCATTAAAATTTCAATGAAATTTTTACATTATTTATGGCGACAATAACTAATGTCAAACACTGGGTTTAAAGTGTCGGACACTGGGTTTAAAGTGTCAGACACTGGTGTCACTACGATACCTAAACCCATCCTTTTCAAATTAAAGTTTTCGACCGGCCATGTCAAGAACCAAACTGCGCCAAGCTGAAACTAATCTAATACTCTTACCTTATTAAAACTGGCCCCCGTGTGGTGCCGGGGGTAAAGAATTGCACCACCCCATCTCTTCCCGTGGGTGTCGTAGAAGGCGACTATGGGACCAGAGGATGGGCAGCAGCGTCTCTCTGTGATTATTCTCACCTTACTGCGATTGCCAACCCGCCTGCCAAGCGTGGCGATTATGGCAAATTCCCCTCAAAATGATTTATACTTTTATGATGATGCTGATGATGATTAAAACGGGTAGGTTAAGTATACATAAACTATACTCTAGCCAAACTCTATAAAGAATACTCGATACTCGATAAAGAATTGGTGTGAGTGTAGGAAAGCTTAAGCTACACCACCACCACACCAATTATCTAAGCCAAGAGAAGCTTCGTTATGAAACTCGTTAAATGGTTACTAGACAACGGTTAAACATACTTAGAATACTTAAATACATACTTATTATACATAGAAAACACCCAGACTCAAGACAATTTAGAAAAACAATAATTTCTAAATTGACCCGACCGGGGATCGAACCCGGGACCTCAGAGATGGCGACACCTCATGGTGTGTGTACAAACCGGTGTACAAACCAAATTAGGGTCATCACAAAACTGGGCAAAAATGTTTTGTGTTTTTCGTATTATAACTTAATTACTACATTTTACATAAAAGATATTGTAAGACTTATTATTCTCAATACACGTCTCACTTAAATCAGTTGCTCAACGTCGGTAAAAACGTCATAATACGAAGAACGTAATAAAACGTTAATTATTTTCACTTGTTAACCCTATTAAACAAATTTCATTACTAAAATTGAGGTATTCTAAACAATTCTGTCATTATAAACTAGCATTCCAAATGAAGATGACTCTAGTATCCATATGGGGTCGATTATCTTAACTACCTCTGAAATCTGCAGCGTAAACAGTGCATTTGCAATGCAAAACAAATATTCATTAACAAATTGAATTGACGTTAAAGAAAATTTGATTGTAACGCAGCAGTTGATTAATTTATGTAATAAATAAATTAATGAATCTTCAAGTGCAGATTTTTAATTATTTCAAGGTAGCTAAAATTAGCTAGTAATAAATTATTCAATCACATAGGTTAAAACTAAGCTAAGATTGTACCATGGTTTTTAATTTAGCAATAGTATAAAAGAGGTTTTGTTAGCATCATATACTCGTACATAAACAATATCCAACCTCTCAGAATTAGTACATTAATATTTACTCACAATTCAAGATTTCGAAATATAGCGGCGATTTGCTCCCCTTGCCTTCGGCTCTCGCCTCACATAATTTATTCCGTTTGAATATTCAAAGCGACTGCTCCTCAATACTGCTTTAATTTTCTAATATAGCAATAGGAACTTGCGAGATGATATTTTGCGAAAATCGTGGCCAATTGTAACGAATGAAAGGGTAACTGTAATTTTATGTTTTAGAAACTATTCAATACACAAAGAACGATATTGTTTATGATCGATAAGCTAGTGTTACAGAAAAAATATTTTATTAACTTGTATATTTGATTTTTAGAGTTCCGTAGTCAACAAGGAACCCTTATAGTTTCGCCATGTCTATCTGTCTGTCTGTCCCCAGCCTAGCTCATAGACTCTTAGTACTAAAAAGCTGTAATTTGGCATGGATATACATATTAACCACGTCGACAAAGTGGTGAAGTAAAGTTTTGAAAAATATTTTTTTTAGGTTACCTCCCCTACACGTGAAGTGGGGATGTAATTTTTTTTTCTTGTCTACCCCATAGTGTGAGATGTCGTTGGATAGCAATTTTTAAAATATTGTGGGTTTGTGTAAACAGTTTTTTGATTGAGGCATCCTTTTGTGAACTATTAAGCTTTAAAATGCAAAATTTTGTTAGTCCCCCCCCCTTGCCAGCCAAATGGTTGTTTTTGGATACGTGAAATAATTCACGGTAGTTGTATATATGATGAAGTTAAAAGGAAAACTATCACAGCTAAGTAGGCTTTACAAGTTTACAAGTAACAGTCGACCAACTTATAGTACATTTTGTACTTGGCGCAGTACAAATTCTCTCATCTCATTGGGAACTACTTACTTAAATAACGTTATCAGGTGTGTGAAACCTGTAATATCTACATTTAGCTATATGAGCCATCGTTAGCCGTGGTGTAGCTAGATATAGTATTCTGAATGCAAAATTCAAAATAATAAAAATATTGTATATCTGAGTCCATGCGATAGGAGCTTTACAAACTTCTTCTGCTTAAAAATGCTGGGCAAAGTTCAAAGGCAAGCGACGCGCTGGAAGAAAGATAATATTGTGGCTACAAAACACCCGTGAATGGATAAACATTACCAGGGTTCATTAACTATTTCACTTGACGCAGGACTAGAGAGAAGTTCGCTGACCTGACGGCCAACCTTTAGTAATGGACCACTTCAAGAAGAAGAACTAAGAAGTAGATATTCTGAGCGATAGAAGCCATACAAGCATTTGTAGCTTAGCTTGGTTTTTGGAAGCCTATGCTTTTTCAGTAGGCAGAGCACATTGCTCGCAGGACTGATGACCACTGAAGCGGAACAGTCCTCGAGTGGCGATCACCACTCGTACGTACCGGAAAGCGCAGTGTGGGCAGGCCTTCGACAAGATGGACCGTTAATCTGATAAAGGTCGCAGGAAACCGATGGATGCGAGCAGCACAAATCCGGTCGTCGTGGAGATCCTTGGGGGAGGCCTTTGTCCAGCAGTGGACGTCCTTTGGCTAAGATGATGATGACAATGCTTTTTCAAGCTGTTAAGCCTCCATAGCCTCTATAGTTTAAATTAATTTGTATTAAACTCTCCCTTCAGTGGACGTTGTGGGCTACATTACTGTGAATATTTATTTAGCTTTATGTTATAAAATGTAATGAAACTGTTTGCTGTTCATTAATAATAAAATAGCTGTGAAGAAAGCTCAGCTTAAAGGTGATGGTTTCAATTTCCAGGTCAGGCAAGTGTTAAAAAGCTTGCTATACTTATTATTTATTAACTAATTAAATTTGATTAAATACAATTACAATTTAGAAGAAGGTTGAATTTTTTTCCACTCTCTGCGACTGTTCTTATCTATGCTATCTATGCTCTCTGTGACTCTGCCCAACCTACACATACTCAACAATTATTAATATAATAATTAATTTTCCTGAACCTGAACCGAAACAGTCTGAATAAGTATTTAATCAAAAGTGAGCTTATAATACAAACAATACAATTAAGTAGTAGCGTCCAAGCTATGGCCGAAATCATGGCATCACCACTTCCTAGGCTCAAAGATCCCCATTATAAATCATTTCATCCCTTTAATGAAGCGAAATTATGCAGATTCCCCGACCGATCACAATGAACACGATCTGCCGGCGGCGCGCGTAAGACGCCGGCTTCAACGTAATTCTACGCACTGTGGCCCCATTCAAACGCCACTTTGTTAGGATAAACAATTGAAATTCACGACAACAGTACATTAAAAGGAAATATGACGATCGTTATTTTGTTATACCTTTCCGTTCTAGAACGGAGAAACGCTTGGTTGTCATCTTATCTGATGGGGAGAGACGATTAGGCAGAAAAGTGTGATGCAACCGGAATCGTCTACTCTGAAGAAATGCCTATCTTTGATAAATAGGATTCCGCTAGTTTAATACGGCCATAATCTTGTCTCAGTTGCTTGATTTTGTATTTTTAACCATTAGCGTTAATATTAAATTCAGGCTACCGACACACTGTTGGGACGTTATAATAGCGCGCTGTAACTTTCTGCTATACTCTCAAAGGCCTATACCTACGTTTAGTAGCGCAACTTTCGACGCCACGCTGCTCGCCCCGCTTGTCGCTACAAGCGGGACGAGCAGCGTGGCGTCGAAAGTGGCTGTTAATTCGCTAATTAACTGCATTTATGTCCTCAGTCACGAACAAAAGCATCTTGCGACACGGCAAACGATTTCTAGTTCATTGCGCGTTATATTACGGCAGTCATACTCAAAGGTGATAGAAAGGACGCAATGAACAAGATACCAGTGAAAACCTGTGTGTATGTGAAGATTACTCGTGTTCCCCGCTCATACGACGTGGCAAGCGGCTTTTTAGTTCATTGCTCATTATACTACGGCAATCTTAGTCAACGGTGATAGAAAGGACACAATGAACAAGATATCCAGTAAAAACCAGTGTGTGTAAAGATAACTCGTGTTCCCCGCTCATACGACCTGGCAAGCGGCTTTTTAGTTCATTGCTCATTATACTACGGCAATCTTAGTCAACGGTGATAGAAAGGACACAATGAACAAGATATCCAGTAAAAATCAGTGTGTGTAAAGATAACTCGTGTTCCCCGCTCATACGACCTGGCAAGCGGCTTTTAAGTTCATTGCTCATTATACTACGGCAATCTTAGTCAACGGTGATAGAAAGGACGTATTAAACAAGATATCCAGTAAAAAAACAGTGTGTGTAAAAATTACTAGCGTTCTCCGCTCATACGACGTGGCAAGCGGCTTTCTAGTTAATTGCGCGTTATAATACGGCAATATTAGTCAACGGTGATAGAAAGGACGCAATGAACAAGATATCCAGTAAAAAACAGGGTGTGTGAAGATTACTCGTGTTGCCCGCTCATACGACTAACGGATATCTAGTTCATTGCGCGTTATACTACGGCAACCTTAGTCAACGGTGATAGATAGAACTCAATGAACTTAAAGTCCGCTTGCCGCATCGCATAACGCCTGTGTGTGACGGTTACTCGTGCTCCCCGCTCATCAGTGTCAATAGAAGTATACTCGTAGGTACACTAATTTAGCCCACGACCCGTTAAATAAATCAACAAATGGCGAACGGGTCGCGTCGTCGCCGCATTAAAAGATAAGATCTCAATTTGCGAACTCCGTAGACCAGTCCGGATCCGCCGCTAAATTAATTTTGGGTTCTTCCCGGCGTTTGTTTGTTCGGCTTACGACGCCCTTTAATTACGACTCGCGTTTTCTTAGGCGTTTACTTGCAATTGAACGGTCAAATGAGTTAGCATTACGCTATTGATGACAATAAAAGGATAATTTAAAATACAAATAAAACCATCGTCGCTGTCATCAATGAAAATCGCCGTTCTTGAAAACAATTTAAAAGTTTCAAAGAATATTACTGCATAAGACGCTAAGGACAGTTACATTAACGCATCTGTCACTTTCTCTAGGAAGGGCCGTAAAAACACTCTACTGTATCTAAAATCGACTTTATTACCAATGCAGGTATAACGTTTAACTAAATTCAGAGAAACTAACTAAATCCTACTAATATTATAAACGCGAAAGTTTGTAAGTATCGATGGATGGATCTTTGTTACTCTTTCACGTAAAAACTTCTGAATGGATTTGGATGAAATTCGGCATACAGATAGTTTATAACCTGGATTAACACATAGGATAGTTTTTATCTCGATATTCCTACGGGAATGAATGGAAACTGTCAAAGTGGATGTTTGTTACTCTTTCACGTAAAAACTACTGAATGGATTTGGATGAAATTCGGCATACAGATAGTTTATAACCTGGATTAACACATAGGATAGTTTTTATCTCGATATTCCTACGGGAATGAATGGAAACTGTCAAAGTGGATGTTTGTTACTCTTTCACGTAAAAACTACTGAATGGATTTGGATGAAATTCGGCATACAGATAGTTTATAACCTGAATTAACACATAGGATTAGATAGACGGGAATGAAAGGAAACTGTCAAAGTGGTATGAAGTCCGCCGGGTCCACTAGTTGACTATAATTACGGTGAACGAAAAAGTTCGTATTAAAAATTTGTAAGTCGGGGTCAAATGATTAGTGGATCTGAACCTATAAAAAGACAAGGTAAGGTTTAAATTTATGTAAAGTTTGTCTTAACGCATTAGTGTGGTGAGTGAATATTTTGTTTGGATCAGAAAATTGACAGTGTTTGCCGAAAAAAACTTAACTAATAAGTTTTTTACTTAAACCTAAGTGATTTGCAATTAAAGGAAGTTACATATCTAATGTCACATGGAAAATGCAAACTTTTTGAATTTTTGTTTGAATTGTTTATTCACATTGTACGTACTTAGGATACTCGTATAATTCTGTCATAGCAAGTAACAATCGTCAACAAACGCGTTCTATTAGCAAAACGACCGCATGCAATCAATAAAGCTGTGGAACCCTCGCTGGCTCAATCACACGGCTCGTAAAGCCAACAGCGATAGTTGCACTTACTTCCACTACATATAATTACAATTGAAATTATGGCCGCCTCTAACTACATGAGGAGATTGAGTTTAATTAAGGTAGTACTACGGACATGGGTGGCTTAAGGAAACAGGCGTCTGCGACTCCTTGCTGTTAGGCTCTGTTTACACGACGCTACTTTTGAGTAGCTTCGTTTAAAAAGAGCAATGAAACCAGTTAATAGTAACTAACTAACTAGAATGGCGCAGCGACCCAAAGTGAGTCTTGGCCTCCGATAATAAGAGTCACCATCTGGATCTGTCCTGCGCCACCTGGTGCCAGTCGTCCGCTTTGAGCTCGCGCAAGTCCTTACAGACCTCATCCATCCAGCGGTACCTGGGTCGTCCAACAGGTCGACAGGTCAGTTAATAGTAAGTAAAAGTAATTAATTAGACTATACAGACTAAAGGCATGCGATTTTTGAAACGGTGACTAATTCTCACGCTATGATATAAATTACGATTTTCCTTCTTACTATTACTCAAAGTCACAGGCAACAAAATTTTGACGGCGAAAATTCTCGAACGGTATGTAGGTATCTTGTAAATCAAATTGTTAATAGTAAATGCAAAAAAAATATTACATTTCACAGTGTATTTCATGTCACTGTATTTCATGCATGTGATATTCAAAAATCGCCCCCCAGAATGTTTAATACATTGTTTAATACTTTAAGTATTTTTTTACTGGGAAAATATGGGAACATCTGAAACTATAGTAGATACAGGGAATCTGACTTGGGCACTATTAGGTCGTTTTTTGTAAAAACAATTTTGGCATAGCAAAGTTTTTGTTGAAGTGTAAGTTTGAGTCAAATACATTAATTATTTTAAATGCGGATCAAGTCTGTTCAATATAATAAACATTTATTGTTTCGGAACTGCAGTAATTAATCAAATTCAATAATTTTTTTTCTCATAATAAAATGTTGGAAACCAGTTTGTGATTGACTGTATCGTGTACGAAAATTGAAATGTTAGTGCTGTGACATTGTAGAGACTCATTGGTAATTAACGTTTGTAACCAGAGTTCCTACCACGAACCACGTTCGGCGTGTTGCCTCTCTGTCGCACTTGTAAATTCGTGCGTATGTGTCACGTCGAACGTGGTTCGTGGTAGGCCCTCAGTTTATTTTGAGTAGCGTCGTGTAAGAAGGGCCTTAGTGTTGCGTTATATTTATGTTTTATTCGTTGAAATAAAACACGAATTTACTCACGTTTAATTTACATGTTTTTTTTTATCCTGACGTTTCGAATCTTTTACAGGGTTTGGGCCACAGGGAGACTCCATGTGACAATGTTTCATTTTAATTTGAAGTGTTAGCATAAACTTTTGAAAACAATGTGTTAAGAAGTATTTAAAAAAGTAAGTCTAAGTGAGTTTTTTCAGTGATTTTATTTTTTGCACAAAAATAACTTAGATTTTCATTGAAATATTAAGGGATGACAGCAAAGAAGCTAAATGGTCAGGGTGCCTAGTGCGAGTTTTGTTTACTATCCGTATTCATTCGATTACGTTTACGAAAACGAAAATAGTATGGCATTGAAGCCTCCTGGCGACATACGAGAAGAGTCAAAATTTCGCCATACAAATTCTCGTTTTCGTTAACGTTATCGAATGGCGAATGAAACTCGCACTAGGCACCCTGTAGTTATTTGTTGCCAAAGACATAAATGAGTTGCTGACCCCTAATTTTAATTATCAAAAGACAACATGTCGATAGTTGGTGCCTACCCTACCTCTAATTTTTACAAAATGAACGAAATAAAATGAAATAGTAACTGCCAAACGACACAAAGAGAACAGACGCCCCCGCCACATAGAAAATCAATTTATACCCCAAATGTGACAAAATTAGCGTGTAATATTTCCTGTTACGAATTATAAATGCCCTCTTTTCCCGCCAAAATGTTGTTGCGGGGCGCGAGTGGGGCGGGCGCGCGACGCGCACGCGCCGGTCACGTGACCGCCGCGGGGAATTGGCGATCTCTCTCCAAGTATTTATTCTACAACTAAAATCTCCTTTAGAATTCGTGTCATCCGGATGATAGGACCAACGCCCCGTGTAAATTCAGTTTAGATTTCATCAGTGGCGCCCCCTAGTTTCGCAGTGCAAACATCGCTCCCAGATTACTTAATTGTTTTGAGTGGCATCTCTATTGTTAGTTGAAAGAGTATTTTTTTGTTCTAGAAGTGGGAAAAAAAATATTATTTCAACGTATTGTTTGCATTATTCAATAAAATTTCGAATCATTTGAGATTTGTAAGGTAAAATAAGTAGTTAGGTACTTGCTATTAAAAAAAATATGTGTTCTATTATACAGGGTTTGAATTTAACGCAACTTCGGTTATATAAAAGTAATTTTATTCTTTGCTCATTAAATTCTTTGTTTAATAACTACTTTAAGAAGTCATGCGGCGTGATTAGAAAATGTAGTAAGAGAGAAAAAATAAGAAGTTCAAAACTATACACCTCTGAAACGACGCACAAATGAATTGATTTCAATTTCGTGATCAGGAATAACAATTGAAATAAAAAAAAAAATAGAACTGAGGTCGTTCAACATTATAAAACAATAGTTTACAAACTTACCTTCTAGCCAATAACGGATTTACTTCCACTTTTTCCCTTCTTCCTATGTCATGGGGTTTTTCAAACGAGGCGTGAAGGAGGCACCTTGTGGGCTGGCAGGGTGTGGGTGACTGATGCTGCGTTGTTCTCATGCAGCACCAGTTGTCTTTGCGTCTAGACTTCATGTCCACTTAACATAGGGTGGAGTGAAGTCATTTGCCGCGCAAACTATATTATTATTGTTATCATATTTTTTTTTGGGTATAATTTAAACGCTCACCAAAAATATTTTTTAGACCCTAAACCTAAGTACCAAATAAATTAAATGACTGTACAAATATTATTTTTGCTTCCCAATATGGATAAATGCTCAGCAAATTTTTACACTATTATTCAAATGATTGAGGATACTAGCTGCCCTACTCCTGTAGGTCACGTGATAGGTTAGAAATTTAAGACAAAGCGCAGCGTAGCGATTGTCTTGAATTTCGAGGTTATTTTTTTTATTAGACAACAAATAGCAAAAATTACCAAATTGAAACTCGAGGCATAAAATATTGGTGTTATCTATTTGGTGACAACATAACATATTTGGTCTGAAATGCAGTTAAAAGGTATTCATATATTTTTATTGCATTTGAGTATAAAAATAGAATTGAAACATTTTTGGTAGGCGTTTAAACACAAGCCTTTTTTTTTAATGTCGCCATAAAATTTGTCTGTACGGTCAAACACAACATCAGGTTAAGTGAAGTCATTTGCCGCGCAAACTATAAAAATAAACTTAATACGGTTATCATATTTTTGTTCAATGTCGCAAAAAAATAAGTCTATACGGGCAAACACGTAACACCTAACCGTAACGTAAATAATTAAACTCACTACAGAACGTAACACCATATCGGCACGCAAAAAAGCGGTTACGGTTGGCACCGCAAAAATTTTAACCAAACCAAATAAAAAGGTCGCATTACAATGCATTAACCGTTAGGCAGCATTAAGCCCGGCGATGATACTGACCTGACCATTCATCAACCTCCATTTTAATGGTAATGTGGGATCTAGTGGCCACAGATATTGCGCCCGTGCACCGAAGCCGTGGCGGAAGCAATAATGTTTGCGTAAAAACTTGTTTGCATGCATGCGTACTCGCGCGCTTGCTTGTATGCTAGCTCGCATGCTTGCTTACAAACATTTTTATAGTCACACTAATACATCGTTCTATGAAACGTTACTGCCATGAATGGTTGTCGATGAACTAAACGAAGATAAACAGTTTGATCTATTAAAGAATAGTAATTTGTTCTGGTAACAAAAGCAGATTGAAAAGATTTTTCTATGAAACTTTTTTCGATGGAATGAAACATTAGGTATGAAAATTAAAAAAATATGTATTAAAAAAGTAGAATAATTTTCTGTAATATGAATTGTCATGTGCCAGCGATGTCACTGCAGGTGTGCCCCAGGGTGGTGTCCTTTCTCCTTTCCTTTTTTCGATATTTATTAATTTCCTCACTCCACTCCTTACATGTCAGTTCCACCTGTATGCTGACGACCTGCAAATCTATTCTCAAGCCTCAGTTGATGATATTGTGGGTATGATTGCTAGGCTTAATGCTGACCTTGGGATTATATATGATTGGAGTCGAGCCCATGGTCTAACGGTCAACCCTGACAAGTCACAGGCTATCATCATCGGGGGATCTAAACAAATTGCAAAGGTGAACAAAGTGTCTATCCCTACGCTCATGTTTAACGGTCTCTCGTTGAACTACGGTTCCGTGGTAAAAAACCTAGGAGTACTTTTCGACAGCACCCTCTCCTGGTCTCCACAAATATCAGAAATGAGTCGAAAAGTGTTTGCTGCCTCTGGGTCGCTAAGGAGGTGGAAGAACTTGCTTCCTGTGAAGACCAAGGTTGAACTTGCGCAATCTCTCCTTCTACCAATCTTGGATTATGCTGATGTCTGCCTTGTGGACTTAAATGAGGACTTACTTAATAAACTGCAACGTCTTCAAAATCTCTGCATCAGATTCATCTACGGTTTGCGTAAGTTCGACCATGTGTCTGAATACAGGCACAGGCTTGAATGGCTTCCCATTAGGTTGCGTCGCGAGGAACATGTTCTAACCCTTGTCTTTAACGTGCTGTATGATCCTCGTACTCCTTCTTACCTTAAGGAATGCTTCCGATTTCTTGGGATGGAACACAACCGTGATCTAAGGTCAAAATCGGATAACATCCTTAAACCTCCCTTTACCCGGTCGGGATATTTTAAGGATTCTTTTACTGTCCAAGCTACTTGTCTTTGGAATAAACTACCGTCTGAAATCCGACACTCCAAGACTCTTTCCGCCTTTAAGTCTAAACTGCACAGTCATCTATTAAATCAGTCACGTGCTAGTAACATGTTTTAGGTTTTTATTGTTGGTTTTTATATGTATGTATGTATGTTTATTTATTTAAGTATGTATATATCGTATATATGTATGTATTGTATGTATGTGTTATGTAAGTATATATATAGGTATGTCTTTTTATGTACTGTTATATGATTCTATTATATTCTACTGTATTTGCGCACTTCCTCTATCTCCTTCTTGGGTTCCTAAACCAAAGGTTGTCTGGAAGAGATCGCCTTAAGCGATAAGACCGCCTTTGCCCATGCTAGCTTTAAGATTATGTGTACTTGTTTTTTGTTTTTATTTGTGTGAGCAATAAAGTATTTATCTATTTATCTATCTATCTATGAAATTCAATACCTGTAAAACTCGCCACAGAACGTAACACCAAAACAGCGCTATACGGGTGACTCCGCAAAAATTTCAACCACCACCAAATAAAAAGGTCGTATTACAATGCACTAACTGTCTGTTAGGCGGCATTAAGCCCGGCGATGATACCGACCTGGCCATACATCAGCCTCCATTCTAATGGTAATGTGGGATCCAGCGGCCGCCGATATTGTGCCCCTCCATAACAAATGTTTATTTTATACACAACGCCACTAACAATAGTGTGCAAATACCTAAACACCGTTATGGCGCGCGATACGATTTAGATGATAATGCCCGCCAGAAATAATAATGGGCAATGGTAATTTCGCCTGTTTATTCCGCACCGAATGGGATTGGTTTAGTTTGGAAATTCTGCGGGTATATCATGTTGGCAAGGAGTATTAGGTTTTTTAAGTCAATGACGTCGTTGTTATATAAACCTAACTTATTACAATTATGGTTTACGATTACATTTTGAAAAAAATTATTGTATAAATTCAAATTCAAATAATTTATTTGCGTGTTAAATGTTTCAGTACCTATATTAGATGGATATTGTAGCGACTTATAAAAATAAATTTGTATACATGTAACACACATGTAACATTTAATATGTAATAAATTTCCTCTAGCGGATTCGAACCCACACCATGACATACCGAGTCAGGTGCACTATAAACTATGCTATCGTGGCTCTTTCCAACCATTGGCATTAAGTCCGCCTCTTGTACCTTCTACTTAATTATTTTTTGTTGTTTTATTGATAAAACCAACTAACGCTAGCTGCTAGCTTTGCAATTTTATTAGCGATGGGGTAAGAAATATAAAATAAACCATTAAGGCGAAGGGTAAGGCACACTAGCGCCACCAATTGATAATTTGACAATTACTAACGGACCGGATTTTTTTTAAATATTGCGTACCGTCCGACAACAGGAAAGCATCCATAGTATTTATTTAATAATTGTGCACTACTTTTTGTTGTGTGGTTTATTCACAAAACGGGCTATCGCATTTATTCACAAGCAATGGCCACTGTTGGTGTTAACGAATAAATACAAAAACAAACCTAAAAGTAGTGCACAATTATTAAATAATAGATGTTTGCCTAGTATCGGAAAGTCCGTAATGTTTGAAAAAAAATCCAGTTTAGCAGTTATCAAATTAAATCCATTAGCGGCGCTAGTGTGCCTTACCTTTCGCCTTAATATTTCGAATCATGAATGAGCTAACAGCAAATAAAATTATATTGAATGTTTGTTTAAATACAAGGTCGGCCCCTAACAAGTCCGCATACCTGAACATCTGTATTATATTGTGGTACTTATTGTGTATGTATTCCGTGAAAGTAGTTCTGAAAAATACTTTCTTAGAAGTTTACATGCTGTTTAAGGTACTAAATTAAAACAAGAGAATCATGCAGTTTAAATTGTTACAAATTGCAAACATTAGCGTACATACGTAAATGAGGTATTTTCTCAGCTAGCAAGGGGAGCAGCAGAGGGTAGGTTCCACGCAAAGGGAGGTGCTATGATTAATCACGATACATGAATATGCATGGGCTTTAGGGCTGTCAGACGAGCTACCTTAAATAATATCAAATTAAACATGTAGGCGCACATTTTGGCCTTTATTTTGGAAGCAGGCAACAGATAAAGGAATATGGTAATGTTAGCTTAATATACCTCAGGTTTTCGCCTTTCTACAAGTTTGTTTAATGCTCCATCAAGTTTTGAGTAAGGACATCAAAGTGGTGTGTAGTAAATCTATAACCTCTGTGCTTCGAATGGCACGTTAAATGTTTAAGTCTGTGTTGTTATCGTTAGATTGTTGTTAACACCTACATATGACAAGAAAACTGTCCAAAGCTATTTCATTCTGTTTTCTTATCGTTTTGTGGATATCTATTGGGTTTATTAAGTGGTGAATTCCGGTGTTTTTTTTTAATTTTCAATAATATTCATTTAAAAAAAAAATCGTGGACAAATGTCAAACTTTTTGGGCGTGAGTAAATAGTCTATGACCCCACCACTTCGCTGTTTTCGTTTGTCCAACCATGCGCCGAACACCTTGTATATAGAGTGGTGGGTTACGGTCATAGAATAATATTATAATCTTTATTGGGATACTAGACAATATTTACAATTAAAACATGGAGACGCGAAAGCCTGAGGCTGTATCAACTGGGCTACAGACCTCGGGAGGCCCATAGCATATCGGGAGGTCTGAGATCGCTCTCATGTGGGAAAGCATGAGCTAAAGGACGTGTATTGGTTGAAGATAATATATAGACATATATACGAAAAATACTGATAAAGTTTCCGTTGAATTAGGAACCTAGAACTTTACATCATTAGAGAAAGCTTGATCATCTACGACTAGAACTAAACATGTCACATCGAAAAATACTAGTCATTAGTAAAGGAATTCGTATATTTATCAAAGTCCGGTGACGCTGTAAAGGCGGTTTAAGGTCAATAGCAAATCTATCCAAAAAAACAAGTCTAAGTTTTTTGAATATAAAATAAATTATTAACCTACAAATATTGTAATGTAATAATTACTTAATCTTGAAACTCTATTTAATATACAGCGAAATTAAACTCATGTACTGATTGACTGAGTAACCACGAAAACTCAGCAACTTTAATCCCCGGAAAGCCTTGCACTTGAAATTTGGAAGGATAGGTTCTTTATTCGAATGAACATCACAGCGGAACAAAAAGCTAGAATATTCGACCAATGTATTCTGCCAGTGCTAACTTACGGAGCTGAAACCTGGGTTCTAACAAAGGACAGTATTAATAAAATACAAGTGACCCAGAGGGCATTAGAAAGGAAACTGGTAGGAGTTACACTCAAAGACCGCAAAACAAATATATGGCTTAGAAAGCAAAGTAAAGTTACAGATGCCATTAAACACGTAGCAAAACTAAAATGGCAGTGGGCGGGTCATGTTGCCCGAAAGCATGGCTCCTGGTGCAAACACATTTTGGAATGGCGACCTTGGGAAGATAAACGCCCCAGAGGACGACCGCAGATGCGCTGGAAGGATGCCGTCAAGACGGTAGCGGGACCAAACTAGATGCGGGTTGCACAAAACCATGACGAATGGCGGCAGTTGAAGGAGGCTTACACCAACATGTTGGTTGATAATGGCTAAGAAGATTCTTTATTGTTATGTGAAATACATATCTTCATCGCTCCATAAACGTCCACTGCTGGGCCTTCTTACCTGGACAATAGTAATGTTTTGTGTGTTCTCCTACTAACATAGCTCAAATTTACTAACAATTTATGGATCAATGGTCTGAAAATAAAGATTATATTATATCATGTTACTAGCTGTGCCCCGCGGTTTCACGCGCGTTAATTAGCGAACAATCTACGAAGCGCACGCAAGGAAAGCTCTCAAAAAAATTATTTTTCCTGTTTTTGCAACATTTTTCATTGCTGCTCCACTTCATAAATCATGGCGTGATGTAATATAGCCTATAGCCTTCCTCAATAAATGGACTATTCAACACAAAAGTAATTTTTCAATTCGAACCAGTAGTTCCTGAGATTAGCGCGTTCAACCACACAAACAAACCAAAATCTTTAGCTTTAATATTATTTAGTATTATTATATTTATATAGAATAGATAGGTAGATTATTTTTTATATTATATTATCATCATCATCATCATCAGCTCATTTTTATGTCCCCACTGCTGGGGCACGAGCCTTCCCTATGGATGTATAGGGAGAACGGGCCATAAACCACCACGCGGGCCCAGTGCGGATTGGTGGTTGTTAACGACTGCTAATGCAGCCGGGACCAACGGCTTTACGTGTCTTCCGAAGCACGGAGGAGCTCGAGATGATAAATGTTTGGTCACCCATCCGATGACCGGCCTTGCGAAAGTTGCTTAACCTCAGCACTCGCAGACCGGGCGCGTTAACCACTGCGCCATCGAGCTCCTCTATACTTATTCATAAATCCTCTATATTCCTTATCCTATTATCTAAATAAATCATAAATTCTCTATCCTTATCCTTCATAATCCTCTATATTCTCTATATATTATATTATATATATTAATATTACAAGAGTACCGCCATGATGAACCACGCAGACTCAAAGCGAGTAGGTTATTGGCATCAGTGTTAGACAGGATCCAGTGATCGATTTTTTACTTTTAATCGTTAAAAATAGAGGTCAGCAACTGACTGTCTTCAGCAACAATTGAATACAGACCACCTGCTTCATAGCTTCATCTACCTATATCTACATCTATATATACCACTCTATAAATCTGTAGCTGTTCATGCAATTCTTCTGAAAAATTCTGGGATAAATATTCGTTTTATGACTCACTGACACCAGTTCTACGATTTTTGAAATTTTTGTGTCTGTCTGTCTGTCTGTCTGTCTGTATGTATGTCTGTATGTCTTGACCGTTCTTGATGAACATTTGTATGTAGTAAGAACAGTTGTATGTAGTTAGGCTATATAATTATGATGTTGGTAAACCTAATAATTATTTAATTTAGCATTCATTGATTCATTATTTTCGCGGGTGACGGCTAGTCATCATATAAAATTTCAATGAAAATCTTTGTTAATGTTTTGGCGACGAAGACTGTGTTGAACACTAAGCTTAAAGTGTCGAGCACTGGTGCTCCTACTATATTATTATCGAATGCAATCTTATTAATCTTCTATCTATACATATAATAAAACTAAAGAGGGTCGAAAGTCTGTACATGGAAGATGTTCGAAAAAAGTTGGCTGGGGATACTTAGAATCGAGAACAGAACACGTTCCAACAGTTTTTAGAATTTTTGTCTGTTTATCTGTTTGTCTGTTTATTTGACCGCGCATCACGTAAAAATGGCTGAACGGATTTGGATGAAACTTTGCACATAGACAGACCATGACCCGGACTAGGATATAGGACTTTTTATCCCGGTAACAGGTTCCTGTGGGATAGTGTAGTCTTCGCGAACGAGTCGCGGGCGACAACTAGTAGGGTAATAAACGGGACCAAACGGCTTTTAGAGCAATTACTAATTTCAGCAAAAATTTTTTCATACCAATTAGACAGTTCGAATGAAACTTTCTATGCAAAAATAAATTAGCTATAGGTACTTGGATTCATTAAAGATTCTTAAAAAAAACATACGGCAAGCCAGAAAACTCAACATGACAACTTTATTTTGTTGTTCGTTATTATACTTAATAATTATTTTCAAAGTACTTGTATTCTTAAACAAACGCCTTTATTTCAATAGCGTGTTATTTTAAGATTTTTAGAGCAGCATTCGTGCTCCTATTCCTACTTCTTCAGTAGTCTTATCTGTTGTAATCTATGCACCATGTTTTATGTACCAACTTCATCTTATCGCGACCTACCGCGATGCCAAAGTTAAAAATGTTTGTTACACTTGTAAGTTTTAAGAGAAATAAACACTAACGGAATACTATTTAAATAACGTTAACATTAACTTAACCGCCTCTGTGGTCTAGTGGTTAAGACCACCGGTTTAGACCCAGAGGTAGCGGGTTCCATTCCCAGCCTACATCTTTGTGTTAGGTTTAGTTGGTAATATGACTTGTTTGTCCACCTGGCTAGCTACCACCATTTTGTCTAAATATGTCGCCATAACATCAATGTTTGTAGCATTGTTGTATTCCAGCAGCTAGAGATAAGATAGCCAGTGCCTCACTAGTTGAGGATCCCGGGTGAAGTGCGCTTCCACTAAATGGCCTTATCATCACTTAACTCAGGTGAGATCAAGGCACTGTGCTTACCCGTAAATATAAAAAAAAACATTAAAATGTTGGTTATATTTTATATTAAAACAAATGTGTCTTAAAAAGAATGTATCAAATACAAACACTAGTGTACAGTGTACAGGGTGCCTAGTGTGAGTTTCATTTGACATGCGATCACGTTAACGAAAACGAAAATTAGTATGGCATTGAAGCAGCGCCTCCTGGCGGCATACGAGAAGAGTTAACATTTTGTATGGACAAATTTTCGTTTTCGTAAACGTACTTACCTATTCGAATGACGAACAAAACTCACATCAGGCATCCAGACACCTGCACACCAACCTATCCAAAACTGTCATATTACTTCAATAAACTAATAACCGTTAAGTTTTGGCTGCATGGCTAAATCCATTTGGCTTGCTCGACGATGAAAATAAATAATGACAAATATGAAACCGCAAAAGGGAAATGTTCAACCGTATTCTATATTCAAAAAGCTCAAAGTCTAATGAGAAAAGTGGGACTTTTTGGTGGGAAAGTGAAGAGTCATGTCTGCAGTTTTGTCTTATTTTCTAAAATTTGTGTTATGCCGAATATTAATGTAAAATAATGGTGGATTATTAACCGTTAAGTGTTCGTGAGTGTGCATGAGTATTGGCGAATGAAACAAAACAGTGCAACATCACTTTTCAAATTCTCTCAAGAAGTCCGCCTGAGGACTTAGTAAAGCCCCACATCTTTACTGAGATATTCGAGGGGTTGGGGGGTATATTATTTCTCAATTCTCATTTCTATTATCATTCATCATCATCATACCTACATGAAAGAAATTAATATTGTTTATTTAAGTATTGTAAGACTTTTTCATTGGCTAAATGCTTGTGCAGAGCCATAAAAAAAAACAAAAAAAACAAAGAGAAATGTTCAACCGTATTCAATATTCAAAAAGCTCAAAAGTCTAATGAGAAAAGTTTACAGTTTGTTTGTGGTAGTCTGACTGATGTGCAGATACTGAAGGCGGCAAAACTACCTATGTTCAATTTTATTATTTTCTGTCATAACGTCGAACAGCTTACTATATCTGATTTTCGATTAAATAGTAATGATAATTAACAAAGCTATTCTTGTATAATGAAAGTTTAACCCTAGTTTGAGTATAAATGCAACCCGATTTGAATAAAAAACAACTAACGCAAAAAGTTTATATTGCATGATTTAATAATCCAACAACAAAAAAAAAACGAATAACTTACCGTGATTTATGTTTCGAGGCCCACAATTTAACAGCGCGTGCCCACAGTGTTTTTGCGCATTAAAAAGTGTTAGGTAATACTTTGACGAGTAATAAAATAGGATTAGCATATGGAAAGCACATTACAAAAGTGACATGTGTCGATGGGCGGACAGGCATAAGATACATTTGCAGTTTATGCAAATGTATCTATACTCGCTCGCTACGTTTGTAGATTAGCGCGTGATGCCAATTTTAATATATGTTAGAATGGTAATTTGCAGTTAAACTTAAAGCCTTGTAATGTATTTGCCAATTTCTGAAAGGTATGGGTAAGGTAAAATTTACTTTGTCTTGCATATCACCTCAATGGCCGAGTGACAAAGCGGTCGGCCTGATACCCGAAGTTCCCAGGTTCAATACCCAGGTGGGGTAAAGTGTGTTTCGGATTTTTCGATGCATAGCCCGGGTTTGTTATCACCAACCCGCATTTGGCAAGCCTGGTGATTAAGCCATTACCCATCAATTGTAGCGATGACTTGATTTCAATGATGGAGGCCTTTGCCCAGCAGTGGGACAGTTATAGGCTGTTAACTTAACTAACTTACCTAACAATTAACAAACATTGATACCTATTGATTAAAATGGTTTTCATCCTATTTTGCACAGTAACACAACTTTGATATGTATGTGACCTATGTATTAGGTCCTTACCTATGAAACTGACGTTTTGTATAAAGATTTTTTATAAAATTATATTTTTCAAATTAACGTTTTTTTAATTTTCATAGCATCTTTTTATGTTAGCACTATAAACATTGTAAAGTAGTGTGTTTGTTCCACTAGCTAAATATAGCAGACATTAAAAAGGAATCAAGTCCCTTCAAAGCCACAATGAAACAAAAGTTGACCTTTTGTCAAAAAAAAAGAAGTCAATTTAAAAAAAAAAATTGGGCGATAAATACACAAAATGAATAATCATTGTTATACTGAAGCCTAAGTAACATAGTCCTAATTAAAGGTGTGTTATAATATTAACAACCGGTATTGACTTTTAGAAGAAATACACTTATTAATAAGTAAGAAGAAAACGCCAATTTCATAGGTAAGGACCCAATACCTATCTTTTATGAAGAATTTGTCTCTTTCTACATACCAAATAATATACGATGGATCGTCCGCCGTCAACAAAAGAATATACTACCTTAGGTCACAAAGATTTAGAGATTCTTAAAAAAATATAAACTTTTGTCTATTTTGTTTGTCTATTTCTTTTGAGGAATAATTTTATATCAATACCGATATAGTTATGACAAAACACATAAGTAATGAATACATCGTAGCGGCTCCAGAGTTCGACAGTTTAAGCTCAGTGTACGACAGTTTTCTTCGCTAAAAAAAATAACTAAGATTTTCATTGAAATTTTACGGGATGACGACAGCAAGGAAGCAGAAAATGGAAAAAAAAACGATAACTGGTACCTGTCGAACACCGGTGCCACTACTCTACCTAATCAATAACGATAAATTGATATAGGTTTTAGTGTAACAAAAAACTTTATTCCATTTAACGTTACGCACCAAAGGGGTAACCTAAACTCCCAATACAAAAAAACATTGCCGATACATATACATCCACAACTACAACCCCAGAAATATGATGAGTGCGAAGACAAGAATGCAACATCAAACAGCAGTTATCTGGCGAGAGACATAAGCGATCGTGACATGTGACAATCGGGGCGCGCGTCGCCGACAATCCCGGGGCAATCCATCAGTAGGGCCGGGCACGCACGTGGCCTCTATCAGATCGTGTCAGCTAACCCGGCTAATTTGTAAGCGTTTTTGTATTCACCATTACTTATAATAATATGCAGTTGTCTTTGAATGTGGTAGGTACAGTTGTAAATGTCTTGGTAGATGGTACTATTCTGATCAGCCTCCATAATAGACAAGTGGTATTTTTTTTTTTCATTTTGTTGATGGCTTCGTGCGATTAGCACATTTAGCAAGTGTCAAAGTATTTTTTCTAACAAGTAATATATAAATAAACAATATTTCTTTTCTGTATGATGATGATGAATGATAATAGAAACGAGAAGTGAGAAATGATATACCACCCAACTTCTCGAGTATCTCAGTAAAGATCCACATCTTTACTAAGTCCTCGGGCGGACTTCTTGAGAGAATTTGAAAAGTGACGTTGCACTGTTTTGTTTCATTTGCCAACACTCATGCACACTCACGAACACTTAGCGGTTAATAATCCACCATTATTTCACATTAATATTCGACATAACACAAATTTTAGAAAATAAAACAAAACCGCAGACATGACTCTTCCCTTTCCCGCCAAGAAGTCCGACAAGTCGTATATAGGTAATAAAATAGAAATTATTTAATGATTGTACGGAATTGACATAAGTGAACGATACGTATAAATGACGTTTATATCAATCCCATACAATAATCATTGTATTTAATTTCTATTTAGCGTTATGTTATGCCATTTGTCTAGGGAGGCAGATTGGCTTTACCAGCCGTGCGATTCTGTAACAAAATCACCGCCGAACTCGATACAAAATTCACTCAAGTCAACTCGACTTTGACAGTGTTGTAATAAAGGCGAATTCATTTGCAAGCTACGAGTGTAATTGGTGTCGAAGTGATCGCGGTTTTGTTATTACAGAATCGCACGGCAGGTACCTACATCACTATGTTTTTTTTTTTAATACTTAGCACGGCAAATGACTCCAATTCACCTGATGTTAAGTGAATATGGATTCCAGATGCGACGACAACTGGTGCAGCGTGAAAACAACGCAGCATCAGTTATCCTCACTTTGCCGGCCCACAAGGTGCCTCTTCACGCCTCGTTTGAAGGACCCCATATCATAGGAAGGAGGGAAAACGTGTGCTGGCAAACTATTCCATGTTTTGGAGGTGCGACAAAAAAACGAGTCACCAAATTTCTTAGTGCGCGATGGAATATTTGAGACAGTGAAGCGGTGAAGTGAAGTTTAAAGTCTGGTGATGTTGAAAATGCCGCCTTTTTTGCAGCCAAAAAAAGGCAATCAATCTCCTTAGAATAATAACTAAATTGATCTAAAGGAAACTCTCTCAAATAAAACAAATAAGTACTATGACAAGAAAGCTGTTATTAAAATGAAAACGTTCCTATTCCTATTATTCTACGACAGCATTCAGCGTGTACCTACTCGTAATTACCACCGTACATAGGCGCCCATTAGCATTTTGTTACATAAGCGAATTATTCAACGTAAAACCTTTGTTTTTGTAGGTAGTTACATCGCTCATTCCATTCGGATTAACTGTGATGCGTCGAAAAAAGTTTACCTATCTTTTTCCACTACGCTGAATCAACACTAGCTCCATTCATCGGGCAATGAAAATATTGGGCGCATTTATCTTTTTGTTTCCCTCGCAAAACGCATGGTTTAACTGACGCGGGCGGGGATGTGTGTGCACACCAAATTCATTTATTGCAACAACTAAAAGGATTTAGTGCGCGCTGATATGTGAAATCACTGTTTGGTTACATATTTACCGTCGACGTTGGTATACGTTTTTTTTGTTTCACCAGCAATGTTGTGAATAAATGGGTATCTGAATTTCGAACGTGTTTTCTGTCACCATTGTCCATTGTTGTATTGATAGGGAATTTTATTGTTTTTATAAATCAAATTGATTTGGGCGGAACAGCTAATAAGCCTCCATTCTGCTATGTTAAAAAGTCCACAATCGTGTGTCGAGGCTTCGTTTTGTCAATTTTTTCTTTGTCCTAATATCGAAATATGGCTGCCGACATACAATTGTGACGTTATTGAGTTAGCATGCTTGAGGCCTTGGATAGAAATTTAGATTACGGCGTAGACGGAATGGTGGCCGAGAACTGGCAAGAGAAACGTAATAAAAGCTCGCACTTATCATTCTGGCATCTGTAAATCAGACAAAATATTGAAGATCGACTTACGAACCACCCGTGAACCTATTCTGCTACACCTAATACTAACATATGCTATCTAGGGTTGCCACCCATACTTTATTATAAAGTATTGTACGTTATTTCGGGTAATTGTACTCTATACTTTATGGGAACAATAAAGTACGCGAAAATACTTTATTTCACATATTTTATTTCTCTGGGTTTCTTTTTACATTAAACACACAAAAAAGTTGCTGTGCAGCTATGTAGCAGTGATAATTATTTGTTAAAAGTTGCTAAAAGCAATGAGGAGTATGTTTTAAGCGAAATAAATAAACGTACTTTATTTTGACACAATGTACTTTTTTTCGAACTTTTAATAACCAATGTACTTTATTTGCACAAAAAAAGGTTGATGCCTTTGACTGGCTACCTACCTACACCATGCCTATACTGGCTAACCTAAATAATTAATTATCTTAATTAAACGCTTCGCGTTTAGCATTTAGCCAATTTCAAGTAGGTATTTTTTATTATTAGTGGTAAGGGTTCAATTGTACGGTAGATAGAAATTAAAATGGAGTCCCGCAACACGTGTTATTACGGGAAGAACTCGGGTGAAACTGCTGACTAACCTATGTTATGACTGCCTTTGAATCTGACAGTAGTGTTGGGAATCTTTCAGAAACTCCTAGAACATAGGGAAGTGGTGCCAGTGTTCGACACTACTCATTTAAACCGACCAGGCATTTGTGTGAGGTTGTAAATGAAACTTTAAAAGTATCACATTAGGGCACATCTTTAAAATACTTTTAGAGGTGTTATAACAACCGGTAGGACTAAGTAGGTAAGTCCAGTGTACGGCACAGTTTTCGTCGCTAAAAATAACATAAATTTTCATCAGGCCCTTCTTCACTATTGGGTACTCTGGGCAAGTGCCCAGGGCCCCCTTGTTTCTGCCAGATCACTAACCGATAACCGATATTACCGATATATATATATATTTGTTTTACGAAACAAGAATGACTAACTTATTGACTTTTTCTGCTTTTTAATTCAAATAAACCAGGAGACCTAACACTGGCAACTCTATCTGGCTGCAAATAAATAAAAATACCCGTTGAATAAATCTACGAGTGTTGCTTATCTACTCCTTTTGCCCGTTTTACTAAAATCTAGCGTAGCTTAAGGACTCCATTATCCGTAAGTGCCCAGGGCCTCCAATAGGTCAAAGACGGCCCTGATTTTCATTAAAACTTGGGATTATGACAACTTGGAAGCAGATGGTCTGTTGCTAATGAATAAATTCAGTTGCTAACCCCCATTTTTAATGATTTAAAAAAAATGTTGATAACTGGTTCTTTCCAAACACCATTGCCACTACCCTACCTAACCGAAACCGGTATACCTACCTAGTCTCTCGATCAGGTTCAAGCACTTCGGAGAATCTAGCAGGGAACGGCGACATGTTTGCGTGATGCCTTTCCCTCTAGAAACCCTCTGAGCATGTTTCGATTACACAACTTAAGGAACGTTTCAAGTTTCTCGACACCCATAACATGTCCGGTTATGCTGTAAAAATAATAGACGGCAATCTCGTTCCAAAAAAACCCTCCAGCTTTGATGCCATACTAAAAAATACTTAAACGGACAAATTCTAACATTATACCAATAGCATTATTTCTTTTTGGCCGACACATTCAAATTTGGACCAAAAATGTATGAAAAAAAGTTGATGTTTGGTTCTACACGAAATTATTGTAGACCCGAGTAGTTGTTATTCAGTGATAGAAAAATTCATTTAACGCCATCTAGTGTGCTCTATAAGTACCTACTATTTATTGCCATCTAGCGTCGAGTAGTTGGCAACTTTTAAGACTGCTGTTCCCCGTAAGATGTCTCTACTAGGATATCTAACATCTAAACAAGCAATATTATTAAAACTACGAAGACACTTTATTTTATACAATCATTTTCTTTTATATTATGAATGAGAGAATTATTTTAACCTTGAAACCACTTATACTACAATTTATTTTAAAAATATTATCATTTAACTGTTTGTAATTTGGACAATTCTAAAAATGTGGAGTCTCTCTGTGGAGTCGCGATAACGAAATACGTAGAAACAATAATGCATTGTTAGCAGAAACCGTGCATCGCGACTCGGGCCCCGCAATCAGTCCGCTCCACCTGAAAGCAATGTACGTTTTAAAGAACACGCGAAATATATTCGGTTTACAATTCGGACTATTTAATTTACGTCACCACCATCCGCACCCAGCCTATACTCTCTTAAATATGGATAAATAAAAACACCGTTAGTGCTTTTATCTTATGATTTACGTAGTTCTTTTAGAAAATAACTTCATTATTACATATAGGAGCCAAAACAATTGCTATGTTCTGATTGCTACGTAAAACTACCAAGTAAATAATTAAATATTTAGTTTTCTATCCTACCCATTCTCTAAAAAACAGGCTTTTTGACGCTTACGCGGTATTCGCCAAATACTACTTACGCGCTTTTGAACTATCCCCGACGTTATATGTTGATATATCAATAAACACCCAAATTGACCTAAAAACGATCTTATATCGCTGTCGGAACACTAAAATACTACTGACGTTGCTGTTATAGCAAGACTTAGTTATGATAGTAATAGTTGTAGCTAGCCTGACTTACATAAGCCCTACCACAAACCAAACCCACAATAGTATGTGCCGCGCTGGATCCCCCAATCAAAACCCAGGACCTCTGATTTCAAAACCACTTTAACCACTAAACCATAATAAATAGCATAGCATAGCATAGCATATAGCATACATGTATATGTATAAATAAACGATTAAAACATTCAGTAATTCCGGTGGCAAAACTATCTAGAGCCAACGGTGATTTGTAACATTATTAGCTATAAACATCTTGTATCGGATACTCGCATATAATAAACATGGAAAGAATCCCTTTAATAATTACTCTAATCTTGTATTTTCGTTTAGAATAAATAAAACAAGCCAGTTTTACTTTGTAAAGTATTTATTTCTAATTTCCTAAACCCAGGACCACTAATTCAACACAATTATAAAAGTAAAAAAGGTAGACAATATATAATTATAACAATTTTTAAACAAGTATACACAGTCACATAATATTAATCACAGTTTAAATGCAATAACAAAAACAAATTAATACATATAACAAACTTCAAAGTATTAAAAATTTTGCCGTCTTATTGTTCTAACATAATAATGAAAAAATTTAAAATATGAAAAATCAGAAAAACATACTACATCTAAAAATAGGATATCTATATTGAGATTCAATATGAGAAATTTTATTTAGGCAAGTGAAACAATACAAAATTCATAATATTTTAGTTCTTAAAGTTACGACAACATGTAATTTTATAGAATTATAGGGAGGGTAGGGAATCTATTTAATTTTAAAATGCTCTTGTAGATTTAATTCATATCTATATTTCCGTAATTTAAATTTTAGTACATAGAATCAATTCCCTTCCGACAAATAAAAAATTAAACACTTATAACACTAAGGGCTGATTTATCCCCGGATAAAAAATTCTTCTAAAAAATACAGATCAAAGAAAAGGCAGGAAATTACAGAACATTTTCTATGTTTACGGATTTAAAAATCGGCCATAATGAGTTATAATAATAAACGCCATTAATTCTAAAATGTAGTACTATCTTATTGACCACAATGTTAATTTAGAATTTTGCATAAATTCGATTAATTCAGGCTCATAAAGCCAAAAGCAAAGCACCCTAATTGAGCAATACTGCCTCCATTCTTAATATAAATATATTAAACTTGAAATAATAATAGTCTTTTTTAAATTAATTAATGTTAAATACTTTATTAAGTATACGCAATTACATTGCAAATTGTCTACGTTATTTTGTTTACTAAATTCTACCCTTATAATATAATAATTTGTCTAGTTTAATTCAGGGTCTTATTTATGTATTCACCCATTCGCGCTTGAATACTTACGTTGAGAATATTGGTATTCGAATAGCAACGCCATCTACCCGCCCTGTTTTGCCTTATACCGTGAGTACACGCCTGTATAACCTACCAAAAACTGTCTAGTTTCCTCAATAAACTTTGAACTGTATGCCTAAAACATATGGTTGAAAATGAATCGAAGAAATTTGACAGATTTGGATAGGTGGACGCGCAGGCGTTTGTACGTACGTACAATGGACTACTGCCGTACTCAGAGACGTCAATTAAGTTTTAATGACAATTAAATGTCTTTCCTTCTCCATTTAGCACTATACATAAGAAAGTGACAGCAAGAGACTTAGGGTATGTTCCGATATACACGGCGAGCACTGTCCAGTGATCTTACTGGTGAGAAGTTTGTTCCGTTATGGACTGACAGTATACTGCCGCAGTATTCTAGGGAAATATATGACGTCATAAATCGTCGCCATTTTTGTACTGTTGCCACAGGCATTTTCGAGGTAAGGTGCTCTCAGTGCTTTGATCACGTGATCAACAGCGTCCAGAAATGACATGGATGACAGTATACTGGACTGCGTTCCGTTTTAAACAGTAACCAGTATAGCTAACTATAAAGAAACGGCTTCGCAGTATACTTAATTGACGTCACACCTTACAGTGCTCGCTGTGCATATCGGAACATACCCTTAATTGACGACTCTGAGTACGGCTGTAAAATTTGTTGCCTACACCGCCTTCCATCTTGAAGCATTAAAGAACTGATTAAAGGCAAGTTGTATGTATACTGTATGTTGTATACAGTAAAGCTATAAGTTCTTGGTAAGTGCTAAAATAAACTATAGATCTACAAACACTACAGGAATTGTAAGGTGATTCTTGTAAGAAGAAATGAAATAAATTAATGTGTGATAATGATGAACTCATGTTATGGGGCGTACCGTAAATCGGATTACGCGTATCATTTTTATACCAATGACTTTAAAGTAATGATGTTTAGAATTCTTAAATCTACGAGATTCTGTTCTTAACATGAACATTCAAAGGTAATAAATAAAGAGTTGTTATTCTTTAAATCTTATATTACGTACAATTGGTTTCTGGTTGTTTTATTTGGAATTGCATGTATGGAATGTTTTATTATTTTATATAATTGTATTAGTTGATATGAAAAGCGTTTTGAGCGTTTTGTATCACTGAATGTTATTTATGATTTTATATATTCTATAACATCTGGCAAATAAGTAAGAGCTCTATATAAAACAAGACACAATTGCTCATATTAATATAAGAATAAAATCTACTGTTCTGCAATGTCTAGAATATTTAAAATGTTTGATGCAGTGTGGAATATCAGCTTAGTGTCCAAAGAGCTAGCAATTTATAGAACAAACAAAAAGTTAGTTATAGTGTAATTCCTATTCACGTACTGTTTATAGCTAGCAATGTCTATAATATCCAAAGGGTTAAATATAGTTTAGAATTCACGCGTACTGTCCATAGAGCTACTAAATGTCTAGAATATCTAAGGAAGCAATAGTAAGGAATTCCTTAGTAGAGTTACCAATGTGTAAAACAACCAAAAAGTTAGACATAGTGTAGCATTTCTGCAATATATGTATTCATAGAGCTACCAGTGTTTAGAACAACCAAAGAGTTCGACATTGTGTTGAATGCACGTGCTATCCACAGAGCTAGCAACGCATAGAACAAACAAAGAGTTTAGGTATAGTGTAGAATTTCTGCGATATACTTATAGAGCTACTAATGTTTAGAACAACCAAAGAGTTCGATATAGTGTTAAATGAACGTTTTAACCATAGAGCTAGCAACGCTTAGAACAGCCAGAGTTAGATATAGTGCAGAATGTCGAGTAGCCTCCAAGGCGTCCATTAAAAGATCCGCATGGTGTTCGCGCAGCCGTGGTTCATGCGGTACTGCACGTACAGCATACCTGAGTTGTGCCAGTAGTAGAGGGCGCCTAGAACAAGTACATGCCACCATTGATGCGAGTGGCCGATGTAATCCACCTTGCCGGGGAACCAGCGTTCTGGTACCTGAAATTAGTGCAAAAAATTTCTTGTCAATGTTATTTTTTTTTTTATGTTAATCGTATCGTCCTAACGTTTTAGCTACAGCTACAAGATATTCTTAGAAGAATGATGCAAACGACGCAAAATATCTCTACACTTTTACATTAAGCTAATACCATAAAATTCTAGCGATGAGCGATCAATATGATTTAACGTTGGAGGCCTTTGGACGGACAGTTTAAAAGCTATTTATTACTACAAAATATAAAATTATTTAGTCTTTTTATATCGTTTTTAAAATTGTCAAGAAGAACAAGAAAATAAAAAGGTTTGTTAGAGATTATTTTTAAATTAAATATTAGTAAGTTAGTATCGGCTTCAAAGACTATATCATATACAGGATATATTACGAATAGCTTCAACCATGAAGGAGAAGTTTTAAAATTGGCCCGGTCTAAAAGAATGAACCTCATACATTTAAAAAAAAATCTAAAATTCGCAGAAGCTACAGTCTAGTGAAATGATTCACATTAATTTAGAAAAAAAATCATATAATTTCCAAATTGATGTGATCCAACGACTAAACACTTACCCCCTTATTCATAAAACTATTTAAGCATTATTTAGTTAAATATTGTTTTGTCAATGTCACACAAACGTCATTTTGAATTTGAGAAAAAGAGACAAAACAATGATTAACTAAATTTTGCTTAAATAGTTTTAATTAGTAAGGGTTAAGGCGAAGGGTAAGGCACACTAGCGCTGCTAATAGATTTAATTTGATAACTGCTAAACTAGATTTTTTTTCAAATATTGCGGACCTTCCGACACTAGGCAAACATCTATTATTTAATAATTGTGCACTACTTTTAGGTTTGTTTTTGTATTAATTCGCTAACACCAAAAGTGGCCATTGTTTGTGAATAAATGCGATAGCCCATTTTGTGAATAAACCACGCAACAAAAAGTAGTGCACAATTATTAAATAAATACTATGGATGCTTTCCTGTTGTCGGACGGTACGCAATGTTTAAAAAAAGATCCGGTCCGTTAGTAATTGTCAAATAATCAATTGGTGGCGCTAGTGTGCCTTACCCTTCGCCTTAATATGAAGCACAAAGTATAGTCTATAGTGGTTGAATTGTCATCTTGTCTGTCCACTTCACGTCTTGTAGTTTAGATATTGGGAATAATTATTATTATTGTTGATACTTGAACAGCCTATAAGTATGCTTATTATCATTACACGTGATTGTATAAAGACAGAAATATTGACCGTTACCTTGAAGGCGTAAATTGCAAAAGCAGTTCCACTTATGACGTACATCCCTATGACTCTAGGGAAGAACATCTGAAACAAATAAACATCAAACATTAAACGTTAAAAGTATATAAACAAAACAAAAACATTTTATTAAATAAACATCAAATTGAATATCTATATATTAATAGGAGCTCAGTGGTTAACGCGCCCGGTCCGCGAGTGCTGAGGTTAAGCAACTTTCGCAAAGGCCGGTTATTGGATGGGTGACCAAAATGTATCATCTCGAGCTCCTCCGTGCTTCGGAAGGCACGTAAAGCCGTTGGTCCCGGCTGCATTAGCAGTCGTTAACAACCACCAATCCGCACTGGGCCCGCGTGGTGGTTTATGGCCCGTTCTCCCTATCCATCCATAGGGAAGGCTCGTGCCCCAGCAGTGGGGACATAAAATGAGCTGATGATGATAATAATGATGATGAATAGGAGCTCAGCTTTTGGTACCACGGCAAGACCAATGCGATGAGCAGGGCTTCATCAAGGTGGAAAAGAAGAAGAAGCCAGCCTGTCGCAATCTGTGTGGCACCAACGGGGCCGAGACACCTGCTGCGTCCAGCGATACTGACGACGCTGTTGTACATGTCCCGACAACATTACTCTACGAAGCCGGAAGAAGTCGTAGAGTACATGCGAGTGAAGTCCAACGCTACTCTGAGGGCCGAGCGGTTGGAGTCCCGCCACAATGTGAATTTTAATTCATTTGTGGTGAGAGTACCGACCGACCATCTGTAGACCTTCATGAAAGAGGACTACCTATTGGCCGAAAGGTGTCATGTTCCGGCGGTTCCGAGGCCAGCTACCGGACACCACGCTGCGTCACACGTCGCCATCTTTATTTGTAATATTGTTTTTAATTTATATATATTATTTGTTTGTATGTTAGTCTGTAAGGTATCTTATTTTATGGGCCTCTCTGTATTTTACCATATTGTACACTGTTTTGTTGTCTGAAATAAATAAATAAATCTAAATCTAATATGTAAAGCAAATTCTTCAAATCCCTTTTTTTAAGATGATGA